>JAOANR010000015.1:34889160-35137127 GCA_030278955.1 Hygrophila difformis
GGTGCCTCCAATCTTCAACCGCTCTCCAAGGGCGTTGACTTTTTCCATCAAATTATCGCTCATCTTTCCAATATAACTGCTCTGCTACAACACCCCGAAGCCAACATTAATAAACCTTCGTCTCAAATGATGATATATGAAGACGCTAGATTTGACTATCAAAATTAGGCACATCGCATCAAACCCATGAAAAAAATATTCCTAATTCTTAAAACCCTAGTCACAGAATCGAAAAAATAGGAGGAACAAGAACTTATATCATGCCCCATCAAACACATATAGCAACACTCTGAAGATGTGATTTACGCTACAGATGCACGTGTGTAAAATGAAATGGAACCACACAACAAAGACCGATAAACATACAAAATTAATTCAAATTTCCGTCACAGTATCGGCCAGGGTTTGATTCGAACTTGATATGAAGAATCAATAAAGAAGGGAAAAAGTTGGAGATCGAGAAGAAAGGAGACGGGGATGCGTACCTTGGAATTGAAGCAAAATGACAACAGAAAATGACGAGAGGAGAAGTGAAATGGTTATGGACTTAATGGCGTGTAGTTCGAGTCTACAGAAAAAGGGTTTTCTTTGTTAAAGATATCGATTCCACACGGAGACGGAGTCTAGGAATCTGTTTTGTTTTCGTAACGGTAGTAGGCCGGAGCCGTCCTTGTAGAGTACTTTGAGGGAAAATATTCACGAATAGTCCAAAATAATGACGCCAAAAGAATAATTAGGTATACATTAGGGCACCCACATCCATTAACCAATTCATAACTCACTTTTTCATTCTCTCTCCGCCAGATCAGCTTTTCACTTATTCCAATATTCTTTTAACTCATCTCAATTAATCCATACATCCATTCACCAATTCATATCTTCTTTTTAATGGGACCCACAATCTAATCATCTCATATCAACATTAAATTATACAATAATTTAATTTTTATACTATTTTAATTATATACATACTTATATTTAAAAAATACAAAAATTATATATTCTTTTGTAAATATTTACACAATTTATTTTATTATGCATAAAATTAATATTCCAAATATACATTAAATATTAATAATATTTGAAAGTAGGAATATTAAAAATCTAATCAACACATTAGATAAATCATACATAAGTTTAAATTTGAAATACAATACATTAACTAAAAATATATTAAACACTAACAAACTTGTCTTACAACATAAATAGTAAATAAAACATTAAACTGCGAGTAATATAAAAAATTACTCAACGTTGTTGCCAAAGTGCATCCAAATATGCTCAACTAAATCATGCCGAAGTTGGTGATGAACTTGGTTGTCACGGAGGGCAGAATTCCTTCGGAGATATTCTTGAAAATTACGGGTGGCGCCTTGAGCCGGTACTGCAAGCTCGTCTTCTTCCTCATTTGCCCAATTTGTAACTATATCTCCTTCATCTTCAACAATCATGTTGTGTAGAATAATGCATGTCAACATTATTGCTTTCAACTTTTTTTTATACCAAAGACGAGCTGGCCCCCTGACAATAGCCCATCTAGCTTGAAACACTCCGAAAGCTCGTTCAACATCCTTCCTTGCAGATTCTTGTTTTTGTTTAAATAACCTTCTCTTTGGATCCTGTGGGCATGGGAAAGCTTTGACGAATGTGGACCATTCTGGATATATTCCGTCGGTTAAATAATAACCTTTCGTATATTGAGTCCCATTCACCATGAAATTAACGTCCGGTGCATCCCCCATCAAAACATTGTTGAACAAAGGAGATTCGTTCAAAACGTTAATATCATTACGTGAACCAGCCACTCCAAAAAAAGCATGCCATATCCATAGATCCTGAGATGCAACCGCTTCAAGCACTATTGTTGGTGACCCGTGTCCTCTTGTAAATTGCCCTTTCCAAGCCACTGGACAATTTTGCCACTCCCAGTGCATGCAATCGAGGCTACCCAACATACGGGGAAACCCATGTCTCGTCTCGTGCAAATGTAGAAGACGTTGAATGTCATTGTGATCCGGCCTTCTCAAGTAGCGCTGGCTAAATAATTCAACGACAACTTCACAAAATTTATACAAGCATTTGATAGCAGTTGACTCACCCATCCGTAGATACTCATCAAGAGAGTCGGCAGGAACTCCATATGCCAGTTGACGTAGGGCTGCTGTGCATTTTTGTAGCGGTGATAGACTTTGTCGCCCTGTTGCGTCGCTCCGTTGTTGGAAATACCCAGATCGACATGTAACCGCATTAACTATACGAAGGAATAAATCCTTGTGCATGCGAAATCGTCGACGGAATATACGATCGTGATACACCGGATTTTCTGAGAAATAATCATTCATAAGCCTAGCATGTCCATCTTCCCGACTTCTTTCGATAAACCTCCGTCGTGGTATTTGCAGCTCATCTTCCACAAACTGGAACAGTATGGACACTATTGCTTCAGCCGTGGAATCTGCTTCATCATCTGTGGATTCCTCGTGTGCAGACATATCTTGTGTGGGTTCTTCGGACATGGAAGATGTTGAGCTTTCAGAACTTTGAGACATTGTAATATGTGAAGAGGTGAGTGGAAAAATGAAAGGAAATAATTGAGAAAGTAGTGTTTTGTTGTGCAAAAATATAATGAAGTGGTATGGTATTAATAGGCAAAATAAACTAACGGTCATATTTTAAGATTTTGAATTTTGAATATTATTATTTTCTATATTATCTTTTATTATAAAAAAAAACGTAACCGTTTGAAATTTAAATTTTATTATATGTTTATATTATTATTTAATTTAGAAAAGTAACCGTTTGAAATTTAAATTTTATTATATGTTTATATTATTATTTATTTTAGAAAAGTAACCGTTTGAAATTTAAATTTTATTATATATTCATATTATTATTTAATTTAAAAAAGTAACCGTTTGAAAGTTAAATTTTATTATATGTTTATATTATTATTTATTTAGAAAAGTAACCGTTTGAGAGTTAAATTTTATTATATGTTTATATTATTATTTATTTTAGAAAAGTAACCGTGTAACGCCCCGAAAATTCAAACACGATTTTCGCAAGCATTACCGCTGTACTAACTATTCTAAACTAGTGGCCAGCTAATTTAAAACAGCTAGTACAAGGCTGAGCAGACCTAAAGTAATAATCTAATTAATCCATTTTAATGCAGAAGCTATAATCAAATAAATACATAGGCACCTGGAAGAAGGTCTCACCAATAACCATAAAACAATATCAACAAATTATCCGGGCTACAAGCCTCACAAACAGCATAAACAGCATGCCAATATCTCAAACAGGGCTACCAGCCCAAATCAATAAATCACATAAGGCCACCGGCCGACTGAATGTAAATCCTAGGCTCACAGACCTCAACTAGACAACCAAGTATCAAGTAATAGCAAATAACAGAGTACCACATAAATAAACATAATAAAAAAAGACATAAGAATCATATCTATGTGATCTCTCATCCCCATACCCCAATCATGCTCCAGCGCCTCCAGTAGGATCTATAAAACAGACAAAAGCAAAGGGAGTCAGTACAACGTACTGAGCAAGGCTACGTGTTGGGGAGTAAAGGATAACAGAGCAACAAGAGTATATAATAAAAAAATATAATAATGATAATAAAAGCATGAATAATAGAGCAGAATAAAAATAAAAGCAAATAAACATCACACCGTCCCATACCGGTGCTTCAACCACAATCATACAATTTATGCACGTGATGCATGGCCTAACATACACCTATCTAACCTATATGCAAATGCAATGAATATGCCTAGCCGGCACCTAAAAACCCGGGCGGTATGAACCCACGGGTAAGGATATCATCAACTTCAACCCGTTACAGGGTAACATACACCATCCCCGCAGGGACCACAGGCATCACAGCCTAAATCATCCACCCCAAAGGGCCAACAGGCTTAACAGCCGATCATATCCGGCATAAAAGCCAATACTCCACCCCGAAGGGCCATCGGGACTCAACAACACCCATGAAGGCTGCCCGAATATTACTCATCTCACCACAGTGCAATTCCACAATGTCATAATGCATCAAGACATTAAATTTCAATTAGACAAGTTCTCTACGAGGGTAATATAATATTCAGTGTACTAGAAATAATCAATAAGGATTCCATTAGTCAAACTAGTGTATACTTTGGAGCAATTAAGTAAAAGTTCCAACAAATTGAATGAAATTGGTGTAACCTGTACACATCTTTTACATAAAGTTTATACATACACGACACTTACTCAATCCACAATTCCATGAAATGTGTTTTCACTTATTAGCATAAACTAATCATTAGATAAAAAGATAATAATAGGATCGATCCTGTGGCCATAGTTAGTAATTAATAGAATTTAATCTAATTAAATCATATTAGCAAGAGATCAACCCATACCGCCATATTTGACTGAAATCTCCACTTTGGGCTATGTGAATATACTCACTCTATATACACTGGACACAGATAATCACATGTAGTATAAATTATACTGAATGGTGATAAAGAATAAAGCCACGGGAACAACTGACACAGACTTTGGAAATTTGCAGAGAGATACAGGCAGTGTTGATTTTATAAAATCCTTTTCTCTACCGAGGAATAGCATCAAGCCAATAAAAAGGGGTGATCGACGATTGAGCAGATTTAGTGATTTCAAGCAGTCTAGAATTTAACACATATTAAGCCCTTGCCGGAAGTCACCCCAATACTCCCAAACACGTAATTTAAGCACACAAATCCCTTGCCTTATGATCTTCAACAAAATTAGAGCACCAATTCGTTGATTCCCAGCCTCAATTCCTCCAAATCAACCAAAATCCACCAAACCCCTAATTTATCAACAACTTCAAATCACCACCAAAACGAACGAAATAAAAATCAATACGAAGAAGACGACGAGGAGAAACACTTACCAACAACCGATTAATCAATCGGCCAAGAAACGCGATAGTTTGAGTGAGTCGAAGATCACCCCTAACCCTTCCAACTCGTCGGTCTCCTCCCTGTCTCTTCTCCCGTTTCTTTCCCTTTTCTTTCCAAATTACAAAATAACCCCATTTAACTCTACAATAGCTAAATAATTGCAAAAAGGCCCCATCACTCTCAACTTACACAAAAGGAACCCCATCTGGACTGAAATGCAAAATATCCAAATACCAAATTATTTAAACAGTCCAATTTAATTAAATCGGGTCATTACATTCCTCCCCCCTTACGATCATTTCGTCCCCGAAATGCACATTCAAGAACATGATCAAAAATCAAAACAAGGGGAAAAATGTTACCTCAAGGCAACGGAGTCAAGTCCAATTCTGGGTACTTCAGCTTCATATGCTCCTCCGTTTCCCAAGTAGCATCTTCAGCTCCATGCCTAGACCACAACACCTTAACCATCGGGATGGTTTTGTGCCTCAGAACCCTTTCCTTTGCATCAATCACCCGAACTGGATACTCCTCATACTCAAGACTCGCATCCAACTCAATCTCATCAGGCTGGATAATCTTAGATGTGTCAGATACAAACTTCCGGAACTGAGAAACATGAAAAACATCATGAGCTCGACCCACCTTGGCTGGTAAAGCCAACCTATAAGCCACTTTACCAACTCTCTCCACTATCTCATAGGGTCCAATGTATCTCGGGCTCAGCTTGCCCTTCTTACCGAACCGGCGTACCCCTTTCATAGGCGATACCCGCAGTAATACCCTATCACCAACCTCAAACTCCACATCACGACGAGCTAGATCAGCATAGCTCTTCTGTCTGTCTTGAGCTTCTTTCATACGGTCCCTAATGACCCTCACCAACGCAACAGTCTGCTCAATCATTTCAGGACCCACATTTACCTTATCTATTGGATCATTCCAACATAAAGGACTCCTGCACTTCCTCCCATACAGTGCCTCAAAGGGAGCCATACCAATACTCGCATGATAACTGTTGTTGTAACTGAACTCCACCAAACTGAGGTGACTCTCCCAACTACCCTGAAAGTCCAGTGCACAAGCTCGCAACATATCCTCTAAAGTCCTAATGGTCCTCTCTGTCTGACCATCTGACTGAGGATGCCATGCAGTACTCATGCTAATCTGCGTGCCAAACGCTGCCTGCACATCCTTCCAAAACTTGGACAGAAATCTGGAATCCCGATCAGACACAATCTCCTTGGGAATCCCAAACCTTTTAACAACATGCTGAATATAAGCCTGGGTAAGCTGGCTCATACTCCATGTCAGTCTCATAGTTATGAACACTGCACTCTTAGTCAATCGATCCACCACCACCCAGATAGTGTCCATCTTCCTCACAGTCGGAGGCAACCCTGTCACAAAATCCATGGAGATGGATTCCCACTTCCATTCGGGCACTGCTAGGGGCTGTAGCAAACCCATTGGTCTCATGTGCTCAATCTTCACTCGCTGACATGTGGCACACTTAGCCACATATTCAACTATCTCCCTCTTCATGTTATTCCACCAATAAGTCTGTCGGATGTCTTTATACATCTTTGTGACCCCTGGATGAACAGAATAAGGAGTCGTGTAAGCCTCATCCATGACCTTCTTCTTCAGGTCAACACAACACTCCGGAATGCACCATCTATCACCATATCTCACCATGCCCCTATCATCGATTCTGAAACCCGGAGCCTTACCATCCTGAATCTTCTGTCTCAGTACTGCCATCTCCCCGCTATCATGCTGACTAGCAAATATCTCATCAATCAAAGAAGATGCAGTAACTAGCATGTTTAAGGTGTGCTGAACAGAGCCAACAGGAACTACCTGAACCTCAAGTCTGAGTAGCTCCCTGCGCCACTCAGGCATCACACCCAAGCATGCCACTAAATGATGCTCCTTCCTGCTCAAAGCATCTGCCACCCGGTTCGCCTTTCCCTCAATATACGGAATATCCGTGTCATAGTCCTGCAATAACTCCATCCATCTCCTCTGTCTGCCACTCATGTGGTCTGAGGTGTACAGACACTTCAGATTCTTATGATCTGAATAAATTCTACACTTCGCTCCATACAGATAGTGTCTCCAGATTTTCAGAGCATGCACTACCGCTGCCATTTCCACATCGTGAGTCGGGTAATTCTGCTCATGTGGCTTAAGCTGTCGAGATGCATAAGCAATCACTTTGCCCTTTTGCATCAACACACAACCTAAACCATTAAGTGACGCATCCGTGTAAACTTCATACTCGCCTGAATCATCAGGTAGTACCAAAACAGGTGCCTCTGTCACTTTCTTCTTCAACAATTCGAATGCTTGCTCACAAGCATCATCCCATCTGAATTTGACATCTTTCCTCAATAGTCTAGTCAGAGGTCTAGCAATGCTCGAGAACCCTTCAATGAATCTGCGGTAGTAGCCAACAAGACCTAAGAAGCTCCGGATCTCTCCCACATTCTTTGGGGCCTGCCACTTTAGTACCGCTTCCACCTTAGCAGGATCAACTGCAATGCCCTCACCCGAAACAATGTGTCCCAGAAACGACACCTTCTCCAACCAGAACTCACACTTGGAGAGTTTAGCATATAGCTTATGCTCTCGCAATGTGTTCAACACTGTCCTCAAGTGGCCAGCATGTGCCCCACGAGTCGTCGAGTAGACCAGAATATCGTCTATGAACACAACCACGCACACATCCAGCAGGGGATGGAATACCCTATGCATAAGATCCATGAAGATCGCTGGTGCATTAGTCAAACCAAAAGGCATAACCGTGAATTCAAAGTGTCCATAACGAGTTCTGAATGCTGTCTTAGGCCTACCAGCCTCTGCCACCCTTATCTGATGGTAGCCCGATCTCAAATCAATCTTACTGAATACACTGGCCCCTCTCAACTGATCAAACAGATCCTCAATCCGAGGTAGAGGATACTTATTCTTCACTGTGATTCGGTTCAAACCCCTGTAGTCGATGCACATCCTCATCGACCCATCATTCTTCTTAAAAAACAGTACAGGAGCTCCCCAAGGCGAGCTACTCGGCTGGATATACCCCTTACTAGTAAGCTCATTCAACTGATCCTTCAACTCCTTCAATTCAGCAGGAGCCATCCGGTAAGGAGCCTTAGAAACAGGAGCTGCATCAGGCATCAGCTCAATAGTAAAATCAATCTCCCGAGCAGGTGGGAGACCAGGAATTTCATCGGGAAACACATCCCCGAACTCAGAGACAACAGGGACACTCGAAGCAGCAGGAACCTCTGCTCGAAGATCCCTCATTTGCCACAGGGAAAGAGAACAACCCCTGCGCATCAAATCACACAACGCAACAACCGAAACCACACTAATAGCAGGTGGAATCAAAGAAGGTCGATAAGAGACATACTTACCGAGAGGATCTCGGAAGGAAATGCGTGGAATACCACAATCGATAACAGCACGATGGCGAGTCAGCCAATCCATGCCCAAAATTACATCAAAGTCAACCAGGCTAAATACAACCAAGTCGGCTCTGAACTCACGGCCCTCGATGCTCAATACCGCATCTCGCCATATGTGATCACTACGGATGATATCGCCCGAAGGCAAAGAAACAGGCATCTGGTAGGGCACCAACGGTCCTACTCCGTGCTCCCGCACAAATCGCAAAGCCACGAACGAACACGAGGCTCCCGAATCAAACAATACAAAGGCAGAATGATTCGCAACAGTAATAGTACCTAAACGGGGTACAAAGTTTACAAAGACAGAGCACAACGAAAAGAAAATAGAAAACTGCAGGAATTTAAAACACACCTGCAAGAACATCATCCCGACGATCTGCCTCCGCACGATCCAAGACGTTCAGTCTGCCACCCCTGTCAGCCTGAACCGGTCTACCCCTGCCAGCATGCGGGCAATCCGCTCGGCGATGACCCACCTCGTGGCAAGTCCAACAACGGTATACAGGTCGCCCATCGGGTCCAACCTCACGAACAGGTAGCGGTGCACGACCACCACCCCTGCCCACATCAGCACGGCCACCATCACGGCGACCCCTAACAGCAGGCTGGCCCCTCTGATCGCCGCCTCCCTGCCCTTCACGGCCCCGGTCCCTTTGCCTCTTTCTACTCCGCCACTGCTGGCGTTCCTCAGCCCGACTCTCCTCCACGTATAGGGCCTGATCAAACACCTCAGACAATGTATCATAACCTCGATAGCCAAAAGAGGACTTAATCCCTGCCCAGAGACCCGAAATGAAACGACGAACCTCGTCCCTACCAGTGGGCATAACTTCCGGAGCATACCTCATAAGCTCCACAAACTTCCTGTGATAAGCGGTCACACTCATACTTTCTGTCTGTCTCAAACCCAGAAATTCCACTTTCTTCGCCTCAAAGACATGTGGTGGATAGAAATGGGAACTAAGAGTCTCTGTAAACTGTTCCCAGTTGAACCCGGGTCGAGCGAGTAGGTCGTGCTCGCGAGTCCTCCACCAATGCAGTGCTTCCCCTTCCAGGTAGTGGGAAGCTACATAGACCTTCTGGTCCTCAGGACAGTTGATACTAATAAGAACCCGACCCAACTGATACTTCCAGTTCTCCAAATCAGAAGGACTGGCACCCCCTGCAAACTTTGGTGGACGGTGCTTTGTGGACAGATCCACATAGTCCACATGGGCTGGAACAGGGGCAGGGGCAGACAGCACTACAGTCTGTGGTAACATCTGAAATAACTGTGCCAATTGCTGAGCGAACTCAATTGGATTGAAGGCAGCTGCACCACCTACTGGTGGATTCCCGAGAGGCACCCGAGCCACAGGTGGTACCTCTGGTGCGGGTGGAGGAGGAGGAGGTAGTCCGTCGTTCCCCTGTTCAACTCCATCAGGTGGAACCATATTTCCCATCTCCTCAGGTGCAAAGTCCCCTACCCTATCTCCAACGGGTGGACCCTGGTTCCTGCGGGGCCTTCCCCGTCGACCAGCACCTCTAGCGCGATAAGGAACCATTCTGATATGCAAAACAGACACAACACAAACAAACATGTCAGCAAAAATCACCAACATACCATATCCCATATATCTGATGGCATAATAAAGAATTAAACAATTAAATAAATAAATAACAATGAATTCGCAATCCTCAATGACTGCGAAGTCTCAAGGATCCTGACTGGAGTACCATTGTTTTTCCACAGTTTCCCCAACTGTCTCACACTGCTATGCGCAAAAATCAACAAAAATAAGAATAGGAATGCAAATCTACACTATATGTATCCCACACACATCTCACCGCCTATGTCTACACCAATTTTAATGCAATAAAAGAGCACACAGGCTCTGATACCACTCTGTAATGCCCCGAAAATTCAAACATGATTTTCGCAAGCATTACCGCTGTACTAACTATTCTAAACTAGTGGCCAGCTAATTTAAAACAGCTAGTACAAGGCTGAGCAAACCTAAAGTAATAATCTAATTAATCTATTTTAATGCAGAAGCTATAATCAAATAAACACATAGGCACCTGGAAGAAGGTCTCACCAATAACCATAAAACAATATCAACAAATTATCCGGGCTACAAGCCTCACAAACAGCATAAACAGCATGCCAATATCTCAAACAGGGCTACCAGCCCAAATCAATAAATCACATAAGGCCACCGGCCGACTGAATGTAAATCCTAGGCTCACAGGCCTCAACTAGACAACCAAGTATCAAGTAATAGCAAATAACAGAGTACCACATAAATAAACATAATAAAAAAAAGACATAAGAATCCTATCTATGTGATCTCTCATCCCCATACCCCAATCATGCTCCAGCGCCTCCAGCAGGATCTATAAAACAGACAAAAGCAAAGGGAGTCAGTACAACGTACTGAGCAAGGCTACGTGTTGGGGAGTAAAGGATAACAGAGCAACAAGAGTATATAATAAAAAAATATAATAATGATAATAAAAGCATGAATAATAGAGCAGAATAAAAATAAAAGCAAATAAACATCACACCGTCCCATACCGGTGCTTCAACCACAATCATACAAATTATGCACGTGATGCATGGCCTAACATACACCTATCTAACCTATATGCAAATGCAATGAATATGCCTAGCCGGCACCTAAAAACCCGGGCGGTATGAACCCACGGGTGAGGATATCATCAACTCCAACCCGTTACAGGGTAACATACACCATCCCCGCAGGGACCACAGGCATCACAGCCTAAATCATCCACCCCGAAGGGCCAACAGGCTTAACAGCCGATCATATCCGGCATAAAAGCCAATACTCCACCCCGAAGGGCCATCGGGACTCAACAACACCCATGAAGGCTGCCCGAATATTACTCATCTCACCACAGTGCAATTCCACAATGTCATAATGCATCAAGACATTAAATTTCAATTAGACAAATTCTCTACGAGGGTAATATAATATTCAGTGTACTAGAAATAATCAATAAGGATTCCATTAGTCAAACTAGTGTATACTTTGGAGCAATTAAGTAAAAGTTCCAACGAATTGAATGAAATTGGTGTAACCTGTACACATCTTTTACATAAAGGTTATACATACACGACACTTACTCAATCCACAATTCCATGAAATGTGTTTTCACTTATTAGCATAAACTAATCATTAGATAAAAAGATAATAATAGGATCGATCCTGTGGCCATAGTTAGTAATTAATAGAATTTAATCTAATTAAATCTTATTAGCAAGAGATCAACCCATACCGCCATATTTGACTGAAATCTCCACTTTGGGCTATGTGAATATACTCACTCTATATACACTGGACACAGATAATCACATGTAGTATAAATTATACTGAATGGTGATAAAGAATAAAGCCACGGGAACAACTGACACAGACTTTGGAAATTTGCAGAGAGATACAGGCAGTGTTGATTTTATAAAATCCTTTTCTCTACCGAGGAATAGCATCAAGCCAATAAAAAGGGGTGATCGACGATTGAGCAGATTTAGTGATTTCAAGCAGTCTAGAATTTAACACATATTAAGCCCTTGCCGGAAGTCACCCCAATACTCCCAAACACGTAATTTAAGCACACAAATCCCTTGCCTTATGATCTTCAACAAAATTAGAGCACCAATTCGTTGATTCCAAGCCTCAATTCCTCCAAATCAACCAAAATCCACCAAACCCCTAATTTATCAACAACTTCAAATCACCACCAAAACGAACGAAATAAAAATCAATACGAAGAAGACGACGAGGAGAAACACTTACCAACAACCGATTAATCAATCGGCCAAGAAACGCGATAGTTTGAGTGAGTCGAAGATCACCCCTAACCCTTCCAACTCGTCGGTCTCCTCCCTGTCTCTTCTCCCGTTTCTTTCCCTTTTCTTTCCAAATTACAAAATAACCCCATTTAACTCTACAATAGTTAAATAATTGCAAAAAGGCCCCATCACTCTCAACTTACACAAAAGGAACCCCATCCGGACTGAAATGCAAAATATCCAAATACCAAATTATTTAAACAGTCCAATTTAATTAAATCGGGTCATTACAAACCGTTTGAAATTTAAATTTTATTATATGTTTATATTATTATTTATTTTAGAAAAGTGACCGTTTGAAATTTAAATTTTATTATATGTTTATATTATTATTTATTTTAGAAAAGTGACCGTTAATAATTTTAAATGTTTGGAAAAAAACTGCATTATAAAAATATTTAATTGATACATGAAAAAACGGTAAACATCATTAGATAAACGAAAATGCAAGACCTAATGAAATAACATTAGATAAATAAAAATACAAGACCTAATGAAACAACATTAGATAAATGAAAATGCAAGACCTAATGAACAGAAACATCGAAAGTGAATCAGTTGCTAGCTCAAATATTGTTGGATTCCCACTTCGCAATAATTTGGGCACATGCACGCTCGTGAAATTCGCGTTGTTTATCCGTCATTGTTGATGTGTCACGCGCAACGAACTCGTATTCTTGCATAAGAGTTGCTGCTTTTTTTGCCTCTACTTTACCTTTTTTTGCCTCTGCCGCGTTCTTTTTTGCCTCTGCCTCGATCCTTTTTGCATCTGCGAGCTTCTCTCTAACATGTGCATCAAGCTTTTTCGCCTCATTGTATTCATTAATATGACGGAGTGCATCACCCAACTTCGGATGGTCTGATGTGGATCGTGCCTTACTCTTACCCTTCGCTTTTCTTTTTGCCATTTTCTGCCCCATCGGCCTAGCATCATCAATGTTAAGCTCGAAATCTAAGGCTCGGGATTTGGTTGAGGAGCTGTTACTTGTGTTGGAGTCCGAAGTTCGTGCCTTCTTCGAAGAACCGAATTCATCATTGCATTGCTCTCTAAATAGAGGCCGATCCTTCAGAATCTCCCAAACATGCCCAAAATTGAATGCAACTCCATTATTTTCCGACTTATATTTTTCGTGAGCCATGTGTAGTATGTCTGCATCACTACTCCCGCTCCTGTGAACACTTGATACATCATTATAACTTGAATTGAAATTTGATACCTTCTTTGCGACAGTGTTGTACCAATGCGACCTCATTGTGCTTACACTTCGATAAGCCATGTCTGCAGAGCGGTTGTTATTCCAGTACTCGCCGATTCTGTCCCAAAAAGCATCCAATTTTTGGCCATTGCCTATTATGGGATCATCACTCATTGTCATGAATGATGTTGCAAGGAGTTCATCCTCTGCTACTGTCCACCTCTGTTTGCCTTTTCCGGTAGTCGTCTCTTTTTCCGATGTGAGATCAATCGGTGTAGTTCAGTTCGAAACTTGTGTCTCTGGTACGAATGATGGAGTGCTTGGTGGATTGAATGCTCCAGTTCTTGGGGAAATGCCAAATGGTTGTGAGGCCGAAAACATCGGCGGGGAAGAGTGCATAAAGAATGGAGATTGATGGAAATTTTGTGGGGAATTTTGAAAAAATGGGCTATTGTAGTGAAAGTTTGGATTTTGAGTAGGATAAAAGTTTTGAGAAATATTTGAGGGAAATGGAACATTTTGAGAGGGTTGAATATTTTGTGGATTTTCATCATCAACATTTTGGTTGAACCAATTGTTGAAAAACCTACTATTGTTATCGGCCATTGTGGGAAAAATATGGAGGTATTTGTTTGATGTAAACAAAGATAGGTTGGAAAGAAGAAGTGAAGTGTGTTTGGATGTAGAAGAATGAGAGTGAAATTTTTTGGAAGGGATATATGTATATTTATAGAGTGTAAAAACTAGCCGTTATTGTATATAATTAAAAGAAATTGATTAATATAAAGAAATAATTTTTAAAAAACTAGCCGTTATGTTTAATTAAAATATAATATATTTGATTTCTTATTAAAAGTTAATTAACAAAAATTAAGTATTTTATTTATTGTTTAATTTATGTATTTAGAAAATATTTGATAACAATTAATTTTATGATTCATATAAAATTAATTTGTGTAATTAATGTAATGTCTTAAAAGTAATTTAAATTAATTTTATATAAAAATAAAGGAAAACCCAATTAATAAGGAGTATTCCAAATTTTTTAATAACAATTAATTTTATATAAAAAATTATATTAGAATGAAAAAACTTTGTGTTTTAAATAAAAAGTTACCGTTGCCAAACATTACCGTTGCAAAAATAAATTGTTATTTTTATTGCTTGTCGTATGGCCAATTTTTATTGCTTGTTGTATGGCCAATTTTCTCATTGAGCTGATTTTTCATCGTTTGATTAAAAAAATAAATTTTTATTAATAATATAATTTTAAATTAAAAAAAGTTATCTTGGTGGGCCTAAACCCCAAAAAGTAGCTGACAATTTGACAGTTTGCTGCAATTACTCCAGTTCAAAACGATGAACTGAATTCATGGGCCCCACACCAAAATAATTGCCCCATCGGTTGAATTCAATTCATTGTCAGTTTTCGTCAGTTATTAATTGAACTCACTATATGCAATGTGGATGCTCTTAGTACTACCTCCGTGATTTAATAATTCTAACGTTTTTATTCATTGAGTACAATTATATAAGATAAAAAATAGTCAAGTAAAATCTTATTAAATTCGTTTAATTATATAATTTTATAATATTAAAGATTTATAATTTTTTCTTTTATAAAATTTGAGATACAACTCATTAAAAATATGTATGGGATTGCTTAAAAACAAGGAATGTAGTATCATTAAATTACGGAGGCAGTATAAAAAAGTCCTTTAGATTTTTTTTTTCAATTCCGTTAGGGTGCGACTAAGCATTTTGACTTGATGTACTGTGGTACATCGCAGCCATTGATTTAATTTATAAATTGATGGTTGAGATTAACTTAAAGGTTAAAATAGTAAATTTGCTACATTTAGTTTGTGAACAGACAATTTCTAATTCTTCCATTCTTCTTCCGTTCTTCTTATTCTTCCGTTCTTCTTCTCTTCTTCTTTGCATTTCAAGGATTGATCTCATATTACCCTCCAATTTGCTTAATTATGCTGCTATACATAGATATACGTCGCTGAAATATTTTTAAATAAAGTCATTGAATTGTTCATGAAAATGTACCCGAAATATTCTAGTTGAGTCGCTGAATTATTCTTCATAGCATCGCTGAATTCTTCTTGACGGCCTCGCTGAATTCTTCTTTGTAGCGTCGCTGAATTCTTCTGTGTAATGTGGCTAAATGCTGAACTCTTCTAGGATAGTGTCGCTTAAATATTTTTTATAGCATCACTAAATTGTTTTTTGTAGCATGATTGAAATTATCTATTAATATATTTGTTACCATTCGTTGATGATTATTTGAAAATATTAGATTAGATATGATATTATTTACCAAATATTAGATATGATAACATACTAAATATAGGTTTACCAAATATTAGATATGATATTATTTACAAAATATTAGATATGATAACAGAATTATTTTTGGTAGCATCGCTGAATCATTCTTGGTAGCGTCGCTGAATTCTTCTTGGTACCATCGTTGAATTCATCTACTTGATCTCGCTGAAATATATTTGATAGCATCCCTTCATTATTTTTGATAGCATCACAGAATTGTTTTTGGTAGCATCGCTGAATCATTCTAGGTTGCGTCGCTGAATTATTCTTGGTACCATCGCTGAATTATGCTAGATACAGTCGCTGAAATATATTTGATAGCATCCCTTCATTATTTTTGGTAGCATCACATAATTGCTTTTGGTAGCATCGCTGAATCATTCTAGGTTGCGTCGCTAAATTATTCTTGGTACCATCGCTGAATTATGCTAGATACGGTCGCTGAAATATATTTGATAGCATCCATTCATTATTTTTGGTAGCATCACATAATTGTTTTTGGTAGCATCGCTGAATCATTCTAGGTTGCGTCGCTGAATTATTCTTGGTACCGTCGCTGAATTATGCTAGATACGGCCACTGAATTCCTCTACTTGTGGTCCCTGAAATATATTTTATAGCATCACTTAATTGTTTTTTGTAAGATCGCTGAAATGATCTATTAATAAATTTGATACGTATCTTTGATCATAAAAAGATATTATTTGAAATATTAGATATGGATTACCAAATATTTGATATGATTTACCAAATAATAAATATGATAACATACTAAATATAGAGTTACCAAATATTAGATATGATAACATGTCTAAAATACTTGTCGTATCGCTGAAATGCATTGTTTTTAAAATGAACTATTATTGTGTTATGACAATTATACCCTTTTTCATTTACAACCCTTGAATTTTAAACGGACACTTCAGACCGCTGTCTTGATGTACTGCGGGTTTTGTTGATCGCACCCTAACTGGACCCTTTTTTTTCCATCTTTTCAATACTCTCATTCACTTTAATTCAATAAAACTAAAACTGAATTAAAATTAAATTATTAAAAGTATTGAGATGGAAACTTGGTCTAATGATAATATCCCTTAACTCCCAACTTTATTATTAGGATTTGATTTTTGGTCCCCATCTCTCTACTTCATTACTTTTTATAATTTGTGTGATTTGGTCTCTCGCATACTTTTTTTTTGGAAAAACCGAAGCCAGAAAAAGAAGAATAAAAATAGGATCAAAACATGGAGATCCAAACCATAACCATATTAATAGGAAAGCATAATAAAAACCTAATGTCTAGGAAACCAAACGCCTAAGGCATCCAATTCTTTCAAAATAAAATCCGGAGGGAAGGCCCACGTGGTAAAAAAGTCTTCCGGAAATGGCCCATGTTTTGCAAGCCCCTCTTCAATCCACAAATTCTGACTATTGAATAATCTTCCCAAGACCACCATATCCATATAATAACTTTGGTGGTTGACAACTCAAAAAATCTGGTAAAAATCGTTGTTTCACAGGCAAAAATCTTAACATTCTTAAAATCCATAAAGGAGAGAAAAAGATTGAAATCTTTAAACTCAATCATTGGGAAACTGGGGGTTATTATCGGTATTCCCTTCCTCCTTCGAGTCTTCCTCCATCTTTTGAGCACTACAAGATGGGGGAATGGTTATGGTATTACCAATGTGAATGTAGTACATCAAGACAAATCATCTCAACCATAAAAAAATATCCAATGGCTATAAAATAAAAAGGGTAGAATTGTCAAACATAAATAATTATATCTTTAGTAAAAAAAATCATTCACAAAATCAATTTAGTGATTTCTATCCTTAAATAAAGATCATATAAAAATAAATTGCATAAGTTGGCTATTTTTTGACACAATTCATGGCATAATAATAGAGAAATTATTTTTATTCATCTCTTTCACTCGTCAGTCTTTCATTCCTCTTAATTTGCTATTTTTGTATTTTGAATTTCTAAAATATGATAGGATATTTAGATTTCTTGCATCGAGTATATAAATTTTCATATAAAGAACGTCCAAATCCGAGCTCATTTTGAGAAAGTTAGAGCCATTTGAAGTTTGTAGTATAAATTTTGTTGTATACACTACATCGCTGAAATGCATAAGCTATGTCGCTAAAATGCATAAGCTATGTCACTGAAATGCATAAGCATGTCGCTGAATTGTAAAGTCTTCGTCGCTGAATTATAAAGGCTCCGTCACTGAATTACATAGTCACCGTCGCTGAAATATAAAGACTGTGTTTTTTAAAATCGTAATACACTTTAAATGGCTCTAACTTTCTCAAACGAACTCAGATTTTGACGTTCTTTTATGAAAATTTACCTACTCGATGCAATGAATCTAAATTTTCCATCAAAATTTGGAAATTATAAATAGATAAATACCAGATTTTCAAAAGAAAATATATCTAATTATGCTCGTTGTTTTGAAAATATGATATTTATATGTAGACTTTCTAAAATCTGAGAGGATGTTTAAATTCCTTGCATTGAGTAGATAGATTTTCATATAAAGAACGTCTAAATCGGAGGTCATTTGAGAAAGTTAGAGCCATTTGAAATTTGTCACATAAATTTTGTTGTATTGGCTACGTCACTGAAATGCATAGGCTATGTCGCTAAATTGTAATGTCTCAGTCGCTGAATTGTAAAGCCTCCATCGCTGAATTACAAAGCCACTGTCGCTGAAATATAAAGGCTGTGTTTCTGAAAATCGCAATGAACTTCAAATGGCTCTAACTTTCTCAAATAAACTTGGATTTTGACATTCTTTATATGAAAATCTATCTACTCGATGCAAGAAATTTAAATTTCCAATCAAATTTTTGAAACTACAAATAGATTAATATCATATTTTCAAACGAAATGATATCTTATTCTCGTTATTTCAAAAATATGATATTTATCTGGTTAGACTTTCTAAAATTTGGTAGGATATTTAAATTCCTTGTGTTGAGTAGATAGATTTTCATATAAAGAACGTCCAAATCCGAACTCATTTGAAAAAGTTAGAGTCATTTGGAGTTTGTCATAAAAACTATGTTGTATAGGTTATATCACTGAAATGCATATTCTATGTCGCTGAATTGTAAAGCTCCCGTCGCTGAATTGCAAAGCCGCCGTCGCTGAAGTGTAAATACCACGTTTCTGAAAATCGCAATTAACTTCAAATAACTCTAACTTTCTCAAACGAACTCGAATTTTGACGTTCTTTATATGAAAATTTATCTACTCGATACAAGTAAACTAATAACCTATCAAATTTTAAAAATTCCAAAATGAAAAAGTAGATTATGAGGGAGAGAGAAGTATGAGCAAGAAAATGAATAGAGATCATTTGGATCTTATTGAAATTACAATAGTACCATTTGTATTAATTTTAGCCATTGATTTCAATATTTCATCAATGGCTTGGATGTGCCACAGTACATCAAGAGACATGGGTCACTGCACCCTAACCAAAGCCCAAAAGATCTGTATTCTCACCAGTTTTATTGCCACTCATGCGGCTTCTTGCAATGTTTGACCCAGCAGCCAGCAATGAGGGAGGTTCTAGCCCTTTTATTTCCCAAGGTTTCTTCATCAGTTTCTACTCCCACTTTGGTCTGGTGGGGCGGCTTACCTTTGCCAGAAGACCTGCCTTTGCCTCTTGTCTCCATGTAGTTTGTAAATTGTTTGAAAAGGCTTGAGCCATTTCTCGTGGATTTAATGTTAGTGCCCTTTTCTATTCTTGCACGGCCAACTGAAGCATTGTTGGGCTGGACGACTGATGTTTTCAGTTTTTGCTTACCATTAGGTTTTTTCTTACTAACTTTGATCCAATCCCCATATGTAGGTTGTTAGGGAATGTCAACACTTGTATCATACTTCAAAGACGGGTCAGATGAGGTAGGTCTGAACTAGATATACCATATTGGTGATAGTTGAAAGCTCCCTATCCAAAGACTCACTGCCACCCTTGTCACTTGCTGCAGAGGTACAAGAGTCAACCACTAAAGCCACCAACTCTTTCACCTTTTCCTTAGCCTTGTCAGGAGCAGAACCATTCCCCATTGCTACCTCTTTACCCTTTTGATCGTTTGTAGTCCTCTGAGACAGGTCATCTTCCTCCATACCATCTTGCTGACTGGTTGAGGCGCCATGGACAGTCACCGGGGCCGAGCTTGTTTTCTCCCGACAATTACTTCTAGCATGTCCATACCATTGGCATGAAGAGCATAGAAGGTGTAAGCCTTCATAAGATACCTTATGCCATTGATTTCCAACAAGTATGCTTGTGACAAGGGGTTGGCATAAATCAATCTCCACACAGACTCGAGAATATCTCCCTCGATTAACCTTCTTTGACATATCATCCACCCTAACCGGAGAGCCTAGTGCCCGTGCCATTTTTGTGAGAATGTATTCATCATACATTTCAACACCAAGATCGGGGAATCTCGCCCAAACAATGGTCTTCTTAGGGGTGTTTTCAGAGGCCACAAAATTTGATTTCCATGGAGACATGGTGAGGTAACTATCAAAGGCCATCCATGGACCACCATTTAAAATTTTAGTACGATCTATTTCTCTGTTGAACTTGACAAGGAAGTAGGCTCCTTCTAACTCAATCATTTCAAAGCTGCCTGTCATTTTCCACAACCGAGATAATCTATCCTTAAGAGCAAGAAAACCAACCTTTTTCCCAAGCACGGAGACAAAGATAGCATCTTCCCATGGCTTGTTAAGGCGTTCCAGAACTTGAGGAGCGATGGATATTCGAGGCTTTAGTCTATCTCCGTCTATGAAGTCCAACTTCACGAGTTCATCAGCTTCAGCGTCATTCAGCAATGGTGCTGGTGGAGCAACCTTGCCTTCCAGAATCATATCCCTAAAGGAAGGTTTACCGACGAAGCAAAAGGGTTTGGGCGAGGGAGGACACATCGGGGGGTTAACATAGCCAGGGGAGGGAGGAGAGAATTCAGATATAGAGAGAGAATTTTTCCTCTTTTGACGACACATGAGTGTAAATTCTTTTTTAAAAGAAAATATTAAAAACTTTTGCCGATACATAAGTGTAATATTTTTTTTAAAAAAACTATAAAAAATATTAAAGACTAAAGAATATCATTTTAAGGTGGACTTAGGAGGTACTACTTCTATCCAATTTTATTTTGAATTAAGGGGAGTTTGGTTGGGGCCTTGGGGATATGAGATACCCAGTGGAAATCTTGATTGAGACATCTGACATTCTCTCATTTGGTTAGAGGAATAATTCTGCTGGGAATCTAAGATTATCATCACGATAGTAATATTAGGACTTTTGGGTGGGAATGTAATTCCCACTAAAAACTCAGGTAATCTTAGATTAATGAAAATATTTGAATGTATTTTAAATTAAATTACATTTTATACTTTTTTTAAATTATAAAATTATTTTATATGTAAAAAATAATAAAATGGCTTACGCTATACTTCCTCCATTTTTTTTATTTGCTACGAACCCATCCAGAAGGCTGTCCAATGCACATTTTAAACGATTAATAACACAAATTCGGTACAAGTATAAATTCTAAAAATCCGATATTTAAAAACTACATGACGAGACGAATCTAACAAGATCCCACTTAGCTATATTTTAACTTATATAACTACAATAAAAATTAAAATCAAAGCAATCCAATTAACAGTACCAAAATTTGGTTTGAAGCAATTATTTCTAAACAGACGGAGTATTTTATAAATATTTCCATTTTAAACTATAAAGGGTGTTACCCAAGATATCAATATTTATTTAATTCTTTTTAATTTATTCATTTAAATAAAACAATACTTAATATCGATTCTCACCCGGAACACCTATCTCTCTTTTGTCCCTTTTAATTGTGTGACATGGATCCCCACCACTTATTTCATAGCCTTATAGGCTGTTAAGCAAAAAAAATACTTAATAACGTGGATAAATTAAATTAATATTTATTTAGCTAAAAAATAATTATAAAATAATAAATTATGTATAAATATTTTTATTGTTTTTAAAAAATAATGTTTAATATTTTTTTATTGTTTAGTAAAATGTCAAACTTATAATACCTTTTAATTTGAAAGTAAGGGCAATGTTGAAATAGAAATATAAGATTCCAAACTAACTCAAATGCTCAAACTATCCTCTAATCCAAACTGTTGCTAAAACTAGTAACAAGATCTTAAAACCATTACTTTAAAATAACTAAAAACCATAACTTAATTCCAAACACCTTTCAAGTTCCAACTGCAAATACCAAACGTAATTGATCAGAGTGGTATGGTACTGTCAGCTTAAACAAAAGTCTTAGATTAATTTTTATATATGCAAAATAATACTTTAGAAGAGATTGACATTTGAATGCTCACCCAATCCAAAAAGCAAAGGTCTTGTGTATGGTGCTTCGGAATGGACTAGGTTCAAGAAAAGAGGTCTTGTATATGTTGCTTTGGGATTGACATGGTTCGATGCATAGTTGTTTAAGATCTACGATCACACATCTCTAAAACGATCACGATCCTTGTAGCATCTTAAAATTAGTAAGATCTGGATAAGATTCCGATCTTGATCGTCGAATATTACAATCTTATGGTCATACTCTCTCAGATGATTCTACGATCTTACGAGCATACCCTCTTAAACGCATAAATTTTTTGTAGTATTTTATGATTTGGGATCAAAGTAATTTTATTTTTAATTTTAAACTTAAGAACTTGTACTCCTTATGTATGATGTATAAAAAACATAATATGTATGTATGTGGAAATATTTTATATTTAATTTTGATGTTTTTATACTGTATTGTATTAATTAAACCTGCAAAATTTATAAACATACGAAATAATGCTTTTACTTATTAGTATGCATAATTAAGTTTATCCATTATTGCAATTTCATAAGATTTTAGGATCTCGATTCTATTCTACGATTCCGATCTTGGAAAGAGAAAAACGATTTCATATAGGATCCCGATCTTCACAACCTTGGTTCAATGTGGCATCGTGGCCTACTGGAAACATGCATCACCAAATAACAGTTCCAAAGGCAAATAAAAATCGGTCGGGTGCTTTGTGGGCCTGGGCCTGGGCTGGTTTGTGCTTGAAATTTGAGAGTTTGATACCACGTTAAGATTAGATTAAGGTGGAAATAAACAAAGAAAGGGGCCGAATCAAGGGAGGAGAGATCTGACTCTTTGATTTTTCAATCAGCGGTCACTATTAATCAAAATTCCTCTCGCTAAGTCCACGCGCCGTCGCATTATCCCTCACTTCAGCCCTAAATCGGAAACTTGCGTGTGTCCCCGCCCCTGCTGCCGCTAATGCACGTTGTTCATACCGAGCACAGTGCGCGTATGTCTTTGTTTTTCTCTTTCTCTATCGCCTATTTGCTGTTATCAAATTGTTTTGATTATTTAAAATACAGTGCAGGTTACTTATTTTAGGGCTTGATATGATAGAGATGGCGTGGCTCGGTGCATTCTTGATCGGCGCAACTTGTTTTGCTCTGGGATGCCTAATTGGGGTGCGCCGATCGTCCCGCGCTGGTTTTCGCTCATCCAAGGATTCCGAAATTGCTGATGAAGGTAGGAAGAAGAGTAATCGAGGGGGTAAACAACCGTTTGAGGTTGAAAAACTAGCCGAAATTATTGAGGATTTTAAAATGGTAATATGTGGATGTGATTTTTGGCAATGTTTTATTTGGCGTACCTGTTGCGTGCAATTGAGCATATGCAGTGTGTGATGTTTGACTGCAGGTTTTAGTTGTGAGGAATGATCTGAAAATGGGAAAAGGGAAGATTGCTGCTCAATGCAGGTAAAAATATGAATTGCACACTCCTTGTGGGTACCGGGGATTCAACTCCATGGAATGCTTGCATAGTGTTTTTATGTTTACAGTGGTTTTTATTTCTTAAAAGAATTAACAATTTGACCGATGTTAGTGATTGTTTCAAGGAATATGTTAGTGTGGGAAAGAAGATTACCATTAAGGCAGCATGATGTTGATGCTTATTTAACAAGAGGGATATTGTTATTCTTAAAACTGAATTTCTGTAGTTTAATGTGTACAATATATGGAAATCCATAGATAAATTCAAGTGATAAGAGGTATCAAGTTAACTCTTTATATGAAGATGTACAAACTATATCAGATCAAACAGAAAGGGCATCCTTCATTAATTCATCTGTTGAAAGGGGAATTTGAAACAGAAAAATCTGTTTTTTCGTTTTCCAGTGTGATATGAGGCAAGTGTCATTCTGTTTAGGCTTCACCATATGGATAAATCATTTTTACAGCATAGTTTCTTCCAACAACATGGTGTTCACTCGAAAGAAGGACTATGTTTGTATATTTAAGTCTTGAAAGTTGAAAAAATAAGACAAACTTAACTTTTTTGTCGGTTGTGTTGGCAACATTTTAAATTGTATGATTGTTGCTTGCAGCCATTCAACTTTGGGGCTGTACAGAAAAATCTTAAATCGGGCACCAAAATCTTTAAGCAGGTGCACTCTAAATTTGTTTGCAAATTATTCTTGTAATATTCGAACTGATACCTCTATTTTGTTATTTTGCCCCCACTAGTTACAAGGACTATCTTCATGCAGGTGGGAGATGTGTGGACAAGTAAAGGTGGTTTTAAAAATTGAGAGTGAAGATGATATGCTTGTTCTACAGGTCATTACATATTTTTCTCTAGTACTACATACCAACACAGTAATTAACGTGTTAAGGAAAAGAAGACTAATATGGAGTTTAAAAAGGGACATTCAATATGTTTGGAATCAACTTTCAAAAATCAGAATATTGTTATAACATACTCACATATAGCATGTATGCTCTTCATTTCTAGTAGTTGCTATAGTAATGTTCATTTGGTGATAGTGAGGATGTTGGTGACCAGCTTAGAGGACTTAATAACTGCATGTCAACACTAGACAGAGATATTAAAACTAAGAAAGTTTTTCCACATGGAAGATCATAACTATCTGATTCATGTTTTGAGTTTCATGAAATAAATCTTCCTGATTGGAAGCTCTGCTAATTAAATTTATCCTATCTTGACATTTATTTTTCAAAATATTGAAGTTATTACCTATATTGTAGTATGATTTTCCCCTTCTCTATTTAATGTTTTGTTACCTGTATAGGAGAGGGCAAAGGCACTAAATTTACCAACTCACATCACAATTGATGCTGGGAGGACACAAATTGCTCCAAGTAAGATCCATATAATTAAGTACTTGTATTTTATATTTTATGTTAATTTAATAATTGAATGTTATGGTTTTCCTAAACCTTTTTTCATGTTTAAAGCTAAAGTTCATGAGTGATCCATAACCTATGAAGCTTGGTGTGTGTCATATTATAATCGATGTCTTTACATGATTAGTGTGCATGAACCGTTGAGCTGGATTTATTGGAGAAAGCTTGTTTGTGCTTTTAGTGATCTTTAGAATTTCTAATTTCTGGATGAAGGTATGGCATACAAAAAACTTTCAGAATGAACGTAATAGTGGGACAGCTGAAAACCACTATGTTATGTTTTGGACTTTGGTTTCTTTCTCTCTTTGGCATTTGGAACCCCTCGTCACTGCATAATAAACATAGATCAAAGTGTCTTATCAGCTATTACAATCCTTCTTGTTTCTTATATTATATTACAATCTTTCTTCATTAATAACGTGTTTCTTATTATTATTATTATTATTATTATTATTATTATTATTATTATTATTATTCTCTACTAATAATTTGTTTCCATGATTCCTGTTTCCAGATTCAAGGACTGTGATGGCAATCCTAGGTAAGTTCAAAAGTTATGTTCATCTTATGTGATATTAAGATGATTCATTTGTACTCTTTCCCTATATTGTCGAAGATTGAGGAGTCTCGAGGCTCACGCTTTACTTCATTTAAAGTCATACACAGTGTTTTAAAAGGCGTTAGTGAGGCGCGCCTCTGCTTGAGGCAGTACAAAATTGTACCAGAGGCGGCGCCTCTAGTACATGAACATAAAAGCACGCCTCACCCATAGTGAGGCGGGCGAGGCGTTGGAGGCGGTTGAGGCAGGCTGAGGCGGACGCCTTACATACACACCCATGAGGACCTATGTCAATTCACTTATACAACACCAACTCTTTGATGTTGGTTAGCTTTTAAATTAACAAATCTTTAGTGCACAAGGATATTTAGGTGGCGGTGCCAACATACATTATTTAGGCGGTAAAAAGAAAATACTTTTATAAATACGCAATACAATTACAATATTATTTTTATAACTAAGACACTATTCACTCTTCACCCTCTTGATCACTCACTTCTCAACACTCACTATCACTACTCAATACTACAATTGAAGGGGCTCACCTATATTTATGGGGTAGGTAGACTTTCTAGAGTATTCTAAAGAAATTATTATTAATACTAATCAAGATTATTCTAAGGAGTTCTACACAAATCATTTTCTTTATTTTTCTAGAATATTCTATTTAATAGCACATATAATTTTATTTGAATTTTGCATTAATTTCTAACAATTATTTTTTAAAAATTTTAAGATGGCCATCATGGGCTCAAACCTGCCTTCTGTATTCTGTCTGCGAGGCACTACAAAATCGCACCACCTCAAAAGTCGTACTTTAAAACATTGGTCATACATCATAATGAATACGAAGCAACAAAAGAAACTTCATAGCCAAAGCACAAGTGATGTGAAAATTGTGTGCGATATTGTGCAGGGCCTGCGGACCTAGTAGATGAGGTAACCGGTGGATTGAAGCTCTTGTAGATGTAGAGGATTGGCTGCCCATCCAGCTTTGAGCAAATGTAATAAGCGAATGTGAT
This sequence comes from Hygrophila difformis, assembly GCA_030278955.1. NCBI lineage: Eukaryota > Viridiplantae > Streptophyta > Magnoliopsida > Lamiales > Acanthaceae > Hygrophila > Hygrophila difformis. Next base: position 34,915,860 of record JAOANR010000015.1, read on the forward strand.
GGTTGCGACTCTTTGTTAACAAAAGTTACGTAGGAAAGACTCTGGCATTCATGATGGGGTATCATCAAGAAGCAGGACGGGCTGATATCTCACTCATTCAACATATGCCGTCTCCAACAATCTCCTTTGATCTCTCTTCAACCCCCCCTCCCCTCTCCTCCCCCCTTGAAAGAGGAAATGTACTACTACATTATTTATTTTCTTTACAATTGAAATGCCATGGCTAAAATATCCAGTCATAGGTTAACTTGAAAAGAGTGAGCCGGGCTTGTGTTATTTGAATTATTGCTAGAATGTTTATCCATATAGAATGGTTATGGTATTCCCTCCATGAATGAATATTTGTGTTTATTGTAATAGCAATTAGTAAGAGAATCCATAACAATAACAAAATACAGACGATACCAACAATGTTGGATCACTTGTAGTATTAGAAGAATTAGAGAACCAAGCCACCCTTTGTAGTAGGGGGCTGCTGCTGTTGATGCTTGTCGTCGTTAACAGTTGGTGTTTCTTTATCAGCAGGATCTACTTTGGGCAGTTCACTATAGTCATTGGTGGTTCGAGATCCTCCACGTTGTTGTTGCTCTTCGGATACTTTGTCCATGGTTTTCTGTCCAACTTCTTCAGCAGCCTTGGTGACCCGGCTCAGAGCACCGGTGACCCATGCAGCCCCCGTGAAGATGTACCTATTCCTCATCACTGCATTCCCCGCACTGCTGACCTTCTGCTCCGCGGCTGCCAGGGCCGACTTGGTCTTCTCAGAGACTTGATATTTATGATCCATGTCCTTCATTTTGTCGTTGACAATGGTGGCCCCGATGCTCACTTTCTCGCTCAATCCAATCCTGCTGTCCAGCTCGACCACTTTGGCCGTAGCAGTGGAGATCACCCCGTGCCTCTGGTCGAAGTCCTTGGCTTTGACGACTGCGTCCTGTCCCAATATGTAACCCTTCGCTAACATGGTGGTAACCACATCTTCTGCCTTTTGAACTGCAGATGATCCTGATCCAACATCACCCTTCTTTTCTGAAGACGCCTGACATAATACGAAAAATGAGAAGGACATCAATGAATGAACCCTCTACAGAAAAGGTAAACAAACAAGAAACAGTAGTATTGCATACAGCAGCAGCAGCAGCCTTTGATGCCAATGCCACAGACGGCAGCTCATAATCTGGCTGGGGAGCAATCTCAACTGGCTGGTCGACAATTGTGGCGCCCTTCCGGAAACCATAAACAAGAAAACAAACCTCAGAAAATGCAGAGTCATTGATGGGATATTCAGATGTGTTATGGAAAAAAACATATGTTCATAGATGGATACCGAAAGGAGAACAGCAGTGTCTGCTCCCTTGGAATCCTTGAAAGTGACGAAAGCAATTTGGGAGCGTTCGTTCACGCTGGAAAATAAACAAGAGAGATTTTTACAGGGGCACATGGATGGAGAAGAATGCACTGTGGAATATGAAGATGTGAAATGGAATTACCTCTTCATTTCAATGTATTCAATGAGGCCAGAGAAGGAAAAGAACTCCTGAATGTCGTGTGGAGTGGCGCTTAACGACACATTGCTCACTTTCACAGTTTTGATCTGCATCGTCCATCCATCATCCATCCCCATTTATAAATTTTTTTACGTTACAATATAATAATTCTAGCAACATTTACCAAACGAAGGGAACCAAAATGATCCATCACATACTATATATGTACATTAACCTCAGCCAGATGGATAGATTTAATATGATCACGACGTGATGATGTAATGAAGCAGACAAAAAAAAAAAATACAAGTATAGAAGAGATGGAGAAACTAACCGCCAAGGGCTGTGGCGACGATGACAACGACGACATTTGGACTTTGGAGAAGAGATTATTCTGGATTTGATGAATTAGAAATTAAAAACGCAGGGAAGAAAACGAAAGAGTGAAGGTAAGGGGGAGATTGTGAGAAGGATGGAGATTAGAGAAGAAGGTTGTGATTTGTGAATGTGATGATGGATCCGCTTTTGGAGGCAACCACTAGATCGCCCGCCTCTCTCATTCTTCTCAATATTCACTCTAAATAAATAAATTGTGGAGTAGTAATAATTAATCATTCATTCATCTCATTCTCATCTCATGCATCCATCATCATGAAAATTCACCTATCTCAATAAAAATAAAAATAAACAAGCATCTCAATTTTTATTGTGAAGCCCATCTGTCCATCCTCATGCTGAATCATCATTATCGTTCAGTCCATTATGATCCATGGCATAATGGTCGTGTGTTTGTGTATAAATGTAAGATGGTGTGCAGACATGAAATATAATTGAATGGATTTACCTCTCTATTTACTTGCTCTCTCTCTCTCTACATACTGTATGTAGTATATATTATTCCCCAGTCAATTTTATTTTATTTTTAGTTTTTAAAAAAATCCATTCTTCTTATTTTGGTGATTTAGTCATTAATTCTTACAAAATAATCTTGTCACATACCCTCCATATCAAGTGTTAGGTAAATTGTACTATGTAAATTGAAAAGTAAATATACTAGAGAAAATGTGACAAAGGCATGAGAAAATAATCTCCAAATGGCGTTCTTCAATTTCTTGCAGACTTCCATGTTTTTCACTCCGTCTCTCACCTGTGGACGATTGTTGCCGGTAAGAACCTCGATTCCCAAATCTTGAGTGTACTTTGATTTCTTCTAGTTTTCCATATTCTTCGGCTGTCGAAGGCTTTGTCAAGTTGAATATGGTTCCAAGAAAAGCTATGGGTACTAAAAGTTGCAGAGGACTATTGATTGCGCTGAGGATTAAGGAAATGATTTTGCTGATTTGAAGGGAAAAAGGACGAATAATAGTGGTATTACATAACACCGCAGACTGCAAAAGATCGAAAACCTTTAGTCCCCACGTTAATATTTGCAATAGCAAGGGATATGTGGCAACTACAAAAGTAACAACAGGCAAAAATGCAAACACGGGAGCCTACAGCAGTACATGGTTAATCAATCTGACTGCGCGATACTCAATAATTGACGTCTTCCTCATCCTCCCCCATTACTCTTTTGTCGAATCCATTTGGGAGTTTTCTGCCTTGTCCGATTGTCCTGTATCATAAAATGAATTCTAACAAAGGAAAAAGAAAGAGTGACAAATCAGAAAGTAAAAGAGGTGACAGGGAACAATAATATGAGGGATTTCAAGAGATCTGCAAATGTAGAAGTACCTATAAAGACATGGGTTTTTAACAACTACATTTGGTGTTTATACACATTTTTCAGGTATGATCTTTTCTCCTTTTCTTTGATCGCTTCACTTGCTTGTCACCCTCCGTCAAAATTGGTTCACTCTGCACCGCCAATTTATCCTTCTCCGTATTCCCATCTTCTCCCTCTCTTTTTATCCTTTTAGCAGTGCTGCATTGTATTCAAAGTTGTGAAAATAAATTATAATGCATTCACAAACAAACATTGAGAGAGAGAGAGAGAGAGAGAGAATCGAAACCTATCCGCTTGAGTCCACTCATCCAGATTCGAATCTAACCACAGGGCAGAGCCCGTGTTATTTGCAGACAAAGATCCCGTTATATGAAGTATCTCTTTATCAAAACTGCAACAGGAATATGAATTAGGTTGAACACAAAAAAATTGATTACCATATAAGCTGAGCACAAAAATGAACAGTTTCAGCATTTCTTTGCATTTGATAACAATAAGAATGAAGTAACACATTCTACCCAGACATCCTCTTTTTAACTATAGAATAAAGTAGGTCAATGAACCATAGAAGCTCTTTTTTCTCGATCTATGCTGAACAATTAGGACAGTGTAAAGAATAAAAGGCAAGCATCCCTTCATATCTTATGAAAAATTGGAAAATTCTTACATATTATTTTACAATATTCCTTTATGCGTAATGTTATGCAGCTTACAAGCCTTTTGATTACATCCTCCATCATCATCATAATGTAAGCTTTATCACATTAGGTGCGCCTATATGGATCAAATATTGCTTTGTGGTTGATACAATATAAACTAATGTGGTCTATATCCATCAGTTTTAATTAAGTTTAACCACAACATAGTTGACGTACATTGAGGGACTGAAATAGCTCTGAAAATACCATTCAAGCCAAATATTTATTCAACCAACTCGAATTGTTTTTTTAAAATTTCTATCTAAAAATGTTCCAGACTAACACATAATTCCAAGTTCAAAACAACATATGTCAAATAAACTCAGAATATTGCAATTGGAAAAAAAAAAGCAAGATGCAATCAATATCTCACAATCTCACCTCTTAACTGTAAAGCGTATTATGGTTCCAACTTTTATCTTGTGCTTTTTATGTGATCGACTCACATATTCTTCATTCCCTTGTTTCTGCGGAAGAATCAACACAAACAAAAGACTGATTTAGAAATGCTAAAAATCAATCTTTAACTAATGCATTGGCTTTTAATACAAAAGTCTTACAGATTTATACTTGAATTCCGCGCGAATGTCTTCATCAGCTATAAAAGCAGAAGAAAAACCAAGAACCACAGCATGGATCGACTGCGGAGTAAGCTTAACAACCTCTCCCTCTGTCAAATGAATCGGAATATCAGAAATAATTTAAAAAATGTTACTTCCTCTGTTCTCTTTTAAATGCATCATTCATGCATTTCACGCCGTCCAAGATACATTTTTAAGGTTAATAACTCAAATTGTACATAAATAAAAATTATAAAAATTTGATATTCTAAAACTACGTGATTAGACGAATCTAACAAGATCTCACTTGACTATATTTTTTCTTATATAACTATGTTAAAAAAATTAATCAAAGTTACTACTATGCAAATGAATCACTTATTTGAGAACGGAGTAGTAATAAATTTGAAACTTATCTTTATAACGGCGTTTGTTAAATTAACTGGGATAATTACCTAAAAGCATGTCAGGCTCGGGATTGAAAAGCAACAATTTAGCTTTCAATTTAACACCAAAATACGGGTGAAGTCCCGGCAGAATCTTGGCCAGATTACTACAAATGTTGGGATCATATGCCAACACAACTCCTTCAAATGTCTCATTATACCTACAGTAAACAAGCAATTAAACATACTAAAACTACAAAGGCAACGCAACAAACAGCAATTATAACGATAGTTCGGGGGAAAGAATACGTGAAGAGCAACGAGCTGAGCTCGCCGAGGATGGCTTCGCTGGCGCAGTTGGCCTTGGAAGGGTGTAAATACACAACCAAATTCCCGTCGCATTCCTTCAATCCCTCCATTAATTATCTGAGAATTCGAATTTCCCCTACAATTCAGGCAGGGGAAAAGGTCGGTGGTTCCTCGTATAGGTTTGTCTTCTGTTAAATCTAAAACCATACATAAACCCTAGTTTCTGTAAAATTTGGGCTATAGGAGTTCTCGGCCCATTTAATTTCTGGCCTCTTACTTGTCTGTGGGCTAAAATAGTTTTTTTTTTCTTTTTTTTTTTTTCGGTGAACGGATGCCAATGGCTAGGGATGGCAAAAAAAGCTTATCCCCAATGGTGAAAACTGAAAATCGAATTTTCGATTCAATTTTGAGAAAAGAATTATTGGGGATGGGGATTTTTTGAAATTTTACCCCGTTCATTCAAAATAATTAAAAAATTGGTAACAAAGCTCATTTCTTTTATAGATAGATTATATATTGGGAAACTATTATAAATATTTTATGTTGATTATGATTTATTTAAATAATTCATGTGTATGTTTTAATATTATGATTAGTAAAATTGAAGTTGGCTTGAATAATATATGGAAAAAATGACAAATATATCCCTTTTGTTTCAAAAAAAGCCAAATCTATCCTTTTTTTATTTTATTACCAAATTTATCCTCTACATATGCTAATTATATCCAGAAATATCCTAAATTCACTAATCGTGGAATGACTGCTGACGTGGCAATAAATTAACTTAAACCCTACACGTTGGATGGGATTTAAAGTGTCTCTCAATTAGGGCTGGGGAAAAATACCGAGTATACCGCATACCGCACATACCGTATCGAAAAAAGAAATATCGAAATTTTCGGTATACCGTAATTTTCGGTACGGTATCATACCGAAAAAAATTCTCCGTACCGTATACCTTACCGAACTTTACGGTATGAAAAATTTCATACCGTTGCCGTACCGAACATTTCGGTTTACCGATCTTCGGTATGCCGAAAGTTTCGGTATGAAATATTTTCATACCATTTCCATACCGACATTCCAGTAAGTTCGGTATATACCGCTATACCGAACATTCAATACATACCGACATACCGTATCGCGGTATATACCGACATACCGAACATTCACTACATACCGACATACCGGTATTGCGGTATATACCGGCATACCGAACTTTCGCTATATACCAACATACCGATATTACGGTATATAACGGTATTCCGGTATATACCGATATCGTGGTATATACCAAAATTCGGTACGGTAGCGATATACTGCGGTATCAAAAAATTTATACCGTTACCGTACCGAAATCTTACAGTACGGTATGATACCATACCGAAAATTTCGATATTTTCGGTATTTTTTCGATACGGTATGTGCGGTATGCAGTATATTCGGTATTTTTCCCCAGCCTTAATTGCGACACACTTCAAATTCGATCCAGCGTGTAGGGTTTAAGTTAATTTATTGCCACGTCAGCAGGCATTCCACGATTAGTGAATTTAGGATATTTCCGGATATAATTAGCATATGTAGAGGATAAATTCGGTAATAAAATAGAAAAATGATAGATTTGGCTTTTTTTAAAACAAAAAGGATATATTTGGTCTTTTTTCCAATAATATATCTCCGATATTTTCAATTATCGAAAAAAATTGAAAGTTGATGTGTAATTGAATCTCCGATAAGATTTCAATACGGATCGATGAAATCACAGTACCCAATGGAATCCCCGATAATGTCCCGGCGGGGATCGGGCCGGTTTTAGGGAATGAAAATATTAACGATTTTGGGGTAGGAGATGCTACTCCCCGCCCAAAAACCAGCTCATTGTCATTCCTCTCAATGGCATCAGCGAAAAAAAAAATCCAGTTCAAAGGAAAAAAAAAACAATTATTTTTTCTTTTCTTTTTTATTTTAATGACAAGTGACGCAAAGACGTCGGCAAAGGAATAAACTAATAAAACTCCACCGAAGGGACGTAAAAGGAGAGAAAAAAAACATAAATAAAGGAAGAGCTCTAAAAAAACAGGTACCAAACCCCCCGCCGAGTCAGCAACTAAGAGAGGTCGGCAATCATCCAGAGGATATGCCCAAGTAGTGAAAAAATTTTCCATTCCTGCTCCATATTTAGCCAAACAATCCGCAACATAATTTCCAGCGTAGAATGTGAAACCAACGAAAAACAAAATGAGCAAATAATAGGTCCGAAATGTTCATGACAAGAGGGAATAACAAATGACTTGGTGCCAAATTACTCTTCGCAAGGCGAAGGGCTTCCATTGAATATAATTTGTTTCATATTTTAATATCATTTCCCTTCAATGGGCATAACGAGACAATGGTTAGGGTTCAATAGGCCTTCCATCCCTGCCTTCCAACAACATGATGGTGGATTTTAATTCCCCACAGTCATATATATCAATCCTCTTTATCATTTTATAATTTGTATCGCATGTGCTTCCACCACTTCGCCAACAACAAATCATTTTACTTCACTGCACGTCATTCAATCATAATCCGTCCCCTCATATGATTTTTCCCCTTCCATTTTTGGTATCATGTTAAACTTTGTAATCACCAAAATTAAGTCTACAAATATAGTTTTCTTTTCCTGTTATTATTACATTAAAGGAAAAGTAGTTTTAGTTTTCTTCCATTCACAACTCACAAGATGCGACATGTCATGAAATTACATAATGCGTATAAGAATGAAGAGATTTTTCTTCATCCCACAAAATAAGGGCCTTAGACCTGTGCTTGTACCATGAAAAAACATGAACAAATGCGAAAAACAAACTACATTCTGCTCTGGCTTTATTGAGATTAGATAATACAGGTAAAGATGATGTGCAGCATGCTGATTGACATTGGCATCTAAGCTGTTTGCTCCTTTTCAAGATTAACATGCCAAAACAAACTGCATTTTGCATCAGAGCGCCCCCAGCGCGCGCACGCATATATATATATAGATTCTATGTATAATATAATACTTGTATAAAGCTCTGTGTCTGTCTGCTTGTCCCTCCCTCCCTGACTCTCTCCCCAAATGCCATCAGTAAGGCAACAAAAGCGCAAGAAGAGCTTCATACCGCCGCTAGGTCCAACACCAAGCCATCTATCATTGGGTCTGGGCAGCTGCATGTATGTATCCTCATCCAACCTCACAACGCCACCACCTGAAAAAATAAAGTGGTTATTCAAATATTCCATCAAAAAACCCAAACACATGCACTAGCATTTGGAATAGCCATATTGTCATGTAACCCTTTCATAGATGAGGCATATACATGAGATATAAGGATAAAAATCGAAATATATTGCCACCGTAGTCCAGCCCCTGGGATATTAACATTAGAACACACCATAAATGGCGAGTATAGATTAGAATATACAAAAGAATAAAGATAATGTGATGGCCAGCAGCTCAATAAGCAAAACTCAGACAAAATTCTACCTCTACAGTTGAGTCATCCGCTCTTAGATGCTGATGCAACAAGCGCCAGCTGTTCAGTAAGAATATTCAAATTCTTTGTATTATCCCAATCAGTTTCTTGATCCATGTCATATCCCAAATTGGCACCCTTTATCTCATCTGAATCTCCACTTAGAGGAGAATTTGAAAGAAATTGTTCCCAAAAGGTGTCATTTATACCAGGCAGTTTATAAATATCATCAAGCAGCAAATCATCATCATCATCATCTGCCAAAAGTTCATCTGACACAACAGATAGAGGGGCATCAACAAATCCAGGAATTGGCTCGCTGTGCATTGCTTTTGTAGATTCAGCTCCGTGAAGAGACCCATCATGCTGATGAATATTCTTTTCAGGATTGACTTGTTCTGGAATAAAATAAGGTAGCCCATTGTGAGCTTTTGGAAAGGAAGTGCACTGAGCACTTTCATGTGATAATATAGGGGGAGATTGAATCTGAGTCAGGACAGATGAATTAGACACAACCTCTGGGAGAGAGGTTCCAGACATTCTACCGGCAGAGCTAACATGATCTAAGATATCAGGGGGAGGAAGCATGTTGTCAATCAAGAAACCACTCGGATCACTCAATTTAGACTCGAGCCTTCCAGACTTATTCATTATCAGGATTTGCCTTAGGACTGCTTTTGCAGCTTCGTTCATCAGAGGCTGAAATTTGACAATCTGCCCATCTGATGGTGTGATGCCACACTTGGGAGCTAATTTATCTTCATCCTCATTGGGAAGTTTCCTTTTTTTATTCCCGCCTGAAATTTGTCTGCTGCTGTCATTCTGCTGTTGTACCAACTGTGCTAAAAAGGTGGGGGTATGCATAGCTTTAGCGAGGAATGACATCATTTGTTGTTGGTGCTGCTCCATCACATGAACACGCTGACCAACAGTTTGCAATTGGTGATCAGTTGATTGCTGCTCCTGCCTCAATCTGACAAGCTCTTGCATAAGAATGTTCTTATCTCTTTTTAACCTATCAACCTCTTCCTCTATCCCAAGTTCACCTGTCGCTTGAATGCAAGATGCAACAGACGAGTTCTCCACTGAGGTAGTTTGTTGCTGGGATGTTCCATTTGCAGGTTTTCGCCTGTTTATGCTTTTCAGCAAGTGTTTGTGACCTCTAAGAAAGCCCTCATTCGCAAACTCCCAGCGGTCTGGATCAACTTTCCTGAAGCCCTAGGTCAAAACAAGGGGAAGCAAACTATAAAGGAATTATTGCAGCTCAAAGTAACAAGAAAACCCAGTTTCACGGAGCTGCAGCCTGAACTGAACTCAGAAATTTTTCATGATCCACAAACAGAAAAACAAATGAAATTATCAAAATCATGGGAATAACAAAAAAATTTAATGGGTTCCTTTCAAGAATCCGTAACATTACTTACAGAAGAAGCAAAAGCAGAAGCAGCAGCAGTATATAATCACAAAGTGAAGTACTATGAAAATCCAACAACACAATTAGGGACGACAAATTAGAAATCCTAAAAAAGTAATAAATTGTAAAGAAGTATGCGGAGAAACTAACATAAGTGTTCAACTGGCGAACGAAACTCGAGAAATTATTGTGCTTGAAATACTTGGGCAAAAGGTGTGTGGCGAATTGGGGGACGTCCCAGACGACGAAGGTGTTGCTGGTTTTGCCCCAAGAGACAATGGCGTCAGTGGCGGGATCATCTACCATATCGTAAGTCTTGCAGAGAAAAGGGGGCGGCGCAGACCCGAGTGGGGGTGCTGTTTCCATGATAATCAAAATTCAGAAAACAGAAACACAGATCGAGGGCGTAGGGGGGTTCAATTGAATCTGGAAGACGAAGACGAAAGCGCGAGTGAGGAAATGGTTTGGAAGAAGGAAACCGCCATACATCAAAACCCTCCAAAATTCCTGATTTATAGTTCTGTCACTGGAAGACTCTGCGAGCGTTGATTTGCGCTGTGTTACCCTCTTATCAAATTTTCGACTTTCCCAATTCCGCCGATAGGTGCATGTATCGCTGTATTTACCTCTCGGTGAATCTTGATTAACCTTCCATCATTTTTACTTCGGACGATCATTTCATTTTACCTCACCTATAGTTGCTTCTTAAAATAGGAAGGAACAAAGAGTTTTATTTTTTTAGGAGAAACTCATAAGAGTTACTATATGTTTAATTAATTAACTAGAAAAATTAAACACACAAGAAATTTTGAAGTTCAATTTTTACTATTCAATTCAAACAAATACTAGAAACCTATGGAAGGCTTTAGGTCCTCCTGTTTGAGGTCTTATCTTATGTCGTACTAATATTATTTACTTGTCGAACAAGAAATTTTGCAATGAGAATTATTTTAATATATATTATTAGTTTCTTTTTATATGTGCTTAGCTCTTGTTGTACTTAAATTTTATTGAATAAGTAGTAAAAGATTTTACATATCAAACATAACCCTGTTGAATTGTTGAAATAACTTTACGACTTGCTAGATTGTATTGACTGCTTGTTGAAACAATTAGACAACTGAAAATAATCTACTTTATGACAGATTTGATTGTTCCTAACTTCCTATAAACTCGTGTAGATAACGTTTCAATAAAGAAAACAAAGTTGATTTTTTTATATAAAAAAAATACTAAATACTTCCTCCGTCTCAATAGAAACCCTATGTTGGGCTCGGGCATGCATGTCGATGCATATTTTTAACTATTAATAATTTAAATTGTGTATAGTTAAAAATTATAGAAAATTGATATTCTTAAACTACAAGAGTAAACGAATCTAACAAGATCTCACTTCACTATGTTTTTCTCTTGCATAACTATGATAAAAATATGAATAAAAGTTAAATTTTGAATAGTAACAAAAAATCCACAGATCAAAGACTTGAAGAATTCTTTCCAGGTGTGTCGTATTCATCATATCCTTAGAGCATCCTCAATGAAGAACCCATTTTATCGGTTCTTATTAATTTAAAAGAGTAAAAAAATTAAAATGTGCATCTTTTTAGGGAGAACTACACAAAACTCATTTGAGTGAGTTCTTTTGCCATGTCACCATTTTTTTTATATTATGTATGGGTTCTTAGGTGGAGAGAACCACTGTTGTGGGTGGTCTTAGGGAAGGAAATCAAGTCGCGGATAGTTTGGCTAAGCATGGAGCTTTGAAAGAATAATTTTACACTACTTGGGCTTTCCCACCGGATTTTGTCAGAGGGGAATTGGAGGCTGATTCAGCTGGTGTGTGGTTCCCAAGATTCTAGCTTCGCGCCTGTTTCTCTTTCTTTTATTTTCTGTCTTTCTTCTATTATTTTGTAGTACTTTTTTTTCTCCTGGCTTCGCCTTTCCAAAAAAAAAAAAAACAGCCCATTGGGTACTTCTCCGAAAAACAGAAGCAAAAAGCACCTAGTAATATGTACAAAGTCTTAAAGCCCCCACTAATATATTTAAATTACACTATAAATATGTATTAATCTCATAAGTAGCATGTACTTTTTGGTAATTATATCATTCCAAAAATACTTTTCATCTTTATACATTCAAATACATTTTTGAAAAAAAAAAACTTCTTTTCAAACATTTCATTCCAACACAAAAATTACTTGCTTTTGCTTTTGGCTTTTAGGGGCCGTTTGAAATGGCTTATTTTGAAGTGCTTTTGGCTTTTGCTTCTGCCAAAAGCACTTTTGAAGAAATAAGAGTGTTTGTTTTGGCTTTTGGGAAAAAGCAAAAGCACCTCGAAAAGCTACAAAAGTGCTTCTGGGAGAAGCAGCCCAGGGGGTGCTTCTCCGAAAAGCAGAAGCCAAAAGCACCTAGTAATGTGTGCAGAGTCATAAATGCCCATATTAATTTATTTTAATTACACTATAAATATATACTATTATATATAAATAACATATCCTTTTTGGTAATTTACACATTTCAAAAGCACTTTTCACTTTTACATATCCAAACACACTTTTGAAAAAAGGCTGCTTTTCAAACATTCCATCCAAACACAAAAGTTACCTGCTTCTGCTTTTGACTTTCACTTCTACTTCTGCTTTTGGCTTCTGCTTTTTTTAAAAGCCAATCCAAACGGGCCCTTAGAGCCCGTTTGGAATGGCTTAGAGGCCGTTTGGAATGGCTTCAAAAGCCAATCCAAACGGGCCCTTAATATAAATTACACTATAAATATATCATATTATCATATTAAGTATCACGTCCTTTTTGGTAATTACTACATTTCAAAAGCACTTTTCATTTTTATTCATCCAAACATATTTTTTAGAAAAAGCCGCTTTTCAAACATTCCATCCAAACACAAAAGTTACATGCTTTTGCTTTTGACTTCTGCTTCTGCTTCTACTTTTGGCTTCTGCTTTTTTCAAAAGCCAATCCAAACGGGCCCTTATAGGGAGGTGCTTTTGGCTTTTGCTTCTGCCAAAAGCACTTCTAGTAGAAATTATGTGTTTGTTTTGGCTTTTAAGAAAAAGCAAAAGCACATCGAAAAGCCAAAAAAGTGCTTCTGGGAGAAGCAGCACAGGGGGTGCTTCTCCCAAAAGCAGAAGCCAAAAGCATCTCTAAAATGTGCGAGGACTTAAATACCCCCACTACTTAATACTATAAATTACACTATAAATATATCTTAAGTAGCACGTCCTTTTTAGTAATTACTACATTCCAAAAGCACTTTTCATTTTTATTCATCTAAATATATTTTTTTTTTAGAAAAAACCGCTTTTCAAACATTTCATCCAAACACAAAAGTTACATGCTTTTGCTTTTGACTTCTGCTTCTGCTTCTACTTTTGTCTTCTACTTTTGTCCTGGGCTGCTTCTCCCAAAAGCACTTTTTTGGCTTTTCGAGATGCTTTTGCTTTTTCTTAAAAGCCAAAATAAATAACATAATTTCTACTAGAAGTGCTTTTGGCAGAAGCAAAAGCCAAAAACACCTCCTTATAAGCCATTCCAAACGGGCTCTAAGTAGCATGTCCTTTTTTGGTAATTTACACATTTCAAAAGCACTTTTTACTTTTACACATCCAAACACACTTTTGAAAAAAAAGCTGCTTTTCAAACATTATATTCAAACACAAAAGTTACCTGCTTCTGCTTTTGGTTTTCACTTCTGCTTCTGTTTTTGGCTTCTGCTTTTCTCAAAAGTCAATCCAAACGGGTACTTCTGTTTCCACTTTTGGCTTATGCTTTTTTCAAAAGCCAATCCAAACGGGTCATAACTTGTGTGCAAGTGTAGGAGTAGGAATGCTTTTATGTGTATAAAAATACTCTCCCACCCTCTCTCTCTCCCACCCTCTCTCTCTCTCTCTTTTATTTTTTTTTCTTGATCGTTTTTTTTAAATTTTTTTTATTTATTTTATTCTAAAGTGTCATATTGTTAATTTGATAAATTAAAGTGAATTTCTATATTTGATAAAATAAAGTGAAAGGTAATTACAAAAGAGAATATTGATAAAATACTATGTCAGCTTAGAAATATGTTGTATAGATGCAGCTATGAAGAACTTCATGTTATTGAAAGTGTAGGCCAGTCTGGGGGGTTGTGGGTGCTCAGCGCATTGGCCTTCCAGTAGCCTTCTCTCTTATTTCGGTGCAACGTAGAATCATCACACTCACTGCCTCGCACGGTAGTGCTTCCTGGATGATCTCTGTAATTTATGCTAATCCTAGTATTCAAGAATGCCAGAATGACTGGGCTGACATGCGCCAAGTTCGGGGTTTGATGAATGGTCCTTGGTTGGCCATCAGGGACTGGAATGACGTGCTTAACAACCAAGAAATCCAGGGGCTGAGATATGACGCCAGACGGTGCCAACAGTTTCGGGATATGCTTGAGGACTGTGGCCTCCAGACCATCCACACCATTGGGGATGCGTTCACCTGGCAGCGTAACAATACGGGTGGCCCTTTAGCTCGGAAGAGACTGGATCGTGCCGTGGCTAATTTGGATTGGTTGGACATGTTCCCTACTGGCTACGTGGAAGTCCTCCACAGGCGATCCAGTGATCACAGTATCTTATTCCTAAGATGTTGCCGCCGGATTGGGGATCAAGGGATGAGACCTTTTCGCTGGGAACAAGCTTGGAGCTCTCATCCGGGGTATGTGCATATAGTTGACTCAGCTTGGCATGGAAGTGGCCAAGGCATTCAAGAGAAATGTAAGCAAATTCAAGAGTCATCCTTACATTTCAACAAGTATACCTTCGGTCATATTCGGAAAAAAAAAAAAAAAAAGAACAGATTGTTGAAGCGCTTGGCAGGCATTAGGCGATCTTTGCTTCGTGTTGATTCGGCCTTCTTAGTCTTGTTGGAAGGTAAATTAATGCGGGAATTGGACAAGGTGCTTGAACAGGAGGAGATGTTATGGGCTCAAAAAGCTAGGGATAAATGGATTCAGCAAGGGGATGGAAATACCCGTTATTTCCATAGCCAAACAATGATCCGCAGATGACGAAGTGCCATTGTCGGGCTGGATATTGGTGGCCAGTGGGTTACGGGCGATCTAACCCTTCGCGCTCATGCTCTTGGACACTTCAGCTCGTTGTTTGCAGCTTCATCTCGGCCTTCTACGGCCAACAGCGCCCTTGCATCTCTTCCTTGCGTGGAAGGCGCAGCGGACCTTGGGAGGAGAGTTAGGGACGAGGAGATTACTAGTGTGGTTAAGGATTTTAATGGCGTTTCTGCGCCGGGGCCCGTCGGTCTTCCGGCATTATTCTACAAGACCTACTGGGCAATGGTGGAAGGTGATATTATTAAATTCGTCCAGGATGCTGTTGAGAATGGCACCTTTGACCCTACATTGGCAGAGACTTATTTGTGTCTCGTCCCGAAGATGGATGTTCCTACTGAGATCCGTCACTTCCGGCCTATTAGTTTATGTAACGTTAGTTACAAAATTCTAATCAAGGTCTCGGTGAACCGGCTTCGGCCCTTGCTTCAATCATATATTGGGGACTACCAGTCTGCTTTCATCCCGGGAAGAGGCACAACGGGTAATGTTATCATCCTTCACGAGGTGTTAGCTGCTTTTAAAAACAAGCAAAGACGCTCCCAATCCATACTCCTCAAGGTCGACCTGGAGAAGGCGTATGATAATATCCAGTGGGACTTCTTAGAAGAATGCCTCCGAGAAATGTGTTTGCCATCGGAGCTCATCCGTATTATTATGTACTGTGTCCGCTCCCCGCGGTATTCGCTCATCTGGAATGGTTCACTTTTGCCTTCTTTCTCGCCTGCTAAGAGCCTTCGGCAAGGGGACCCTCTCTCCCCATATTTATTCATCATTGTCATGGATATGTTATCAAAGACCATTTCTGCTCGGGTTTCCGATGGTCGATGGCGCCCAGTGGTTCTTGCACGGGGTGTGGTGCCAATATCCCATCTTATGATCGCGGATGATCTCTTACTTTTTTTTCTGAGGCTTCTCTGGACAGCGTCCGCTGCATGGACGAGGTAATGAATGATTTTTCCGGGCAACCATGGTTGAAGATCAACACCAGGAAATCTATTGCCCTTGCATCGGCTCGGATTCCTCCCCACGTCCAGAATTTTTCGGTCATCTTGAATATCAACTTCGCCACGGAGATTGGCAACTATTTGGGTTTTCCTACAATTGCAGGCTGCCCACGTGCCCATCATTTTGAATTTTTGGTAGATAAGTTGCATGGCAAGATGTTCTCATGGAAACGTGGTTTGCTTAACAAAGCTGGTAGATTGGTCCTGGCGCGTGCTGTTCTATCCTCCATTGCTACTTATTTCATGCAAGTGATGTGGCTCCCGACTACCACTTGTGACCAAATTGATCAAGTGATCCGGCATTTCCTATGGAAGGACAATCTCGGACATGGCATCCATCTTGTGAGATGGGATAAGGTTGCGCTACCCACACGGATGGGTGGGCTTGGCTTAAGGAGACGCCGAGATATGAATATTGCCATGTTGGATAAACTCTTCTCAGATGTCATCAGCAAATCGCCTAAGGCCTGGACTGTGCTGCTGAATACAAAATATGGGTGTTGTTCTGGCGCTTTTCCTCAGACGTCGGTTGCCTCAGCAGCTTATAGAGCCCTCCAACGAGCGGCCCCGTTTTTATTGGAGGGTTTTCGGCTTCGGATTGGGAATGGGAAGAGTAATCTTTGGTACAGCAAATGGTTACCTAAAGGTTCAATAGCTACACGGGTGCCTTATGTCCATATATCGGATACCCTCCTCCAAATTCGTGATGTTTTTATTGACGACATATGGCATTGGGAGAAGGTCACCATCATACCCCTGCCTGATATCATGGAGAAAATCCAACGATATGGGCCGGCGTACATCCATGCAGCGGCTGAGGATATTTTATGCTGGATGGGGTCGTCGACTGAGAAGTATTCAGTAGGCTCTGGGTACGAATGGGTTGTTTCTGGCCGGGGTGCACGTATGGAAAGTCTCTTTGCTTGGATATGGAAACTCCCGTGCCCTTCAAAAATTCGTTTGCTTCTGTGGTTATTTGCTAATGATGCATTGCCAACCAATGCATTGAGATTCCACCGAGGGATGTCCTCATCTCCGGCGTGCACTATATGCGTTGCGGAGGAGGAAGACTGCTGGCACCTCTTCTTCGGTTGTGAATGGGCAAAGCAGATTTGGCATCGCCTGGGGTTTTCTTGGTCAATGCCCGCCCAAATTACTAGGGCCGATATTCCTAAATTCTTGTATCATCTGTGCAAGCGGTGGTCGGGGCCTTCCTTGGCTCCGCTCTGGACAATTTGGCAGAGCCGGAATGCTTTTTTGTATGCGCGGTGAACAAACAGATAGTGCTATCTCGACGTCCAGGGCTCGGGCCCTCGGCCTCAAGTTGGACAGCTCGTTCAGCAAGCGTCCTAAAGCTGCTCGGATGCGGCTAGTCTCCTGGAATCCGATAGGACATGGTGGTGTTCTCCTCCATGTGGATGGAAGCTCGCTAGGTAACCTGGGCCCTGCTGGATTTGGGGGGGTGATACGTACGGGTGATGGCCAATGGGTGGAGGGTTTCTCGGGCTACATTGGTGTTAATACCAATCTGAGGGCTGAACTGGTGGGTATTTGGAGAGGCGTTCGGGTGCTCCTTCAGAAAGGGGTGGTTGATGCGGCTTGCTTCTCCGACTCCCAATAAGCGATTCGTATGATTCGACAAGGGGTTTCTATTGATCATTTACTGTTCCCTTTAGTGCAGAATATCAGGGATTTATTGCGAGATCGACCGGGTAACAAGTGGAATCATATCCTCCGGGAGGGGAACATGGTCACCGATACTCTTGCCAAAAGGGGGGCCAATGCGTTGGAGTTCTTCACGACTTGGGCCTATCCCCCAGACGACGTGCGAGATTGCCTTGCTGCTGATGCATTAGGAGTCTGGTTCCCGCGCTTCTAGTATTCTGTTTTTTCCCTTTCTTACTCCTTCTTGCTGTAGTTTTTTTTTTTAGCTTTCTCCTTTGCCGACGTTTTCACGTCACCATTTATCCAAAAAAAAAAAGCCAAAATGATCCAATGTTAAAAAAACATTGGAGTATTAAGGAGATGATTGGAATTTCTTTTCATAGCTTTCCTTATTATTTTGTAAAAAAGAGTGAATTCATTTGTCACTATATTTTCATTCCTGATGTTCCTTCTCATTCCATTTCTATTTCTTTCATCATTTTCCATAATCATAAAGGCTATATTTACTAGTTTACATTGCATATAAATAAAACCTATAAAAATTTAATATTTTAAAAACACACATTCGAAGGGGAAAAAGACTCAACCTAAAGTTCTTGACTTCCAACCTTATAGTTGGGGCTCGATTCTCCACCCGGCGCCCTATTACTCTGCTTTATCCCTTTATAATTTATGTGGTTCGGGCTCTTACACACATTTATCGATACTTGAATGTCAATATTTTAGCCCCATCTTTTGTAGTTTTTTTTATTTTCTCTCTTTACTGACACTTGGCATCACAGCTTATAAAAAAAGAAATAAAAATTCAGATGAATCTAATAATATTTTACTTACTTCATTATATTCTATTTTACATAGCTACAAAAAAAAAAGTGTCTAAATTAGACATTAAACAACCACATGGGTCACAATTTTAAGTATAAAAAAACGGTGGAAGTATTAGTCAGCAATGCATCATCAACAGAATAAAGTCTAGTTATTCCCATTCCACGCCTAGTTCCTCTCTTTATTACTTTGTAATTTCTATAGTTTAGATTTCTATATATATTTGTCGAAATGCGAGTAGGAATATTTTTATTTTTTTTAAAAAAAATATACGCAGTAACGAAAACATGAGGTGTAGAAGTAGAATTACCATATGATTGAGACAGTGTTATTATTTATTAATATAGTTTAGTTTGAACTTTGAATAAACACTTCTCTCACAGTCCCAATTTGTTCGTCAACACTCAACACTTGTCCCAATTGTGCAATAACCAAAACCCGCAGCATATCAAGGTATCAATCTCAACCGTTCGTTTAAGATCCAACGGTCCAAAATGTAAAAGGGTAAAATTGTCCAAAATTTTTTTTAATGTCAAGTCGCTGAAAAATATACATGTCATCGCTGAAGAACACTATGTATGTCGCTGAAATGCACACAACTTGTCGCTGAAATATACTATAGTGCGTCGCTGAAATATATTAAACCAAAGAATTAGGGTTTCAACTTTTACGAAGTCGCTGAAATGCTAAATATCAAGTCGCTGAAAAATACAATACTTTGTCGCTGAAATATATTATAGTGCGTCGCTGAAATACACTATACTCCATCGCTGAAAATACATGGAAGATGCGCTGAAAACAATATGCATGTCGCTGAAAACAATATATTAATCAATAAAATCGCTGAAAATTACATACATTGTCGCTGAAATGTATTAAAATATATTTTGGACTAATATGGCATAATCACCTTTTTTATCCTTCCAGTTCATCTCAACCGTTGATTTAAAAAGCTAATCAATGGTTTGAAAAAACCGCAGTACATCATGTCAAATCCCATAGTTGCACCCTAACTTCTCCCGTAAAAAAAAATGTACTACATAAAAATATGAAAAATAACTCACCTTTTAAAATTAGTAAGTGGGGTTTTGATACTTAAAATCATTAATTGAAGTGTTAAAATTATATTATGTCCATCTGTAATTAGAGTATTTTTTAAATAAAAAAATATGGTCCGATTGAATATTCAGCAACTTAATAAATTAATAAAACAAGGGTTTTATATCTTCCTCCGTGCGATCCTCCCAGCCCCCTCGTCCGTCGGCTAGCCAGCCGGCGCCCGAACCCCCTGACAATCGTCCCCATCCGGAGGCGAGTCGCATGTCCTTTAGAGATATCGTGTGTGAGAATTCCGTGCCGCAAGAACCCCTTGATGCCCCTGTTAAGCACATCACAGAGTTGGTCGATGTGGATTTCTTCAACGGCAATCCTCTATTGCCTACGGTCAATTTTAATGATGAAGCATGGATCGCCTCTGCGCCCCCTTCCGGGAGGCTCTTGTAGTTAAAGTTCTTGGCAAGAAACTCGGCCTTGGCCTGTTGAAAGAGAAGTTGCTGAAACTTTGGAAACCTGCCAGACAAGTCATCTTCACCGATACGGCCAAGGGGCACTTCCTGGTAAAGTTTACGCTGGCGGCGGATAGGAAGCGAGCACTATTTGAGGGGCCGTGGTCGGTTTTCGATCACCTCGTCGCAGTTGTGCCATGGTCAAAAGAGTTTATTGCGCCAAAGGTCACGTATACTAAATCCATGGTGTGTGAAACTTTTGACAATTTCCTACACGAGTATTTTTATAAGATATCAAGATTGAATTTATTAAATGAAAAGAGTTATGATTTATGGGAAAGGGGTTTAAGGATATAATCCACTTTTTATTACTCATGTGGGAAACTTTGATTTCAAATGGCGTTGTGGAGCTCCCTGTCATGAAACTTTTGACAATTTCTTGCTATGAAGACTCTTGCCATGAAACCTTTGACAAGTTCCCACTATATGAGTATTTTCTGAAAAACAATAATCCTGGTTTTCAATTTTATTTATGAAACCAATTATGAAGATGGAGTTGGGATTAGGGATATATTTATAGGTTGTCACGTTTTTATTACTCGTGTTAAGAAACTGTGCCCCCGAAAGTGCACGGTGTCAAAAATTGCAGTAATTTATAGTAAGACCGGATCGTTCACTGGAGGATGTGCGATAGAAGCAGGTCCCACGTCGTTTTACTAGATTTTCCACTCGTATTGCTCAAATCAGTTTTGAAGTTGGACTAACAACTACTTGACTGAATTTAATCTACATTATGAAAGCAGTTAAATAAGCTAATGAGCATGCTAATATTGAATCTAAAGAGCAGATGGAATAAATCCACAAAAATAATAAAAGCTGTAAATCTATGCTATATCAACTATGAAGCTGATTCAAAAGTGATGACAGAAAGGACAGGGAGAAAAGAATAAAGATTGGACAAGTTTTAGATTTTAGATAAAACATAATTAAACTTCCATTTTTATACACAGATCTTTGTTTGGGATAATCCTGTCAGAAAGCTAATTCTCATGCTCTCAGTACCATGTTCCCTTTAACAGACAGGTACTTACAGTGTGAGTTTACATGTTCTTAAGACCACAAATTCTAAGATACCACAGATTCATAACTGCCTCGGCCAGGGTATGATACTTCATCTGTGGTGGTCAAGAAACACCTGACAAATCATTAGTTGAAATGCCAAGTATTGCTATCATTCCCCCACGTCACACCCAAAGTCTAAAATTAAATCTGAACATCCCTTAACTCTCAGGCCTAGTAGCAGTTGGAAGATCTAGCGACACATCCGAGTGACCTCTACGAAAGCATTTAAAAGAAAGCAGTAAAAAAAGCATTTTTAAAATCCTATCACTCGGAAGTTTCAAAAGCTTCGTACTGGTAGTAAAAGAAAGCCCCCAGTCAGGATGACCGGATGTGGATCAAGAATTCCCGGATCTCGATGAACCGCTCGCAGTGTTCACTTCCTTCCGGGTGATTATGAGATACAAACTAATGAAACGAACTAATAGGTTAGTTCGTTCCGGATGCACTCACTCAGGACTCAAAATTAGGCTTTGGCAGAAGATGATAGCAGTTAAAAGGAACTCAACCCTATCTTAGAAAATAACCAAGGCCTATGTATTGTTCCTCTAGTATTATTTATCACACTGTATTTGAATCCAAGTGGATCCCATCTCGGTGTGATAAGTAAGACTAAATTCACAACACATAGCAATTTTGGAAAATAGTAAGTGTGAAAACCATTCCCTAAACAGGTACTAGACTCTCAATAAGAACACAGACCCTTTCAGTCTAGATGAGACCTAATCGCTGACTCTGCTTCTAATTTCCCAAAATTTAACCCTTGACAGAATATGAACTAGGCATAACTGAGGAATTTATCCCTTACTCAGATCCGGATTTTATAAATGAATTTTTGTTGGAAGTTTACTATGCAGTATCTGTTTTAAATCCAGACTTCTAATGTCCAAGGGAAGGATCCCAAAATATTATGGACCACAGTAGCTACATAATAATATCATGCATAAGGATATATGGAAGTGTAAAATTAATCAACCCAAAATATAATGGTAGGTTTAGACAGAACGCGTGACACAGATATGAGGTAGCCGTGAGGCCAAAAGTGGTGGCAGAATAATTAGGCGGAATGCAAACATCTGCTTTCCAATTTCCCAATTACTCGGATGGAGCGAATTTAGACAGCAGAAACCCTAAAATGGTAGTGTCGCTACCAGTTGGGACCCTACTGTCTGCGAATTCTGATAAAAAAAAACCTACATGCTTCCTCTCAGTAATGCTCATTAGCTAATATTGACATATATTGGCTGACTCACATCACAGATTAGAATTTGGGTTTTGGAAATTAAGATAAAGAGAATAAAACTGTATTTGGACAATAATTAACCGAGTGGCTACTTCATTTCCCGGTGAAGGGACCGTTCGCCTGACCTCGTTAGTCATTATCCAAACCATGCAAAATAACAAACAGCAATTAATATACAGACTACGGGCTACTTCATTTCCCAGTGAAGGGACCGTTCGCCGACATTATTCTGTAATATCTTCACTGTTTATTCATACATCACGAAAAAGATAAAATAAAATAGACTAAAAATAAAGACAGTGCCTTGTACGAGAGACATTGTTTCTCATGCAAGGTTATGGACATAATCCATAATTAATGTCTTAAATAATCCTTCACACCATAGTTAATTACAGTCCGGATTATCTACTTAAGGCATTAAGGTTTTGTTTATAGAAGAATATTTTAAAGAGAATTGAACAAAGATCCTTTAATCAAGGCAATTATCGATCTCAATCATTGCCAATCTTGATATTTAATTACTGACTTAAGGGTTCAAATAATTAATGAAGAAAATGGAGAAATGGAAAATCTGGCAGAAACTGCCAATTTCGACGCTAGACAGATTTTACGACGCTATCCTAGGACAGCGTCGTGGGGACAGCGTCGTCATGGAGTGGTGAAAGGGATGAAAATTTTGGAGTTTAAAGGGTTATGCACGACGCTGTACACGAGTACGACGCTATACAATGTTCCACGTCGTAGTGTTGACGTCGTGCATGAAAGTTTTGAAATGAGGGACTACGACGCTATGCATGTCCTACGACGTTGAACATGGTTCACGTCGTAGGGTCTAGCGTCGTAGTAAGGAGAGATGGTTTTGAAAAAGAAAGAAGTTCTACGACGCTATACACTAAATTACGATGCTATCCTAGGATAGTGTCGTAGGTGTAGCGTCGTAGGTGGATTTTTTATGAAAATGATGAGTTTTGGGGTCCTACGACCTTAGACAAAAATTACGACGCTATCCAAGGATAGCGTCGTAGGTCTAGTGCCGTGGGGCAAATTTTCTTGAGTTTGAAGCAACTACGACGTCAAACCCTGCCCTACGTCGCTATCCTTGGATAGCGTCGTAGGGCGGTTAGCGTCGTAGCTACCCCAGAATGTGTTGTTGGTCGGGTAATGCAATCTCTGCGATTGCAAACCCTGTTTTCAAGTTCATGGTTCATCAATGCAAGAACAGTAGTGAAATAAGATGAAAGCAGTAAGCCAAAATGCATAGAAACATGATAAAATGAGCTAAAACACACACCCATGAACCACAAACCCAAATGAGGGTTTTCAACCATAAAAACATGCATATGAACCCAAAACGAAAAAGAAGACAGAAAACCCACATTGCAAAAGAAAATAAAATGACCAAATAATCATTGCACCAAAAATAAAGCAAGAAAAATCCATGGAATCATTTCCATTTCATGTTGTGGGACTCTTTGATGTTTAAATTCCCATTTTATATCAAATGGTTTGATAAT
Source organism: Hygrophila difformis (assembly GCA_030278955.1). Lineage (NCBI taxonomy): Eukaryota > Viridiplantae > Streptophyta > Magnoliopsida > Lamiales > Acanthaceae > Hygrophila > Hygrophila difformis. The sequence continues at coordinate 34,939,916 of JAOANR010000015.1, forward strand.
ACCCATCATTTGGGCATTTCAAACCTAAATAAAAGTTTAACAAAACTGGAAATAAAGGAAAACAGTGGCTATCCTAACTGGAAACACCAAAGTAACACTAATCTATGCAAGAATTTAAACTAAACTAGATGCATAAATTAAATAATACATAAAAATAAAACTAACTACTCTAACTAACCTACACTATTCTCAAGAACTTCAGTTGCCTTCAAGTGTAGGGAATATATGAAGTGACAAGACCTGGGAGTCAACACCTCTATTTATAGGCAAGAAACCCTAGGCCCATGGACCCCCAGACCCTTGAATTTGAATTCTGCAGCTTGGTACGACGCTATACTTGGCTTCGTCACTATCTTCACTACGACGCTATGGGTATTGCGTCGTAGTCTTCCATCTCAAAACACTCTTTGTCTCTAGATGGACAGCTTACGACGCAATCCTCTGCTACGTCGCTGCACTTGAATACGACGCTATGCTTGGCTCAGCGTCGTAGTTCCTCCTTCAAAGTTCTGTCTCCATTTCTGCCTACGACGCTATACTCGGCCTACGACGCTATACATGGTTAACGTCGTAGTTGAGTGTAGCGTCGTAATTTCCTGAAAAATTCGACTTTTTGTGGGTTTTTATTTCTTTTCCCATCTTTTTATTTCCTTTTTCTTTTCTTTTCTTTTTCTCATGTTTTTGGATTTTTCTAGCATAAATGTGTAACAAAATTACATATTTATGTATTTTTCATACCAGCTCAATATTTTTACAAATATGCATAAATCAGTCTAATTCTACTGCTTTCTTATTTAATATAAGACCGGAATGCGATCAAATGCCCGTTTCAGACACGGAAATGAATTGAAAATAATGGACATTTCTGGCCATTATCAGTGTGGGTTCGAATTCTTGACTTGGACCCGGTCTACTATACCGAAGATTCAATTTTTATCATTGCTAATCCGATTGGCAAGCCGAAGCAGATTGATACTACTACTTCTATTTTGAGTCAGGGGTCAATTCGCGCGGGTTTGTGTTGAGATTGATCTAATGAAACCGCTAGTTGGCAAGGTCAGAGTCAACGGATATTTGCATAATGTTGCATAAGAGGGCTTGCATGATATTTGTACGATTTGTGGTAAGTTTGGCCAAGGGAACCGTGGGTGTGATCATACTGGCACCGAACATGCTACACACTCGGGCCTAACCCCTCCGACCTCGATAGATATTGTGCGAGAAAAAGGGAAAAACCATGTAGATGATGAGGGCAACCCCATATCTACTCCAGGGGATCCTATGGAGACGAATCTCTCTTCTCCAGGTGTTGATGATGGTACTCCGATTTCCCCCCATGGTGAGTGGTTGATGGTGAAGCGGAAACCACGACCTAAGAAGAAGGCGAGCAAACAGCCGGTGCATAGAGCCGAACCCACCAAGAGGCTGGAGCCTAGTCGGGAGGTTGGGATAGAGCAACCAGAATCTTCAATTGTACGGAGCACAACTACTGCTACTGTTGCGCCTCCTGTGATGCCTTCCAATGGCTATGATGGGGTTCCAGATCCGCCAAATAGAGTCAAGGGTAAGCGGGCTCACATCAGTACCCAACCACAGACTCCTGTCACGACTCATAACTCCTTCTTCGCATTGGAATGGAAGGAAGATGGTATGGAAGAGGAACCATCCGGAGGTGGACGTCCGGATCGCCCTGCGGAGGTTTCTCAATTATAGTATTTCAAGATTTCACGATCCTAGCATGGAACATACGTCACGCCATGCATAGGAATACCCATCGCCACATAGCGGATGTGTTGAGAACTCAAAGACCGTCGGTTATTGTGATCTTGGAGCCAAGGGGCCCTTTTGATGCTGTTCGGGCATTTTTCTATCGATTAGATTATGATGTTATCCACATAGTGGAGTGTGTGGGACAAGCTGGTGGAATATGGCTACTGTCTCGCATTGGTACTCCCTATACATTCACTCCTATTTCAATCCACACGAGGAGTGTAACTGTTCGAGTTCATCGTGGTGCACATTCATGGTGCATCTCGGCTATTTATGCAAGTCCTCGGCCACGGGAAAGAGAAGATGATTGGCGTGACCTGAGTCATACCGCTAATCTGATTCAAGATCCTTGGCTTGCCATTGGGGATTGGAATGATATTGTCTCCAATACGGAAGCGGTTGGCATGAGTGTTAATTCCCGACAATGCGAAATCTTTCGCAATATGCTTAATGATTGTGGTTTAAGCACTATTCACACTATTGGAGATGCATTTACCTGGCAACGGAACACACAAGGGGGGCCGTTAGCAAGAAAATGCTTGGATAGGGCTGTGGCTAATTCAGAAGGATATCTTGTTTTCCGCTTGGCTACGTCGAGGTGCTTCATCGTCGTGCGTCCGATCATAATGCGCTCTTACTTCGCTGCACCAATGGACGACGTCGGCCTGTGAATAAACCCTTCCGATGGAAATATACATGGTCCTCCCACCCGCTTTACGAGCCTGTTGTGGACGCCGCTGCTCATCTTGGAGGACCTTCCTTGCATGAGAAACTAAGGCAGGTTCATGAATCCTCCTTACACTTTAACAAACACACTTTTGGACATATTGGTCGCAAGAAAAGACGGCTCCAACGCCGGCTAGCTGGTATTCGGCGATGCATGATTCATGTGGACTCAGCTTGTATGCAACGACTCGAGTTGGAATTATTGAAGGAGCTGGACGAGGTCCTTAAACAAGAAGAGTTGTTGTGGTTCCAAAAATCAAGAGATAATTGGATTAAATGTGGTGACCGGAATACTAGGTATTTCCATTCTAAGACCATGATCAGGCGGCAATGCAGTCATGTGGTTGGCCTGAACATTAATGACCGATGGGAGACGGACGAAACCACACTGAGGAATCATGCTCTAAATCACTTTCAGGGTTTGTTCGGCCTGGAGGTTTCCCGTGTGCACTCGCCGGCTGTATTAGCTCACCTTGATCCCTTGGAAGGAGCCCTGCCGCTGGATAATGACGTGAAGGAGGATGAGGTGAAAACAGTGGTCTCGGAGCTGAAGGGTTTGGCGGCTCCCGAACCGGATGGATTTCCTGCTGTTTTTTATAAACTCTATTGGCATTCGATTGGTGCTTCGGTGGTGGAATTTGTCAAGCAATCAGTACATAACGGCGGTTTTGATCCAGGTATGGCCGCTACTCTGATTTGCCTAATACCCAAGCTTGAGATCCCGACTGAGATTCGTCATTTTAGACCGATTAGTCTATGCAATGTGAGTTATAAAATTCTCACGAAAGTCCTAGTGAACAGGTTGCGGCCACACTTGAAGAATTATATTGGGCCTTACCAGTCGGCCTTTCTGCCAGGCCGAGGGACGGCTGGTAATGCCATTATTTTGCAAGAGGTGGTCCAATCCTTCCGGATCCGGCATCGGACGACCCCAGAGTTCCTCTTGAAGATTGATTTAGAGAAGGCCTATGATAATATCAACTGGGATTTTCTGGAAGAATGTCTCACAGATATGGCCTTGCCTAGCTCTATGATCCGTATTATTATGTTTTGCGTCCGCTCCCCGGTCTATTCACTCCTCTGGAATGGTGAAGCTCTTCCGCCTTTTGCTCCAGTGTAGGGGCTTCGGCAAGGGGATCCCCTCCCACCTTATTTGTTCATTATTTGATGGAACGGTTATCTAGAACCATTCTTGCCAAGGTCCATGAGGGTGCTTGGTCGCCAATTGCACTTGTAAGAGGTGCAGAACCTCTATTTCACCTTATGTTCGCAGATGACCTCCTTCTCTTCTCCAGGGCTTCGATTGATAGTGCCCAATGCATAGATGCAGTCCTTTCCAGCTTTGCGGGACATGCAGGTCTCAAAATCAATACTAGGAAATTCATTGCTTATGCTTCGAAAGCAGTCTCTCATGAGCGCTGCCTTGAGCTCTCTTCAATCCTAAATGTTGAATTTGCTCCATCCTTGGAAAAATACCTGGGATTTCCTATATTCCCTGGGGCGGCATCTAGAGCGCATTATGGTGTTTTGGTTGATAAAATTCGTCGGACCCTTTGCACTTGGAAGCGTGGTTTGCTGAACAAGGCAGCTCGCGCCACTTTAGCAAGGGCGGTTTTGGCTACTGTCTCTACATACTTCATGCAGTGTGCTTGGCTCCCTGCTTCTATTTGTGATGAGGTGGATCGTCATGTAAGAAATTTTATTTGGAAGAACACTAGGGGACATGGCCTTCCTTTGGTCCGATGGGATATTATTGCGGCCCATCAGAAGATGGGCGGGCTTGGCATCCGGGCATGTCGCGACATGAATATCGCTATGCTTGGAAAGCCACTTATGGACGTTCGTAATCGTGCGGATAAGCCGTGGGTGAAGCTCTTGACCGCTAAATATCGATATGGGGATGGGGCTCTTCCTAGTCGTGTGGCTGCCTCGGCCTTCTACAAGGCCCTTCTAAAGGTGACGCCCTTTCTAGCTGGTGGACTGAGGATCCGACTTGGGATGGGAAGTTGCAATTTTTGGTTTGATCCATGGCACAGTCAAGCACATCTGGGATCAAAGGTTCCCTCTGTGCATGTGGTGAATACGGAATTCACGGTCAAAGATGTCTATAATAATGGTGAGTGAAAATGGCAGTCTCTTTATACTATGGTGCCCGAACATGTGAAGGAGGAAATCATGCGTTCTGGCCCTCTAGTTCTGCACCCGTCGGTGGATGATTCTTGGCATTGGGAAGGAACTCCATATGGGGAGTATTCGGTTAGCTCGGGCTACCTTTGGATCCTTGGCCAGAGAGGTGTGGCTGCGAATCGATACAAGGCCTGGCCTTGGAAGATCAAGGCTCCGGAGAAAATTCAGTTTCTTGTATGGATGATGACACATGATGCTGTGCCAACTAATGCCTTGCGGCACTCCCGACGAGTTGCTTCATCGCCCCTGTGTGCAATTTGTTCGACTGAGCCGGAGAGTGTTCGTCACTTGTTCTTTGCATGCCCATGGACGGTGGCCTGTTGGAATGATCTTGGACTTGCAGCGGCCTCTTTATGGTCGGACACCGACGAGGCGCCTGATCATGCGCTCCTGCGTATATGTAGGACCTGGACGAGTCTTCATTGGGCCATGCTTTGGAGCATTTGGAAACAATGCAATGCCAAGTGCTTCAGGGACGATGAGGTCAGTGTTGGCCGTGTCGTCCATTCCGCTCGCCAACTGGGGGAGCTGATCGGGCATTTGCTGGTCGGATCAAGGTTGTCACTCCGAGGTTGGTCCGCTGGAACCCCCTTCGCTGCTCAGGTACATACTTACATGTCGACGGGAGCTCCCTTGGTAATCCGGGCGCGGCCGGATTGGGGGTGTTATTCGCACTGAGGATGGAAACTGGGTTGAGGGTTTCTCTGGTTCGGTGGGAGTGGCCACGAATCTTGTTGCTGAATTGCATGGGATCTACAATGGTATTAAACGTTTGATGGCGTTAGGCGTCGACAAGGCTTTCTGCTTTTCTGATTCTCTTGAGGCTATTCGGTTAATTCAAACTGGTACTTCGGAAGGTCATTAGCTCCGGCCTCTGGTCTTGTCTATTTCGGACCTCCTTCTTCAACGTCCTGATTTCCGGTGGTGCCACATTTTGCGGGAATGCAATGCAGTGGCAGACTCTTTGGCCAAGCGTGGGGCACGCTCGGTGGATTTCTTTACGACTTGGGCTTATCCCCCATATGAGGTCATGCCCTTCTTTTCTGCGGATTTGATGGGCATTTGGTTCCTACGTGACTAGGTTCTTTGTATTTCCTTTTCCTCCCCCCCGTCTGTTTTTTATTTTCCCTTTGCCGACGTTCTTGCAACGTCCTGTTATCCAAAAAAAAATCAATTTGATTCCCGAAACTTGTATCTTTTTGTTAGCTTTTCTCTTAACCGGCGGTTCCACGTCACCGATTTTTTTTTTAAAAAAAATTGATTCCCGAAACAATTTTCAACTAGATTAGTCGACCTAATTAGCCCATTAATAATTGATGCTGCAGTAAAAAAATTTAGGGCTAGGGGTGTTCAACAAAACAGTTAAATTGAATAAATGGAGCATATACTACGCAAATAAAAAATGGAACAAAGGGAATGGATAGGAGACCGATGGTGGGAATTCGAACCCCCAACCTATAAGTTGGAGTTAGAGAACTTGACCACTAAACAAATCTTCGACCCCAATTAATTTACGAAATATTGTGAAATAAAATAATTTTTTTAAAATGACAGAATAATTTAAAACATTGTCAATTAATTATAAAATAGACCATTAATAATTTAGTACACTTTTCTTAAATAATTAAAAAATATGTCGCGTGGCTGCGTGGGCCGTGTCGTGCTGCTGATTCATAAACATATCTCAAATTCCATTATTTTATATCTAAAAACTTTTGGGCTCATTATCTAATGTATTTATTTATTTAATAATTAATATCTTTAAATTGTGTATAACTAAAAATTATATAAAATATATATTATGAAACTTTGCGATTAGATAAATCTAATAATACCGAACTTGACTATATTTTTTCTTTTATGATTACGGTATTATTAAATCAAAGTTGATCAACGAACAATATCAAAAGTCAAAATGAGACATAATTGTTGGGACGGGAGTAATAAATCATACAGAAATGTGTTAAAATTAAATATTAAAATTAAATAAAATATTACTACCTCAGTTTCTTTTTAAGTGTTACGTTTCTCCTCTGTACGTTTGTCAATGCATATTTTATATTATTAATAATTCAAATTCGGTATAAGTACAAATTCTAAAAATTTTACATTTAAAAACTACAAGATGAGACGAATCCAACAAAGTCTCACTTAACTATATTTTTTTGTATAATAATAAGAAAAATAAAAATCAATGTGCTACCATTAACAGTAAAAAAAAAATAAAAATTTAACACTTATTTAGAAACCCAGAGGGAGTACTAACTACTACTACCTCCGTCTCACTATAATCGCTACGGATCCATTTGGCACGTATGCCGATATATATTTTTAATTATTAATAACTTAAATTGTGTACAATAAATAATTATAAAAATTTAATATTTTAAAACTATAAGATTAGATGAATATAAGATCTCACTTGACTATATTTTTTTACATAACTATGATAAAGGCTTCGTTTGGTAAATAAATAGAGTTTAGAGTTTGGTTTAGGGTTTTAGGGTTTGGGTGTTAAGGCCCCGTTTGGAATAAGCAGTCCATACGCTAAAAGCTCATTCCCAACTCTAAGAAATTCATGTCTGTTTGTTTTTCCGGAAATACAAGATTTGGAATCACTAATTTTCTCCACAAATTGTGGTCTTGGGAACTCTAATCTCTGAAGCTAAACTCTAATCTCTGAAACCAAACTCTAAACTCTAAACTCTATTTATTTAACAAACGAAGCAAAAATACGAATCAAAACTTAAACAGCCAAAAAAGACGGGAGGAAGTAAATAAATAGAAAAAGATACGAAGGCGAGATAATTTCCGATTTCTGGTGGAGGAAGATGATAATGCTGTTAAGTCCGCCTGCTCATTGCCTCTCTACGCATTCTTTCTTCACTAAATTCCTCCGTACCAACTTGGGCAAGAGCAATTCCCCAGCTCGACGCCCATCCGGAATTCCAATTCATGGCGGCAGCCGACGGTTACCGTTATTCTACTCATGTAAAGCCACTCTCCTAACAAATTCCGATTCTTTCGAGGTTGGGAGGCTCATCGGCACCTATGGATTCATCAACATTACTAGGTTAATTTTTAATTTTCGTTTTGTGTAATTTCAGCTCCTGTAGAAACCGAAAAAGACATTAATTTATGGATTTCTTTCATTTTGGTGATGCAGCTATTCAGGGTTCCCATTGGGGATGGACGAGGTATATTTGCCCACAGAAGTCGGGAGGTTAAGAACTCAAGACGTAGGAGAAGGCGGCATCAAAATCAGGTGTGTATGCATTTTCTTTCTGGTCAGCATCTTTTGGATGTGGATTTTAATTGGGAATTTCTGTTATACTATTTCCTTAAGCTGTGTATTGTATAGTGAATGCCACACACAGACATGGATACTTTCTACTTGGCGAGTTGTGAGTAAGTTGTGTCTTACTCTGAGTAGTCATTGATGGCTTGGTTTGCAGTCATTGCACACACTTGCTGCTGCTTATATGTAGCAGCTGTTTTGCAGACTTTATGATGGCAGAATAGCTCAGGGTCCACTTAGAGGTACTCCTGTTATTTTTAAGGTGATTGTTTGCATCCATTGGTATTTAATTTACTCTTGCCATTGCTTCTATTTCTTTTTCATTCATCCTGTTTTGAGTTGGTTCTGGATAAGCTGAGATTGTAGTTTTTCTTTATGTTTTGTCCTTGAATAACTTAAACCGATGTTCCTGAAGGTCTATCCAGGGCAACAAGTTGGTGGCCTCGAAGCAGACCTGATGGCAACAAATGAACTTCGCGCCCATGCTTCTCTTCAAGTAGTGTGGAGTTATTGGTTTCCAAACTTCTCACTCCCCGATAAATTTGTCTGAGTTTAAGAAATTGCTTCAGGACAATGAAAATGCGCATTCTTTGCAGAGTAATGGGAATGCCACAGACTATCAAAATATTCAGACCCTGCTTGGGGGATTTGAGACAAAAACTGGTGAGCAGGTATGGGTAGCAAGACACCATAATATTGTCCTAAAAGAGCTCTTCTTGTTGCTCATAAAAAATAATTCATGAATGATTTGTTCTGTTTGCATTCAGTGGCTTGCTTTCCGGAATGATGGGAAATACACAGCTGCAGATTATGCAAAAAGTGCTAGTGAGAAGATGTCAAGAGATCGTGATCTTGGAGGAGCGAAATTTTGGAATCCTTTTGAAAGAGATTTTACTATCAAGAGGAGAAGGTATTTTATTAGCAATCTGATTCAGGGCACTATCAGAGGCCTGGCTTACATGCACGATCATGATATATTGCATCAAAGTCTTGGACCTGCATCTGTTGTTCTCAAGTATGCTCCTGCAGTTTAGTTGAACAAATTGCTCTTGTTCTATCCTGAATATCTCCAGTCCCCATTGACATTATGCGCATTTCCTTTTCTTTTTCCTCCCAATACCAGTACAACGTTGGAGAGCGATGCTGCCTATCTGATTCCAAGGCTTCGAGATCTTGCATTTTCAGTTGATATCAGGTATGTCAATGCTATACCCTGTCTGACTGTCTATTAAGATCAACATATAACAGCCATCAGGGCCAAAGCTGTGACACAGTAAGCTTGTGACCAACTAATTACAAACGGTTAATAATTTTTAAGTTATTCTGAGCTAGAGGGAGATCAGAATCCACTGGCTGAAGGACTCTGGAGACGGGCATCTGCAGCAGGTGCTTTCACCCCCATCCAGAGAAGAGCCTTTGGGATAGCAGATGACATGTACATAGCGTTTTCTGTACAAATCAATTATGCATGTTTATGCCAAGTTAACCATGCGTCTCCACTTTCCACAATCCCAGATATGAAGCTGGCCTTCTTATTGCATATATGGCTTTCATTCCATTTTGTGAACCAGGAGTGGTCGACAGTCTTTCTTTGAGAGTGAGTCTATTTTCATCTCAATTAATTTAAATTCTAGCTGCAATGTTGAAAGGGCTACCTGCCTTTTCTAACCCATTCATGTCTTCAATAACCAGAGGCTTCTGGAGAACACATTCCAACTCGACGTCCAACCTATGAGAGAGTAATTTGCCAAAACACACTTCACTTGTTCTTCATTATTACCTTTTGTTTGACATTTTTGTCAGTGGGGAATCAAAATGAATACATATTGCATGGTTGCAGATATTGTCTATCTGATGACCGCCTCCTTGAAGCGGTTAAATATCTAGATCTGGGGGATCAGGCTGGTTGGGAGTTGCTGCAGGTTTCATTGATAAATCTTCTATTCCTTTTAACACTGATGATGGTTGAATGGAAACATTTGGCGTAACTTTGTGGTATTGTTCTTCCGTGCAGGCAATGGTAAACCGTGATTATCGACAGAGGCCTATTGCAGAGGCTGTACTCAAGCACAGATTTCTGGGCGCTGCCTTCCTCTAACTTGACAAGGAAGGAACTTTTGAATGTTATTCTTATCTAGTATTCTTGATGTTACAAGTTTTATACACTTAAAATTCCTCCAAGGCACATTCACAAGCCAAGTATGAAGTATCCAGAAATCAGAATGCACCATAACTACCTTCAATTGCCTTGTTGTAAATACTAGGGGCAATAATTATTTACTTCACTCCAGTTTTGTTTGAAGGGTTTATAAAAACAAGTTTCCTTTTCTAATTTATTTTATTTTATTCTGACATTTAAATTTTTTCGGTAAAAGGAATGTCGCAGTTATTTTATTCAAACACACACTTGGTGAGTGTAATACAAGCCTGAAGTACATCACAATCCAGTACATTATATACTAGGGGGCCTAGGGAGATGTTCAACTCCTAATATGTTGTTGTTTTTCTGTTTTTCTGTTTTTCTGTTTTTTTTTTTTTTTTTTTTTTTTTTTTTTTTTTTTTTTTTTTTTTGGGGATAACTTTTGTTGTTACATTCCCTCGGGATTAAGTTAAAATTAATAGTCTAATCTTATAGTATTTGGTGACATTGGTGTTCTCCTGTGGTCTTCCTCCCAATGAAATGAGGAGCTCAACTCTTCGGTTCTTTGGATCATGCTCATCTATCTTCTAGCGGCATAAATCTGTTCCCTCTCTTGGCATTATTTGTCATTGCATTTTGTTCTGGTCTTGCTTGTTTTCTAGCTGCATAAATCTTATTATGACATATTTTATCATGGCATATATTTTATTTTTGAAAACCCTCAAAAAACGATACCTAGAAGTTACACCTGTATGATGTGGGTATGATGTCTAAGGTATTTTATGTGATGTGTGCGATATATTATATGTTATCCTGATTATTATTAGCATTTTATGTGATGTTTGAGTGGATATTTATGATGTCCGGAAAGGTATATGTGATGTGTGTGACAATTTATGTGATGTAATCAATGTAATGTAATTTTAACTATGAAATGTCTGGTTATTGGTTTGTTGTCAACTTAGGGTCCGTTCTGCACGTCGAGCTGTAGCTGCGGACTGTAGCTGCAGCTGTAGGGAGCTGTAGCTGTTGGAAGTTGTGGGAGCTGTAGCTGTTCGAAGCTGTGGGAGCTGTAGCTATCAGTTTTTGCATAAGTGTTCAGTACAAGTAGCTGTAGCTGTTAAAAATTATAATTTGAAAAGAAAAATTAATTAAATTTGAAAAAAAACTTCCAAAAACTTCCAAAAGCTAGTGTACAAAACGAGGCTTTTGTTTTGAAATAAAAGTTAAAGCTATCAAAAGCTCCCACAAGCTGCCCGCAGAACAGACCTTAATAATAATATTTGGTGTACGAATTTTATGTGATGTTTCTGTGGATATTAGTTATATTCAGGTGTGCTTATGTGATGTATCCGCTGTTAATCACACCACCAATACCGCAACCTCCAGTCAACCTATCACATAAAATGGATCTCACACTAGGGGTGTCAATTTTGTACATGACCCGAAAATACGAACCCGACTGATACAAAAAATTTCAGGTTTGGGGTTAGTCATTTTGGGTTTTTTCCAAATCAGGTCGACCCGAAGCAGACATACCATGTACACAAGGATATCCATTCAGTTGCCATGACCTACACCAACATTATCTCTTGACAAGATCAACGACATACTGGCCAAACCCTTTTACTTCGTTTTCCCCGCACATCGATTTCCAAAAAAATGTCTGAAATCATAAAAAGCATAAAATATACTTGCACCACGGTGAAGGTGCCAATTGAACCGTGTCAGCTCTTCGAAGCCCCATTATCCTCACACTCGCGCACGCTACCTCTGTTACTTTGCCAGATTTATGTTTCTCTCACGAATCGGGCAAAAATCTTGAGCTTTGGCTTTTTTTCGTCTAAAATTAGGGTTCTTTCTATGACACTGCGTGCACTGAAGAAAAAAAAAAACACTACAGGTCTGGCAAAAACATAACACACTTTGTTTTTGGTTTCCGACTAATGGCAGTGCGTGCTTTTCTATCGGCCCACTCCTTCAAATATTCCGCACATTCGGCCTAAAAATGGGCCCGATTTCCATCTCTTGGCCAAAAACCTAAAAGAAATTTCCGTGGCTTAAAAATGGAAGAGCCTCCTTCTGATGGTCTATTTTAATTATTATCATGTTAGTATTGTGTAATTTGTAACAAAGGCCCTACATACTTGGTGCATAAAATTAAGGGAAAAATTTATTTTATTTGGACCAATAAATTATCATAGTGTCTTTCAACTTTTGGTCAAATATTTTTAAATTTTTACTCTTTGTGCTATTAGATAATTAGTTTTCTCATTTTCAGTCATTCTATAGACTTCATTCCTAATAAAAATAAACATAGGGTCAATGTGCAAATTTAAAAATTCTTAAATATATACAATAGTGCTAATTCTATTAATAAAATATAATTCATTTATCTAAACCCACAGTTATTTATTGATAAAAAATAATTCTATTTATGAATTATTACAAAAAGAAAATTTATGAAGTAATAATTTTTTTATATAAATAATACTTCCTCCATTTTTTTTAATTGTCCATTGGGGTTTTAGTTACTATTCACGCACACACTTTGACTTAAAGTTTTATCATAGTTATACAAATTAAAATATAGTTAAGTGGGATCTTGTTAGATTCGTCTTGTCTTATAGTTTAAAATATCGAACTTTTAAGATTTTTACTTGTATTGAACTTAAGTCATTAACTCATTATTGGTTTACAATTACATTGGATAGCGTGTTGTGTGAGTCCGAAGCAAACAAAAAAATAGAGGGTGTATATACTGTATTAAATAAAATATATAATATTTTAATTACTATTTATTAAATAAAAAAGTTCTAATTAATACAAACATATAAAATATTTTATATTTAAGAAATTTACATTTTTTAATTAATAAATACTTCTTCGATTTTTTTATAATTGCTATATTGTAATATATATATTTTGAATTAGCTAAGTTTCGAGCCTTGTTTTGTTATGTTAGAAAATGATTTTGAAGTTAAGCTTAACATGAGTTTTGTAGTTTGTAAACGCAAAGTTCACTATCACTTTACAATTTTTTATTTAGCTTTGTAATAAATTATATAAAACCATCCAAAGTTATGTAGTTGAAAACAGTAATTGCAATATAGCAATTAAAAAAACCGGAGGAAGTATTAATAAAAATATTTTTAATATTTTTATTTAATATAGTACATATTATATATTTATTTATTACAAAATAAAAATTTATTTATAATAAATATTATTTTTCAAGTAATTAATACTACATAGAGTATTACTTATTACTCCTGAGTTTGGGTAAATATGTGTATATTCTATTAATTGGATTGGCGTTATTTGTAAATAAATAATAAATATTGTTTGAAATTATCAAATTATATATACAATGATCATATATTTATTCCTATAAATATGTGTAATTTATGATGTAAAATACATAGATGATCAATTCATGATATTGATATTCTCTCTCGTCCATCCAGTATTATTTATTTCTTTCAATCATCATATTATACTCGTGGTTCCTTTAGCTTTATTACACTACTCTATACACTGTTCACACATTTTATACTACATATTTACTAATAGGCCCATAATTATATTATTTATACAACACGTTATCAGCACGACTGCACGAGGAGATTCTGCCGGAATTCTGTTTTAGGTATAATTTTTTTTCGCTACTTTTCAATATAAATTATGTCTAACCTGGCGAAGCAACTGTTTACGCCCCTTGAAGTTTCCGGAAGAAACTATCAACTATGGGCAATAGATGTGAGGATGCATCTTGAATCAATGAATTTGGAAAGAACTATCGAAAGGGGAAATGATATGGCTAATTCTGAAAAGGCAAAGGCGATTATTTTTCTGCGTCATCACTTTGATTCAGCCCTGAAGTCTGAATACTTGAACCTCCAAGATGCTGCTGATCTTCGGGAGAATTTAAAAGAAATATATGATCACCTGAAGATGGTCAACCTACCGAAGGCAAGAAATGATTGGCTGACGCTGAGATTGCAAGATTTTAAAAAAGGCAGTAAATATAATTCTGCCATGTTTAGAACAACTTCACAGCTGAAATTGTGTGGTGAAAAGGTATCTGATGAAGAGATGCTTGAAAAAACCTTTACTACATTCCACGCCTCGAATATGCTCCTGCAGCAGCAATATCGAGAGAGAAGGTTTACAAGATATTCTGAACTTATTGTTTGTCTATAGCTGGCTGAACAAAACAATGAGTTATTATTAAAGAATCATGAAACACGACCCACTGGTGCTAGTCCATTCCCAGAAGCGAATGCAACTCAAATTTCTAGAAACCACCAAACTTGGGATAATACACGAGGTGGTCACCGCGGACGTGGTCGCGGTCGTGGTTATGGTCATGGTCGTGGTCGAGGTAGTGCACGTGGCCTAAATCATAAATTCAGAAGATTTGAGCCATATAATCAAATGAATGAAAAACGGCAAGATGATAGAGATAAACGCCACATATGTGGAATGGAAGGACACTGGTCCCGGACTTGTCGTACCGCGGAGCATCTTGTGAAATTATATCAAGATTCAGCAAAGGGGAAAGGCAAAATGACAGAAACAAATATGGTTACAAATGATGATATCATTATGCCTATCATTCCAGCTCCTGAAGCAGCTAACCCTTTCAACATGGATGCTGGACCATCTTTCACGGCCAATTTTGATATAGATGATTTTATGGAAAATATTGATTAATGTTTTTGTTATGTTTATTTCTAGTATATCTTTTTGTATTTTTATTAGCTAGTGTATCAAATTTTTATGTATCCGTTGTACTCTTTTGGCATGGATATTAACATAGTATTTTTCTTCCAGAAGAAGAAATGAATACAAGTTATAATGAGACATGCCTAATTGACAGTGCCAGTACGCACACAATATTGAAAAATGAGAATTGTTTCTCTTATATAAAATTGGGAGATGCACCAATTAATACAATATGTGGAAGTACAAATATGATCAAAGGCTCCGGAAGAGCTGTAGTGTTCCTTTTGAACGGAACAAAATTCATTATTGAAAATGCACTATTATCTCCCAAGTTTCGAAGAACAAGTTTCGAAGAAACTTGTTGAGTTTCAAAGATATTCGCAGAAATTGATATCATATTGAGACATTGACTGAAGGGACTGATGAATATTTATTGATCACAAACACAGCTCATGATGTGAAGCGTGTATTGGAAAAATTACCATCCCTTTCATCTGGGCTATATTATACAAATATATATGTCAGTGAAGCCCATAATGTAATAGACCAGAAGTCTATAATTCCAAATGAGTTTATGGTTTGTCATGATCATTTTGGCCATCCTGGATGTACAATGATAAAACGAATAATTGAAAATTCGCATGGCCATCCCCTGAAGGGAAAGACATTTCCAAGTTCAAGTGAATTTACATGTGTTGCATGTTCACAGGGAAAATTGATTATTAGACCATCAGCAAGCAAAGTGGGAATTGAATCCCCTGTGCTTCTTGAACGAATTTAGGATGATATATGTGGGCCTGTAGATCCACCATGTGGATCATTTAAATATTTTATGGTGTTAATTGATGCATCAACAAGATGGTCTCACGTTTGTTTATTATTAACTCGCAATCAAGCATTTGCAAAGTTACTTGCACAAATAATTAAATTGCGAGCACAATTCCCTGACTATCCAATTAAGAAAATAAGATTGGATAATGCTGCTGAGTTTTCATCACGTGCATTTAATGATTATTGCATGTCCATTGGTATAACTGTTGAACATCTTGTAGCATATGTTCATATAGAAAATGGCCTGGCAGAGTCATTTATAAAAAGATTGCAACTTATTGCAAGACCAATATTGATGAGGTCGAAGTTACCTACATCGGCTTGGGCACACGCCATATTGCACGCATCAACACTTATAAGAATAAGACCGACAAGTTATCACCAATATTCTCCCCTACAATTGGTTTTTGGTCATGAGCCCAATGTTTCACATTTGAGAATTTTTGGGTGTGCGGTATATGTTCCAATTGCACCGCCCCAACGTAAAAAATGGGCCCCCAACAGAGATTGGGAATATATGTCGGATATGAATCGCCATCTATAATTAAGTACTTGGAACTGAAAACATGTGTTTTATTTACTGCAAGGTTTGCAGTTTGTCAATTTGATGAATCAAATTTTCCGACATTAGGGGGAGATATGAGTCAACCGAGAAAAGAGATTAATTGGAAAATGGCATTTGATTTCCTTGATCCTTGTATGAAGGATTGTGAACTTGAAGTTCGGAAAATTATTCATTTACAAGGAATTGCAAATCTATTGCCAGATGCATTATGTGACTCCAGAAGAGTTACTAAATCACATATCCCAGCAGTGAATGTTCCAATTAAATTAAATATCGCTGAAGGAAAAATAACAAGTGCTAATGAATCCAGTATACGCCTGAAGCGTGGTAGACCCATTGGATCTAAAGATAAGAATAATCGAAAGAAGAGAGATCCAAATGTACATAGTGACAAAAATCAATCTCCTGAAGAGCAAACTCCTGAAGAGAAAGAAGTTATAGAAACTTCAATAAATTTTGCCACTAATGGAAAATACTGGAATAGGAAAGATACTGATATGAATGATGTATTTTCCTATAGTGTAGCACTTGAAATTATGGAACAAGGTGATGATCAAGAACCCAAATTGGTTGAAGAATGTCGGCAAAGAATTGATTGGCCAAAATGGAAAGATGCAATCCAATCTGAATTGGATTCGTTGGCAAAACGAGAGGTTTTTGGACCTATAGTCCAAACACATGAAGGTACAAAATCCGTGGGCTATAAATGGGTTTTTGTTAGAAAAAGAAATGAGCAGAATGAAATCATTCGATATAAAGCCAGATTGGTTGGTCAAGGTTTTTCCCAAAGACCAGGTTTTGATTATGATGAAACATATTCACATGTGATGGATGGAATTAAGTTCAGATTTTTAATATGTTTGGCAGTACATCAAAGGCTTGAAATGCGCCTTATGGATGTTGTTACTTCGTACCTATATGGGACATTAGATACTGATATTTATATGATAGTGTCCGAAGCATTTAAAATGCCTGAAGCATTTAAATCAAAGTCTAAGCAATTATATTCAGTAAAATTGCAAAAAAATCCTTATATGGGCTTAAACAATCAGGGCAAATGTGGTATAATCGTCTTAGTGAATATTTAATTAAAGAAGGTTATACAAATGATCCAGTCTGCCCATGTGTTTTTATAAAGAAAACTGGATCAAGTTTTGTGATTATTGCAGTATATGTTGATGATATTAATCTAATCAGAACTCCTGAAGAGTTACAAACTGCAATCGAATATTTGAAAAATGAATTTGAAATCAAGGATTTCGGAAAGACTAGATTTTGTCTTGGTTTACAAATTGAATATTTTTTAGAATGAAATATTTATCCATCAAGCGAGTTATACCAAGAAGGTATTAAAACAATTTATATGGATAAAGCACATCCATTGAGCACCCCGATAGTGGTCAGATCGCTTGATCCCTTGAAAGATCCATTCAGGCATAAAGATGAAGATGAATATATACTTGGTCCTGAAGTACCATATCTAAGTGCTATTGGAACATTTATGTATCTTGCTAATTGTACAAGACCTGATATAGCATTCTCAGTTAATTTATTGGGACGCTTTAGTGCTTGCCCCACTAAGCGACATTGGCAAGGTATTAAACACATTTTTCGATACCTTCAAGGTACACATGATCTTGTCTTGTTTTATTCAAACAAATGTGATAATGAATTGATTGATTATGCTGATGCTGGGTATTTGTCTGACCTGCACAAAGCCAAGTCCCAGACGGGCTATATATTTACTTGTGGCAGTACCGCAGTTTCCTAGAGATTTGCTAAACAAACATTAAGTGCCATATCTTCAAATCATGCTGAAATATTAGCAATTCATGAAGCCAGTCGAGAATGCGTTTGGTTAAGATCAATGACCCATCATATCCTGAAGAATTGTGGGTTAATATCTGGTGAAAAACTTCCTCCAACATTATTGTATGAAGATAATACAGCTTGTATAGCTCAATTGAAAGGATGATATATCAAGGGAGATCGAACAAAGTATATTTCACCAAAGTTCTTCTTCACTCATAATCTTCAAAATAATGGTGAAATTGAAGTGCAGCAAATTCGACCAGACAATAATCTAGCAGATCTATTGACCAAAGCATTGCCGACTGCGACGTTCGAGAAGCTTGTGAAGAAAATTGGAATGCGAAGGCTTCGAGATTTGAAGTGATGTCCAAATCAGGGGGAGCAATAAATACAAGAATATTGTACTATTTTTCCTTCACTAGGATTTTTTCCCACAGGGTTTTTTCCTAGTAAGGTTTTAACGAGGCATATTCTTTGTATTAAAGATATCAAAGGGAGTGTTACATATGAATGTGGATATCTTAATGATGAAGATAGCTTAATGACCAAGTAAAAATGAGTTGGCAAGAAAAGTGGAGTTTGACTATCTTTGACCTCATTATTAGAGTCGGTAATCTACTCCTATAAATATGTGTAACTTATGATGTAAAATACTTCTACATAGATGATCAATTCATGATATTGATATTCTCTCTCGTCCATCAAGTATTTATTTCTTTCAATCATCATATTATACTCATTGTTCCTTTAGCTTTATTACACTACCCTATACACTGTTCACACATTTTATGGAAAAAAACTCATTTAATCCCATAAGTTTTTTCAATTTCCGAAACCATCCCACAAATATCGAATTAGACGAATCCATCCCATAACTATCCTAATCATCGCCAAACCCGTCCATGAACCGGTTTTTTCGCTAATCATCGTCGAACCCGTCCCATAACTTTCCTAATGGAGGGATGGGTTCGGCAATGATAAGGGTAGTTATGGGACGGGTTCGGCGATGATTAGGTAGTTATGGGACGGATTCGGCAATGATTAGCCAAAAAATCTGGTTCATGGGCGGGTTCAACTATGATTAGAGTAGTTATGGAACGGATTCGTCTAATTCGATATTTGTGGGACTGTTTTGGAATTTTTTAAAAAATATGGGACAATATGAAATTTTTTCCCCACATTTTATACTACATATTCACTAATAGGCCCATAATTACATTATTTATACAACAATCTTCAATTTTAGGAAAAAATATATTGGTAGATAAAAATGAAAAAAAACTACTATAATGGGGCCAAAAATATATTTTTATAAAAGACTGTAGAACTAAAATTGATAAGAGAATAACATATGTGACCAAAACGAAATTTCCTGATATTGATGGCAGAGATTTGATAAGCACGTGGCGTATGATTATTGGCAGCCGTTTTCCTTTTGGTTTTGTGGTGCTCTGAACGGCTTTCTCCTGTTCTCTGTCTCCATAGCTTCGAGAATTTCTGGGTAAGGTAAGCTGGCAAGGTAGGGTAAGCTCGAAGACTCGCTTCTTCTTCGGCCGAATTCGTCGACGATGTGAATGGATTTCAGTTGTGTTTGTGTGTTTGCAGATGTCTGCTATATTTGCAAGGCTGCCTCTGCCGCCGTTGATGGTGGTTAATGGAAAACAACCTTGTTTTGGGGCGCTTAAGAAATTGGCAATGCCGGATGTTAGAGGTAATTCTCCGTTTGTGTCTGTGAAGCTTCGGCGTGCATTTGGTGAACTTTTGATTATTTTTCAACATACTGTATTTCAGTTTGTATGTTATGCCATGAATTGTGATTTGTGAGGGAAGTGGTATCTGAGCATAAATTGCGAAATGACATGAGTGTTTTAGCTGAAAGTGGCGTGGGAGATGAAGTTATAGGAGAAGGGGATTCTGCTAGGGTTTGGTTTGTATATGGAGAACAGGCTCTTCATTTCACTTGGCAAATTATTTGTCCACTGATAAATTTTATTAATTTGTATTCAGTCAGCAGTCATATTAATACTGATAGTGTTTTCTTGTAACTATCTCGTATTTTGGAGTTAGGCTTGGAAATCGTGATGGTTAACATTATCTGTATGGGGATTTTAAGAATATAGGACATATTCTCAGCGGTCAGCCTATTGTAGTTGTGAAGGTAGACTAATGGTGATTCTATTGCTTATGATAAATTTAAGACTTCAATATTGGCAGCTTGTTCTGTATGATGCTTATGTTTGGTTGCCTGGCTGTGTGATTCCTTATTTGTTTGTTCTAAGTTGTATTCTTAAAAAATGAGCCTCCCGTTTTCACTTAAATCTTTAAATTTTGCCCAGCCGGATGAAATGGGAGATCATTGTGCCTAACTATATTTCTATCAATTGCATAATAAATTTCCATCATCTCATATTTGGAAAAATAATTGGGCGATCATAGAGAAGTAGTGTAACAATGAATTTCAGTTTTATGATTCCATACGAGAAGATTTTTTGGAAAATAGAAGATCCCTGAAATAAGTCATATATTATTGTGCGGGGAGTGACACATAACTATATTTTTTCTTTTTCCTTTTAGTTTTCTGTGATTCTGTATCATTGTATATAACATGTTATTACAGACTTTTCTATATGCTTTTCTATAGAGAGATTAAATCGGTTTGAAGTTGCTACAAGAGCCACGGATAAAAGCTCAGAAACTTCAATCATCAAGTCTGTTCAAAATGTTGTGAGTTCAAGACACTTTATCCTTGTAGAGGGGCATTTCCTCGAACTTACCCCTTTAATGCTTCTCCCCCAATGTATCGCTTTGTTTCTGTCAATTACTTGGCAATAGCATTGTTTATTCCTGCTAATCCGTTGTCATTTATGTTACTCATTTAACCAGTGGGATAAACCAGAAGATCGGCTGGGTCTGATAGGATTAGGATTTGCAGGTGTTGTGGGTTTGTGGGCAACTATAAGTCTTGTAACGGTAATTCCATTCTTTCTTAGCATTTCAAATGTGGAGAACTTGCTAACTCTACCTCTTGATGTTGTCTTTAAACGCTTTACAATCTTAAGTTATTTTAGTTCCCAATTTTCTATCATCCGATTATTTGAATGCCATTAACTTTTTAAGTTCAAGCCCATCTTATTTCTGGGCAGTCATTTTAAAAACTTTATTGTCTCCCATTCCTGAAAATTGGTGACTAACACCTTACATTACATTTTTGTAATTCCTTGAATATCCATTCAGGTCATCGACAAATTCCCTCTTGTACCAACTCTACTTGAGCTCGTTGGGATACTGTTTTCGTTGGTAAGTACACTGACTAAGTCATTACCCTAGCCCATTTATTTGAGGGAACATGCATATTTCAGATTCACTCTCTAATGAATGATATTCTTACACAAGTTGCACTGATCCCTTGTGAATTTCTTCTTCCAGTGGTTCATAAATCGGTATCTCCTGTACAAACCTACCCGGTAAGAAATATTCGATCATACTCCCCTCATTTTCCCATATAGTCTGCCAACAACAATAATCAGAATCAAATTCTCACTTTTCTTGTAGGCAAGAGCTTTCCCAGATCATTGGCAAGTCAATCTCAGACATCCTGGGGCAGTAGATGTCAAGAATGTATCAACTGGATTTATAATATGCTTGTGCTGTATAAATCTCTTGGTTTATTGCATGACAATACATAAATGCTCAAAAAATGGAATGCCTTGCGTGTGTATGTCATTTATGTCTTCAGAAATTGTGATTCTCTTGTGATTCCTGTGATCCTATCTACTTAATATATGTCAACATTGAACATTCATTAGAATCCTGCACTGAAAATGACCTCTTTGTAAATGGTTGCTTCATTTTTCTTTAATAATGTATTGTGATGATTGTTGCAAGTAATATTGTTATTCTCGAAAGACCAATTTGCAAGGATCTAGACACAATTGAGTGTCTGGTTGCGAACCTGAACACTGATGTTGAAAATGACAAACATTTTATTCACCTAGGTTTGGGAGGGGTGACTACAGTTTTTTCATTCAGGAGATACTGAAGCATCTTCGAGGAAACCGTGCAAATTTTTGTCAACACCTTGGGAGTCTTTAGGACCATTTTTTCCATATGTTTTGCTACTACAAATAGAACCAGATCACGTCTTATTCATGAGATCCACCTGCGTCAAAACAGGCTCATCGACTCTGAAGTATGTAAGGTCCATTGAGTTAATTAAGATTTTCATTGCAATTTTCTATCTGCGTAGTTGTTTGTGCTAGTGTTATGGTGTTCATTAATGCATAAGCATTGTCATGTTGGCTGAATCTATCTACATAGTGACAATGGCAGAAAGTGGGGCTCAAAATCTTGTGAGTACTCAATATGGATAAACACACGCACTTCAGGCTTTTCTGTTCTTCGAAAGCTTCCATAATGTGTGTTCATGTAGTTTTTAGTTCTGCACATGATGGCAGCTCAGTTTGCTTGAGTTATTATATTTTTGTCCTATTAGTATTTTTGTAAGATGTTTTCCTGGGAGTTTTAAGTTTAACAGTATCTCTCAAGTGTCTCTTGTAGGCGATATTGTCTCAGTTCAAGGTAATACTTGTATACTAGTAAACTGCAATTTTTCTGGACCTGCTCGCCACAATTCTTTCTCTGCCTAGTCTCGCCTAGAGAAGACTCGAAACTTTGATGTGATTATGCAAACTAACTGCGATGTAGTGAAATTGAACTGATACCAAAGCTGAACCATGCTCCACATTTTGTTTAAGATTACCTTGTTGAAGCTTGTCTTCCCATAATATTACATGTTCCATGGCTTCATACTTGTTATGCGTCTGCATTATGCTTCCTTCTTTATATTTGATACTATATTCTAAGATCAATTCTTCAAGTTTCTGCTGTGAGTTAAAACATCAATAGAGAAGAAATTTAGTGATGAATGATAATTGACATATTGTGTGACTGGAAAAAGTGCTAAAAAAATGCTTACCTTTTTCCATTGTTATCTACAATATCGTGCATACTAATCTCAAACCATATATTGATGATCATGACAGGTACGTAGACTTACACAGACAAACCTTTGGGAGATCAATTCTGGTTGGAGGAATGGTGTTCTTGGGTCTTATCATGGAGCAAGTTTGTGTTGTTCCTAGCATTTTATGGATTTCACTGCTCTGGTCCCATTGGAGGAAGATCATTTACGTTCCCTTGATTTTAACAAACTTAATCATGCCATTATAATCCTTAATAATTAATTACAGGCTCATCACACTGCTAAAAGAGGTCTTCTTGTTGCTCATAAAAATAATTCATGAATGATTTGTTCTGTTTGCATTCAGTGGCTTGCTTTCCGGAATGATGGGAAATACACAGCTGCAGATTATGCAAAAAGTGCCAGTGAGAAGATTGTCAAGAGATCGTGATCTTGGAGGAGTGAAATTTTGGAATCCTTTTGAAAGAGATTTTACTATCAAGAGGAGAAGGGATTTTGTTAGCAATCTGATTCAGTGCACTATCAGAGGCCTGGCTTACATGACGATCATGATATATTGCATCAAAGTCTTGGACCTGCATCTGTTGTTCTCAAGTATGCTCCTGCAGTTTAGTTTAACAATTTGCTCTTGTTCTATCCTGAATATCTCCAGTCCCCATTGAAATTATGGGCATTTCCTTTTCTTTTTCCTCCCAATACCAGTACAACGTTGGAGAGCGATGCTGCCTATCTGATTCCAAGGCTTCGAGATCTTGCATTTTCAGTTGATATCAGGTGTGTCGATGCTATACCCTGTCTGACTGTCTCTATTAAGATCAACATATAACAGCCATCAGGGCCAAAGCTGTGACACAGTAAGCTTGTGACCAACTAATTATAAACGGTTAATAATTTTCAAGTTATTCTGAGCTAGAGGGAGATCAGAATCCACTGGCTGAAGGACTCTGGAGACGGGCTCTGCAGCAGGTGCTTTCACCCCCATCCAGAGAAGAGCCTTTGGGATAGCAGATGACATGTACATAGCGGATTCTGTACAAATTAATTATGCATGTTTATCATATACCCAATATGCCAAGTTAACCATGCGTCTCCACTCTCCAAAATCCCAGATATGAAGCTGGCCTTCTTATTGCATGTATGGCTTTCATTCCATTTTGTGAACCAGGAATCGTCGACAGTCTTCTTTGAGAGTGAGTATATTTGCATCTCAATTAATTTAAATTCTAGCTGCAATGTTGCAAGGGCAACCGATGGCGTGGTTGCCAGAACAAATGGACTGATAATACCCACCTTTCCGGATGGGCCGGTATCCAGATAACGGATTAAAAGATTCACTGATTCCGTTTATCATTTTCTTTTGCAGGAAACGAACCCAAAGGAGCCAAACAGATGCAGCTGCTGATCTAGCTTGAAGAATACCGGAAGGAGCTGGGAGCCATCACTCTGGGTCCCACCTCAAACTGAAACCGGAAGCAGAATGACCTCCACATGAAAATACGGATCAAATTAGCATGAAGAGGTCAGAAAGGAGGGTCCCACCGTCACCGTAACCGCCGCCGCCGGTTCTCCGACAAGGTTGCCGAAATGTGGCTGGAAGTTCGCCGGAAAAATCACCGGTCAACGGAGGTCAACGCCGGAACAGTGCAGTGGACCCCAACCCCAAATCATTCCGGGAGTCTTCAAGTCCAGGACTCCCTTCGCTAGGCAAAGTTCCCCGTTGCTATCCAAGGCTTACGACGCGAGCCTATGGCTTACGACGTGAGACCCACAGCGCTAAACATTGCCCGTTGCAAGACCAAGCTTACAACGTGGCCCTTGCCTCACGACGTGAGGCCTACGATGCTAGACCACACCCCCGTCGCTAGACATGGTTAGCGTCATAGCTTCAGCCTTGCGACGTGAGCCCTCCGGACCAGCCAAGCTGCTACGTTGCCAACCACCATTACAACGCGAGACGAGGATCACGGCGTAATTCGAGGCTCGCGTCGTCAGTATCAGTTTTTGTTTCTTTTTCTTTTCCCGATTGTTGAAAACATTATTAGGGTTATTTAATTGCTCATTTGTCTTGTTTAATGGGCTTCCCTATATATTTGGGAACCCTAGACCTTGTTACTCACTTTGATCATTAATGAAATTATTCCCTCATTTTATCAAAGTCCATTTTTTCTCCCGAGAGCATCACTTGCTCTCGGCATTCTTGTGAGTCCTTCCTTCCGAGGAACCTTGCACCTTGAAGCTTCAACCGACTTCAATGGAGACAAAGATGATGCACTTGGAGGAGGTCCATTCGGGTTAGGGTTGGCCTAATCACATTGGCTAGTCCGGGTCTCCTTCATCTTAGGTTTGGCTATCTTTTTATGTTGTTTTGTTCTTCATTTCCCTCATCACCATCTCTCGGTCTTGATTCCATTCCCTTTATTCTTAATCTGGATATTGCAACATTGTCGAGAATCGGTCTAGAGCTACATCATAAAATTTGGTATCAGAGCCTATCTTGCGTGTTGCAATAGGATTTTATCATCATTCTCCATATTTTATTTTATTTTTCCACCATTAAATTCAAAAACCCTAAAAATATTGTTCTTGGTATTTTGTCTCGGTTTGCCCTCGGGTTATAATGTGTTCTTGTTAATTTTCCCATATTCCTTGTTTGAATCCTTCTCCGTGAGTCTCATTGCCCATACCGTGAGTTTATTTGCCTATTTGATTAATGTTTGCATTGTTAAATGGGTTATTAAGGGTTTGGACAAGTTACGGTTCTTGGGGTTTGGGTTTGAGTGAGATTTGTTGGGGGAAATATTTTGCTGGTTATGTATTGGTGTTCTTAAGTTTTGTATGAAGGCTGTATGAACACCATATTGTTCTTTGAATGTGTTGATTTGATTCGAAATTTGTAATAGATAGGTTGTTATTAGGGTTTCGTGGGGACAAAGCCTTACAACGTGCATTGTTTCTTTTGGGGTTTTAATTGCCCCTGTACAACCTGCCAAGTTTGTTGGAAGAAGTGGGAGTGGGTCACTATCAAAGAAAAGGACAAGGACCACCGCGTACGACGCCAACTGAGCACGACGTGAACCTCCCTCCCCGTCGTGATCCATCACATCACAAGCCACTGCTTAGCGACGTAATTCACAGAAGAAAAAGAGGCAAAGGCAGGCCCTTACGACGCTAAGCCTCACGACGCGAACCACCTTTACGTCGTAAGCCCACGGCTTGCGACGTAACTCAAAGAAGCAGCCAAGGAAGGCCGTCGTAATTCCCCATTCGTCCTGAGCCCCTACGACGCGAAGCACTCTTACGACATGAGACTCGTCTCACGACGTGATTCAGTCTCACGTCGCCAACTCACATCTTGAAGAAACTAAGGCTACCACTTATGACGCTAAGCCTTGCGACGCGATCCTCTCACGACGTGATCCGACCTAGCGTCGTCAAGTCCCAGAAGCTGAAGGACTCACGTCGCCAAGCATTACGATGCCAAGTAGTCTCACGACGTACCCATCCTCTTGCGACGTGATCCCATGCAGAATTTGAAATTTTGAATTTCCCATCAGTTCGCAAGCTGCCACGTGTCAAGCATTCAAAGAATCAGCATTAATCACGTGCACTTATTGGGAATTCATTATTTTGTGTGTTTGAGTGGATTACAATAAAGTAAAATCGGACTGGCACAATTTGAAACATAACCCGAGAAGCCAATTGAATATTATACAATAAAGTGGATATCAGACTGGCACTTTGTGAAACCTAGCCTGAGAAGTTACTTGAGTAATTGTGGTCTATTCCAAGAGTGATTTTTCTTGTGAGCTTTCATTTTTCCACTTCCTTACCGGGTCCATATACACTGTTCATTGCATGCAATACTTCTTTAAAACTGTGAACGTATATCAGATTGCATTATGCTCACACTTCTGTGCTATTTATTGATTGAGTCGAGCAGTCCATTCTGGATCTTAGACTGCGCATCACATATCTGTCCTTGTGCATCTGACTATTCCTTGGAGTAGGTCAATTTCAACAGGGTGTTTGGAACCCAAGGAAACTGTGTGAGAGAGAAAACACTTTAGGAGTTTACTCTACATATTTCTGTCTGATTTTTCTGACTTCTTATATCTATAAATAATTGGTGTGTGGAATCTTTTCCAACACAACCCGCAGTGTACGGTCCAAGTAATAATCCGGTGAAACCGGGTCGAATCCACATGGAACAGTGTCTTGTCAATAATTTATCGAATTCAAGTAGCGAATAAATAAAAGTGCATGAATTTTGGGTTTATCTAAATTCCTAAATTGCAATTAATTAAAAGAAAGCAATAAAAATTTCATTCAATGGACAAGAGAGAGAATTGATTTATGCACTAGATGATGAATGGGGATCCCTAGATCTTACAATTGTTGACAAACTTTGCAATTGCATATAAAAATTCAAATTTTAATTAATTAATATGCCTACTTAGAATTATCACAATTTAGAAACCTCTCGGTTATAATGACATGCAATTCCTCCGGCTAGTGATTATCCTAAGTTTGGTTCTAATAATTTTGGCTCTTTTTCAAGTTACCAATCATTAGAATTAATTTGTTCAATTATTTTTGTTTAAGTATTTTTCAACCACTTAAACAATATAAAGCCCTAGTTCAGATCTCCTTTCGGTCTCTCCAAACACCCATAAGAATTGAACAAATTAACATATAATTAACGAAATTCATAAAGCAAAAGCAAACATCAACAATGTCAAGATCTAGGTTTCCCCAAACGATGGGATTAGCCTAGCATAATGTCACAAAAACGCAAAATAACAATAAAAGAAAACATGGTTTGTGACAGTAATGGTGAAGAAAGTCCGGTGTAGATCTCCACTGGATCGCCTTCAACTTGCTCTTCTCGTCTCCCAGATGAATGATGAAAAGATATGAATTCTGATTAATTGAATGATTTTTCCGGAACCCTGAACTGGCTTGGAGACGTTTTATTTATAGGCTGGATAGCAGAAGATATGAATCCTTCAGGAGATACACGAGAGCATCAAAAAATCAGCCCAAGATTTGGGCCATTTCGGGAACCGCACGGTCGTGCCGCGGTTCCTCCCAGACCGCGCGCCTAGCGCGCGGCGGTCCTCCGTCGTGCGTTCGGTTGCGCGGTCGATTCGCTGTGCGATCCTTCTTCCGTCTTCTGTTTTCCGAGTTTTTGATCTCCAATTGACTTCTTTTTGGTCCTTTTTCCTTTGTCTTGCTAAAAACACCTAAAATCATGCAATCTCACCACAAAATTCATTAAAATGCATAAAGTCATGAGTGAGATCACAATTAATCATTTTCACACAAAATCATTGTTTTTAGCAATTAATTCCACATTTTCCATAAATTAAGCCTTTAACTTATCACTTAATCACAAGGAAATACCGCACTCTGTGCAAGGTATCAACATCCTCACACTAAGTCTTGTTCGTCCCCGAACAAGGTAAAACTAAGACCTAGCAATGTCCAACACACATAATAGCCACCAAAATGTCTAAAAGTCGAACTCCAACCAATCACAAACTCAAGCAGATGTCAAAACCAAATTCTCATTCGTCCCCTCATTACCAACACTTCCACTTAGCTCAACCCTCACCAAGATCGCACAAGAAAATATATATAAGTGTATGAAGTGCTCTCATATCTGATCAGGGTAAAAAAATCACTCAATACCAAAGCAATGCAAGTATCAGTATAAATTTGTAACACAATCACATAATCACCAACTTAGGATTTCTCATAAGGAATCAATAGGTCTTTAAAATGGTTGTAACGGGGCTAGGGTCATGAGGTAGGAAAATATGGATAAAATAGGCTAATAAAAGTGGAACAAGCTCTTCAACTGCTGATAATGGCCAGAAATGACCATTATTTTCAATCCATTTCCGTATCTAAAACGGGCATTTGATCGCATTCCGGTCTTATATTAAATAAGAAAGCAGATGAATTGGACTGATTTATGCATAATTGTAAAAATATTGAGCTGGTATGAAAAATGCATAAATATGTAATTTTATTACATATTTATGTTAGAAAAATCCAAAAACATGAGAAAAAGAAAAGAAAAGAAAAAAGAAACAAAAAGATGGGCAAAAGAATAAACAAGCCCACAAAAATACAAAAAGATGGGAAAAGATAGAAAAGCCCACAAAAAGAACTTCGGCCCATCTGGCCCATTCAGCTCTGTCTGGGAGCATCTGGTCGAGGAACCCTGGTCGAGGACCATGGTTCCGCGACACAGGAGAGATTCGCGACCCAGCATGCAACATGAAGAAGAAGACCAGCCTGGGAACCTCTGGTCGAGGAACCCTGGTCGAGGACCATGGTTCCGCGACACGACCAAAGCTCCGCGCCACCAACACCTTGGAGGCCAAGCCACACCCCAGTCGAGGAACCCCGGTCGCGGTCCATGCTTTAGCGACACGGACATGGATAGCGACAAAGATGCACCTATAGAGACACAAGACCCAGTCGAGAAGCCTTGCCACATGCAGCTCTGTCCCGCGACACAAAGGTGATCCCGCGACAAAGTTGTGATGTGTGTGATGTCTTGAGACACAGTGGGCCTCAGATCAAGCCCATGGGCCTAGGGCTCCACTCCTATAAATATGAGGAGACCCCCATGAGCTCAGGGTTAGAATTTCATTCTCTTGAAGACACTGTTGGAGAATCCCTCTCTAGGTAGTTCTTAGTTTAGGTTTATTTTCATTTTTTTTGTATTATTTAATTTGAGCCATAGTGTAGTTTAGTTTAGCTTAATCTTATGTTATTTTCTATTTCAGAAGCATAGGTAGCCACTGTTCACAGTTCTATTTTTTGTTGTTAAGCTTGATTTAGGGTTTGTATTACCCAAATGATGGGTATTAACAAACCCCATTAATAAAATGGGAAAATATTCACCAAATTGTGTCCAAAAATCATGAAATGGGTCTCATAAACCCATGGATTTTTACTGCTTTCCTTTTGTTTGGGTCATTTGACCCCTATTGCTTTTTGTCTCTTATTCTCGGATATGTAGTATGCTTATGCGTGGTTGAACCCTTGATTAGGTTTTGCTTTATTTTAAATTCTGTTTTGGGTAGATTTAATCCTGTTCTAGCATGTTCTTGTAGGTTTTTAAATTCTGTTTGGGTAGTGTAGTTTAGAATAGCTTTTTAATCCGAAATGGGGTGAGATCACACTTTTTGCATGCTACTGTTCAACTCTGCTTTTTCTGACTTGGGTCCTGAACCACCCATGTCGCTAACCGACTCCTGTCGCTAAACCACGTTTGTCGACAGGAGGGTGTTCCGCGACATGGATGTCTAAGGACACTTGCCTCTATTTATTTGAAAACCCTAGGTCGCTAAACACCTTGTCGCGGACCCACGGTCCTCGACTCAACCATGCTTAGCGACCAGGAACCAAACTCTTGTTATTTTCATCTGCATGGCTCTTGTCGCGGAACACCCTTGTCGCGGACCCATGGTCCGCGACTCAACCTTTATTCCGAGACATAAAATTACGCCTTGCACATTTATTTTGAAAACCCCAGTCGCTAGGCATCCTGTCGCGGAGCCAAGCTCAGCGACACAGTTCCAGGTTAGCACTGGGAATCAAAATACTTAGAAATTTTCAGAGCAACCCTGTGTCGCTGAACACCTGTCGCGGACCCACGGTCCGCGACACAACTTTTGCTTAGTGACACAAGGTGAAACTTTGCCCAAATTTCCGTAAATCTGTCGAGGCACCCATGTCGAGGGTCTAGGCCCATGACACCATTTATGGTATCTCAACAGAATCCTCCTCCCTATTTAATCCTAAAATTCTAATCTTCTACTCTCCATTATATTGCAAAACTCACATCTAAATCCCACGGATTAAGATGTAATACCCTAGAATTGCAATATAAGGCGTTATGCTGCCAAAATTTTGCTTCTCCATCTTCCATCTGTTAATTAATTGAACCCTCTAGTCATTAATGATTGATGATTCTAATTAGCAATAATTAAATCACTAATTGTAGTGATTAAAGGACCTTTGTTCAATTGTCATTAAAACATTTTTCTATAAACAAAATCATGATGCCTTAAACAGATAATCCGGACTGTAATCAATTATGGTAGGAGGGATTATTTAAGCCATCACATGTGGATTGACTCCATAACCTTGCATGAGAAACCAATGTCTCTCATACAAGTTCTTTTCTTTATTTTATCTTACTTCATTTTCTTTTGTCTTTCGCGTATTGTGTGTGACAATTAGTAAAGAATACATTAGACTAATGTTGGCGGGTATTCCCTCACGGATAACTAGCTCGTATTCTGAGTATTAGTTACTAAGTGTTATTTTGCATGGTCTGGATGGCAGTCAGTGGAAGCCTTGGCGGTTCGTCCATCCGGGATTATAATAGCTGCTCAGCTGACTCCTATCCAGATACAGTTTTATTTTATTTACCTTAATTTCCAAACCCAAATTCCAATCTGGAACAAAACTCTGCTAATGTCTGTCAACATTAGCTGATAAGTGTTGCAGAGAGGAAGCATGTAGGTTTTTCTCTGAATTCACAGACAGTAGGGGCCCAACTGGTAGCGACACTGCCATTTTAGGGTTTCACCTGTCTAAATTCGCTTCTTCCGAGTAATTGGGAAATTGGACAGTAGATGTTTACAGTCCACCCGATTATTCTGCCATTACTTTGGTCTCCTGACCACTTCATATCTGTGTTTCACCTTCTGTCTAGACCCGCCCCTATATTTTGGGTCAGTTAAATTTACACTTCCATATATCTGTATGCATGTTATTATTATGTAATCATTGTGGTCTAAATTATTTTGGGATCCTTCCCTTGGACAATAGAAGTCTAGATCTTAAACAGATATTGCATATTAAATTTCCGATAAAAACTCCTTTATAAAATCCGGATCTAAGTAAGGGATAAATTCCACAGTTATGACTAATTCATATCCGACTGGGGGTTGATTTTGGGAAATTAGAAGCAGAGTCAGCGATTAGGTCTCACATAGACTGAAAGGATCTGTGTTTTAATTGAGAGTCTAGTACCTGTTTAGGGAATGATTTTCAGATTCATCATTTTCCAAAATTGCTGTTTGCTGGGAATCTAAGATTAAATATTACACCGAGATGGGGTCCACTTGGACTCAAATACAGTGTAGTAAATAATCTTGGAGGAACATCATCCAGGCCTTGGTTATTTTCTGAGATAGGGTTGAGTATTCCTTCAACTGCTATCCTCTTCTGCCAAAGCCTATCTTTGAGTCCTGAGTGAGTGCATCCGGAAAGAACTAATTTATTAGTCCGTTTCATTAGTTTGTGTCTCATAACCACCCGGAAGGAAGTGAACACACGAGTAGTTCACCAAGAGCCGGGAATTCTTGATCCATACCCCTTCATTATTCTGATGGGGAGCTGTCTTTTACTACCAGGGTCAGACCTTCAAAACCTCCGAGTGATAGGTTTTAAATGCTTTCTTCACTGCTTTCTTTAAATGCTTCCGTTAGAGGTCACTCGGTTGTATTGGGAGTTGCGTAACTGTTACTAGGATTGATAGTTAAGGGATAGTTTAGGGCTTAATTAGAATCTTTGGGTGTGACATGGGAGAATGATGGCAGTACTCGGCATTTCAATAAATGACTTGTCAGGTGTTGCTTGTCCACCATAGATGAAGTAACATACCCAGGCCAGGGCAGTTACAAATCTGTGGTATCTTAGAATTTGCGGTCTTAAGAACATGTAAACTCATACTGTAAGTACCTGTCTGTTAAAGGGAACGCAGTATTGAGGGCATGAGAATTAGCTATCTGACAGGATTATCCCAAACAAAGATCTGTGTATAAAAATGGAAGTTTAATACTGCTATATCTAAATCTTGTCCAATTTTTATTCTTTCCTTCCTGTCCCTTCTGTCTACATTGTGATTCAGCTTCACAGCTAGTATAATGTAAATTTTCACTGCTTTCATAGATAGTATTTATCGCATTTTTAGAATAACTTTACCCGCTTTCTAGAATAGACTTATTTGCTTTGTAGAATAGATTTAAGTGCTTTCGTAATCTAGTTTAAATTCATGTTAGTAGATGTTAATCACTTTTCAAACCAATTGGAGAAATACGAATGGAAAATCTAGTAAAACGACGTGGGCCCTACTTCTATCGCACATCCTCCAGTGAACGATCCGGTCTTACTATAAATTACTGCAATTTTTGACACCGTGCGCTTTCGGGCCACAGTTTCTTAGCACGAGTAATAAAAACGTGACAACCTATAAATATATCCCTAATCCCAACTCCGCCATCATAAATTGGTTTCATTAAATAAAATCGAAAACCAGGATTACGATTTTTCAGAAAATACTCATGAAGTGGGAACTTGTCAAAAGTTTCATGGCAAGGATCTTCAAGGCATAAAATTGTCAGAAATTTCATGCCGGGGAGGTTCGTGATGCTACTTGAACTCAAAGTTTACTCTCATGAGTAATAAAAAGTGGAATATATCCTTAAACCCCTTCCCACGAATCATAACTATTTTCGTGTAATAAATTTAACCTGGGATATTTTAAAAAATTCTCGTGTGGGAAATTGTCAAAAGTTTCATGGCGCCGTTGCCGGGGAGGATGCAGCGCCGTTTTATTAGAGAATTACACTCCTCATTGCTCCTAGTTAGCTTATATTTATAAATATAAATATTCACCCTCGAACCCGATTCTAACCTGGGGAATATGCAGGTACCGTCATTATTGAAGCCGTTGTTCTATGCAAAGGAGGAAGCAGACGCCAGCCGAAATCCCGTACAACGCAGAGATAGGAAAGACAGCTCGACGTCTTAGGGCGGAGACTAAACGGAGAGGGGAACGGGAAAGACAGGCACTATTTTCACCAAGCACCAGTAGCGACATCTCTGATATGGCCAACCCTGACCTTCCCTCAATCCTTCCACCCAATCCACCACTTCACAACATCGAGGAAGACCCCGAAGATGCTGATAACGATGATTTGGATGATCCCCCTCCTCAGATCATACAGGGAGGTGGGAACCCACCAAACGTTGAACAGCAACACTTCGAGGCACCTCCTCCCAACCCGAACCCCCAAAACCCACCAAACAACCAAAACCACCAAAACTTCCAAAACCAGCAAAATCAGCAGTACCGGAATCCCCATCAGAATCCCCCAAATCCTAATGACTTCAATGATCCGAGGAACTACTATATGCATCAGAACTACTACCCACAGCAGTATCAAGGAGGAGTTGAGAACAATCAACAAGCAGCAGCCGCTGATTACATGCAGCCAATCTTGGAGCCATTTGAACATTCCTGGACAAGCTCCATTCTTGGCCAGGAACTTCGAATTGAAGCCGACCCTCATCAATCTTGTTCAGAGCAACCAGTTCGCAGGGGCAAGTCATGAAGATCCCCATGATCATCTGCAGACTTTCCTGGAACTATGTGATACGATCAAGAACCAGAATGTATCTGCTAACACCATTCGATTAAGGCTGTTTCCTTTTTCTCTGACTAGCGGAGCAAGAACATGGTACAAATCACTGCCCGTGAATCAGAAGTCTACATGGGAGGACGTGATCAGAAATTTCCTGACGAAGTACTTCCCGGAGTCCAAGGTGGATGAATGCCGCTCTAAGATTGCGAATTCAAGATGAAGCCAGACGAGTCTTTATATGATGCAAAGGAACGGTTCTTCAACTTGCTCAGGAAATGCCCCCAGCATGGTTTCCATGATTGGGAGAAATTGAGAAAGTTCTATAGCGGTCTGACCCCAGCATGGAAGAACATGCTTGATGCTGCCGGTGGTCAACACCTGCTATACATTCCCATGGATCAAGCTTGGGCCAAGATTGAAGCAATGAGTGTAAACAGATCTGTTCTTACTGATGATGTTAATTCCCCTCCCCCTCGTGGTTTGTGTGCTGTAGGTACAACAGAGAAATCAGATATTGAAAAGCTGCAAGAGCAGGTGGCAGCATTGTCTGTTAATCAGGGAGCTGGGAGCTCCACTCAAGGGCAGCAAACAGATGTAATTTGTGGACTGTGTCAAGGTGCTCACGCAACTGACACATGCGAACAGATTACAGCTGAAAGCTGTAACTTTGCAGGGGCTTTCCCAAATAGACACCCAAACTTGTAATACTCAAACAACAATGCCCTTAATTCCCACCTCTTGAACAAGCCACAACAGCAGCAGTTCAATCCGCAACAGAACCAAGGATTCAATCAGAACAGGGGACAAAATTTTCAGAACCCAGGTTTCCAACCCCAGATCCAACAGAGACCTCCTCAAAATTTCCAACAGCCTACCTAGAACAAAATTTTCAGCCCCAAAACTTCCAGCCTCAATTCATCCCGAACCAAGGCCAATGGAACCAAAACCAGAATCAGAATCAAAATCAAAAGCCCCCTTCAAGGCTGGAGAGTTTGATGACTGATTTTATTACTAGCCAGAAGGAGATTAACACTCAGCTGCAGGCTTCCATCAGAAATGTGGAGACCCAAGTTACTCAGATGGCTAATGAAATGCAGAAAAGGGATAAAGGAACATTGCCAAGCACTGCGGAAAAGAACCCGCAATGCAAAGCAATAACCTTGAAATCTGGGAAGACACTAGCTGGACCAAGGGGAGTGGATACTGAAAACACTCATGAGGAAGATGATGATCCTGTTGACAATGCTGATAAGGAAGCAATGGATGAACAAAAGGAAGCCGAACAGCAGACTGACGCTGCAAAAAGAACGGCAGAAACAGAAAACGGTAATGGTGAAGGTACAACCTCTAACCATCTGCCACCAAAACATGATAACAAAAACAAGTTCATGCCTAGGGTTCCTTACCCGGCTAGACTTAAAAATAAGCAACAAGATCTGAAGTTTTCTGAAAAGACTGCGGGAAGTTGAGATTACCATTCCTTTGATTGAAATGATCTCTGAAATGCCAGTCCATGCTAAGTTCTTGAAAGAAATGATTTCAGGAAAGAGACAGGTTGAGCAGGACGAATTGGTGGTACTCAACAGCACTTGCAGTGCTATCATTCAGAAGAAGCTGCCAGAAAAGAAAGAGGATCCCGGATGCTATACATTGCCGATTCGGATTGGCCAGAACAACGCCGGAAAAGGACCGTGTGACCTCGGTTCCAGCATTAACGTTATGCCACTAACCATGGTTAAACGTCTTAAGCTTGGAGTAGTTGAACCAGTCAAAATGAGGCTCCAGCTCGCAGATAGGTCAATTACAAAGCTAATCGGGATCTTGAAAGATGTGATAATCAAAGAAGGCAATACTCCGTTCCCAGTGGATTTCATCATTCTGGACATCGAGGAGGACTCCGACATGCCTCTCATCTTAGGCATGCCGTTCTTGGCCACAGACGGAGCACTAATTGATGCTAAATCCGGAAGGGTGACACTCCGCGTTGATGGGGATGAAGTCATCTTCGACATGGAGCAACTGCAGAAATTCCCGAACGACAGTTCTTGTTTTTCTTTTGATGATGTAATAGTTAGGAAAGAGCTAGACTCTGGAAACAATGATGAAATGATGCTGTATGAACCTTCAAAGCAGGTACTGAAGCCTGCTGGTGCTGAGCCAAAGGAACAGTGCAGCGCCGTCCAATTTGAGGATCCCGAGTCCGGGGACCTTGAAGCATATGACGGTGCTGATTTCACTGCACAAGGGAATGATGGCACCGAAGAGGAAGAAGAGGATCCTGTACTGATGCAGGGTCCCGAAGGTAAATCTGATCTCCCACTACCCAATTCTCGCAAATTACTCCCTTCCGTTGAATGCCCACCAGAGCTTGAACTTAAAACATTACCCGATCATCTCAAGTACGCGTTTCTCGCAGAACATAAAAAATTACCTGTGATTGTTTCGGCTAAGCTCTCCCAAGAGCAAGAAAATGCTCTGGTGGTCGTTCTTAAGAAACATGTACATGCAATAGGTTGGACCATTTCTGATATAAAAGGAATAAGCCCTTCTATTTGCATGCACAGGATTTTAATAGAAGAAGAGTGTAAACCCTCCCGTCAGCCTCAGAGGCGTTTGAACCCCCTCATGCAAGAAGTGGTAAGAAACGAGGTTATCAAGCTCTTAGATGCTGGTATAATCTATCCTATTTCTGACAGCAAATGGGTTAGCCCAGTGCAGGTCGTACCAAAACGAGGAGGGATGTGCATAACCAAGAATGAGCAAGGAGAAGAGGTTGCAACCAGGCCAGTGACCGGATGGAGAGTTTGCATCGACTACCGGAAACTGAATGAGGCCACCCGCAAGGACCATTTTCCTTTGCCTTTTATCGATCAAATGCTTGAGAGGTTGGCAGGGAGAGAATTTTATTGCTTTTTGGATGGTTATTCTGGGTATAATCAGATTGTTATTTCAAGCGAAGACCATGAAAAAACAACTTTTATCTGCCCTTATGGTACTTTTGCCTATAGGCGCATGCCATTTGGTCTTTGCAATGCACCTGCTACTTTTCAAAGATGCATGATGTCTATATTCTCTGAATTTATCGAAAAATGCATTGAGGTCTTCATGGATGACTTCTCTGTATATGGAGATACGTTTGATGAATGTTTGACTAATCTTGCTAAGATTTTAAAGAGGTGTGAGGACACTAACCTGGTTTTAAATTGGGAAAAGTGCCATTTTATGGTCACTGAGGGCATAGTGTTAGGCCATCGCATTTCTCGTACAGGCATTGAAGTTGATCCAGCCAAAGTTTCCATCATTTCCAATCTCCCTCTTCCTAACTCGATCAAATCAGTTAGGAGCTTCTTAGGGCATGCCGGTTTTTACCGGAGATTCATTAAGGATTTCTCTAAAATTGCCAACCCGCTCACTAATCTGCTTTGTAAAGAAAATCCCTTTTTAATAAATGAAGCGTGTGTTCAAGCCTTTCACACGCTCAAGAAGATGTTGGTTTCTGCACCGATAGTGCAACCACCCGATTGGTCAATACCTTTCGAGGTAATGTGCGATGCTAGTGGTCTCGCTGTAGGCGCAGTTCTTGGACAACATAAGGATGGGAGACACTGCGTAATTCATTACGCAAGTCATGCCCTGAATGAAGCCCAAATTAACTACACCACAACGGAGAAAGAGATGTATGCTGTAATCTTCGCGTTTGATAAATTCAGGCAGTATCTTATAGGTACGAAGACTATAGTATACACCGATCACTCTGCATTGAGATACTTGTTTAGCAAACAAGATGCCAAACCTCGATTAATCAGGTGGGTACTTCTGTTGCAAGAATTCGACATCGTAATAAAAGATAGGCGAGGTCGAGATAATGGTGCTGCTGACCATTTATCTCGATTAGAAAATGATAAAAAGGAAAGAGCCGTCAATGAAGAGTTTCCGGACGAATAGTTGTTCGCGTTGCATCTGCATAATCAAGCATGTCCATGGTTTTCCGACATCGCTAACTTCTTGGCATGTGAAATAACCCCACAGTTTTCGAACTATCATCAGAGGAATAAGTTCAAACGAGATGTATTAAGTTACTTCTGGGAAGAACCTTATCTCTTCAAACACTGCGCCGATTCAATAATCAGGCGATGTGTGACCGAGCATGAAGCCTATCAAATTGTCAGAAAATGTCATGAATCAGAATATGGAGGTCACCATGGTCCCGCTCGAACGGCCCACAAGGTCCTCGAATGTGGATTTTATTGGCCTCACATCTATGAGGATTGCAGGACATTTGTGAAAGGTTGCGACAAATGCCAAAGATTAGGAAACATCTCCAAGAGGGATGAGATGCCTCAAAAGGGAATTCTCACACTTGAGATTTTCGATGTATGGGGCATTGACTTCATGGGACCGTTTCCGCCATCTGGTGGAAACTACTATATCTTGGTAGCTGTCGATTACGTGTCCAAATGGGTTGAGGCTGTCGCATTACCAACCAATTATGGTAGCCAAGTCATCAAGTTCCTCAAGAACAACATTTTCAGTCGATTTGGCATACCTAGGGTGGTGATATCTGATGGAGGAACACACTTTATTAATAAAGCTTTTGAAACTTTAATGAGTAAAAATGGAATCCTCCATAAGATAGGCACGCCTTACCATCCCCAGACTAGTGGTTAAGTCGAAGTATCCAATCGCGAAATCAAACATATACTCGAAGCCACAGTCGGGATAACCCGCAAGGATTGGGCACGTAAGCTCAATGATGCTCTATGGACATACCGCACAGCATTTAAGACTCCCATTGGGATGTCCCCTTACAGACTTGTCTTCGGAAAAGCATGTCATTTGCCTGTAGAGTTAGAGCATAAAGCTTACTGGGCCGTCAAAACGCTTAACTTCGATCCGAAAGTTGCTCAGAGCAAACGTAAGTTGGACCTCAATGAAATTGAGGAAATACGAGCGCTAGCTTATGAAAACTCTCGAATCTATAAGGAGCGGACCCAGAAGTTGCACGATCGCAGGATCAAGCCTAAGCATTTTTATGTTGGTCAAAATGTGTTATTATTCAATTCTAGGCTGAAGCTGTTCCCCGGGAAGCTTAAATCCAGATGGGAAGGACCACATGAAGTGCTAGAAGTGTTTCAGAATGGAGCCGTCAGGATCCGAACTGACAAGGGCAACATAGTGGTGAATGGACATCGGTTAAAGGAGTACCTCGGACAGTTCAATCCGGAGAAGGAAAGCCAAGCAGTGGCAGACCCGGCTTACACCTAATAAGAAACAGCATTAAAAGCATAAAAATTTCAGTTTATATATATAGAATATTATAGTATATTATTTCATAACAAGAAAGTACCCAAAAATCAATTAAACATTTAGAGTACTAAGACTCTAAATGTGAAGATGTTGATATTTGGAGAAAATCTAATGCGTTTTATTTATCTGTCTTGCAGAAAGTTCGGAACCATCAAAAAGAGGAGCAGAAAAGTAACACGGAAAACCAGGTTCTTGGTTGGATTAATTCCATGAATTTAAGAAAATACTTCCGGAAATTAAAGCAATTTAAATCCGGAATAATTTTTGCAAACAAATGGAATTAACCCAACCTAATTTATGCAAGTGGATCTTTCTTTAATTTCAGCCCAGCGCGCTTTTGAATTTATTTGGACTGAATTTATTCAGGCCCAAATCAAATAAAATGAACTCAGGCCCAACATCACATTCGGGCCCAGTTCACGAAAAACTTGAAAATTCAAAATTCGTGTCGCGGAACCAACCACTGTGTCGCGAAACAATGCTCCGCGACCAGGCCTGGCCCCGCGACACAGTCGCACTTATTACCCTTTCGATGTCGCGGAACATCTGTCGCGGTCCATGGGTCCGCGACCGACCCTCCATTCCGCGACACCATCCCCCGTTGACTTTTCCATTCCAAAACTCGGTCGCGAAACTCCTGTCGCAGACCATGGCTCCGCGACCAGACTCAGATTCTGCGACTAGTGTAATGTCGCTATGCCCTGGTCGAAGAACCCTGTTCCGCGACATGGTCTGGTTTCCGCGACCAGTGTTTTTAGTATTTAAACCCCCCCTCCTCACCTCATTTTCCCTGCACTCACGTCAGTTTCATCCAACTCCATCTTTTCATCTTCTCCTGTTCCCTCTTCTCTCCACTGAACGAACACCACCATGTTCTTCGCACTCAAACACTCTTTTTTCAAGGGGAGACTATGGACCGATTCTACAGGATCCTTCCGAATCTGGGACCTCTACCTAGGCCCGAACCTTGGAGGGCAGGGTAGAAATCCATTCTTTCTTTCCCCCCCTGTCCATCACTCCCTCGGTTTTTCCTTGTTCTTTTGTCTCTATTTTGATTTTTGAGAAGCATAATGAGGTTTGTGTGTGCACCCTCGTTTTCAGTTTTTGAGGTTTTAAGTGCTCGGTTGCAAGCATTGTTTTGAGATCTTTTTGGATCCTTAATAAACCCATTTTCAAAACTGTCAAGAGTTAAAATGTGAGAAGTCTAAAACTTGAGAGAATAGACTAATGAACATTGGGGTGTTGTTTTGGAACACCATGATGTTGTTGGTCTCTCTATTCTTGAGTTTCAGGGTTGTGTGTTTGATTTTTGTTGAAATTTTTGCCTCTGATTTTGAGTTAAGGTTTCTGTAGTGTAGGTTTGAGGCATTCAAGGTGGAAGATCTTTTGGCATACCTGCTTACATGTCAGGGATCTCTTGGGGAATAAATGTTTGTTTGTTTATGGAAACATAGTACAAACACCCAATGAGAGCTTCCACTTTTTAATAAAGGTGACCTTTTATAAAAAGATAAAAATGGTTAATAGATTTAATGTCTGACTTGTGTTCCTCTTGTTCCCAATGAAACTGTAGTGTGAGTAAATAGCAGTATTTTCGTCACCCAACTGCTATCCTTTTCAAAAAATCCAAATTGGGACCACTCACATCCCACTTTCCTTAAATAAAACAAGTCAACCCTTTAAAAGATTAAAAATAGTGTTTGCAAATTCTTGGGGGACGTTTCAACTGTTCAATGCAGTCCAAACAAACCGAGAATAGCAGATCCATTGCGCCATGCCTCCATTGCACATTCCTAAATTCGAGCATTTCATCTCCATCCGTCCATCTCATCCCATTTTCAACAAGTGTCTCGGACTTGTTTAATAAAAAATTGGAAAATCGAACTTTTGGGCCCGATGGCCCATTAAAAATATATAGGGGCCCAATGACCCCTATCCTTTCATAAAAATTTATTTTACCCAGGCTTTAAATTAAAAATTCAAGTCACAAACTTAATAATCTCACATTTAGAGCAAAACTCTAAATGTGAGGATGTTGGTTTCTAAGCTTGAATAAATTCCGAAAAATTATAAAAATTGGATTCATCGCTTCTTATCCTTTCAGGGGAAATCTTCCAATCCCGGACCCAGTGCCCGGAGGAACCCATCTGCTGGACCTGCCAGAGGAGCTCCTAGGTGAGATCCTCTCCCGAATAGGAGAGGATGAGATAAGGGAAGTGTTCACTGCCCAAGAAACATGCCGAAAGCTGAGAAACGCAGGAAACCTCACCATCGTCTACAAGCGATGCGAGTTGGATACGGCTAGGGTGAGCAGTGGCAGGGGAGGATACGGAGGCAGAAAGAAAGATTTCTGAACACGTGCACTGAGGCTGGAAACTTCAACCTCCGAATTGTTCCAGCACTCCTGGCATTCACAGAAGGGGATAAAGAGCAAGCATGCGAACTGCTATGGCCAGGCATCGAAGACAATCATAAAGCGTCAATCTTCACCCGTGGACTGATGCTCATGAGCAAGCTAGATGAAGGCCAGGTCAATCAGGGGATCGCAATGATAGAGAGGATGGTGACCGATCGAGAGGTCTTCAACTACACATCTACCAACACCCTCTCGTGGATGGCAGACAATCATGCCCCCTACTTGTTTGCAGGGTAACCACCCCGAGTCTTCTGCAGAAGGATGCATGAACCCCTGAGAGACCACAACGGCTGGTGCCTGCGTTGTGATCTGACTAGCTACGTCCACTGGCTCAGATACATGTTCTGAGAAAAGAAGGAAGGAGGAATGAATCCTAGTATGATCTAGTTCTTTTTAAGCCCTAGTATCGGTATCATATAAAGGATTTCCTCTTTTGTATGCAGGTTCACACTAACTGCATAGGGATCCTTTGAAATTAATGTAATTTATCGCTTTCCACAAATTGAACTCGAGATTGAGATCTGCAACAATCTTTATTTGCTTCCTTTGAAAAGATGTCTGACAGTCCAAGATGAATAAGTGACTGTCAGGCCAAAAATAGGCTGTTGACATACCTTGTATGTTAACAATGCCTCTTTACTGCTTTAAATTAAATAACCAGCAAAAATGTGCATAAACCTGCTCTAAATTCACATGTTGAATTTAGGCTTATGATTAAATTTTCAAACTTTTAAATTGGGATAATATAATTGAGAACATGCATGAAATGAATTCCTGAGGTTTTGAGCTATAAAAATTTAATGATGCGATCAGCTTATTGGGTAATGAATCTGCATGTTAGAGATTTCGATTGAATAAATTAGAATTAAGCTCTGATTAAACTTGAGAATATTGTATGACATGAATCTACCCAACCTTGTGAGATTTGAGCCATGAGTCAATTTTACTCATTTATTTTCTTTGATGTGTGAATCATTTTGATTAAAGGAAACTAGAACTTGCAATTGGGACCGATTCAAGACCATGCCATACTCCCGAAATCGAGCACATGATTGAGGCACTTAGAAAACCCAAATTTTGGCCTTCGTTTGAAATCCAAACCCAAAAATATTTTTCCTTTAGGATTAACCAATTTGAGCCTATAAGCCTAATTTTTCTTCGAAACCCACTATATTTTTCCTAACCTACAAAAAACCCAAAAATTCAAACCCAAGTGTGC
This sequence comes from Hygrophila difformis, assembly GCA_030278955.1. Taxonomy (NCBI): domain Eukaryota; kingdom Viridiplantae; phylum Streptophyta; class Magnoliopsida; order Lamiales; family Acanthaceae; genus Hygrophila; species Hygrophila difformis. The sequence continues at coordinate 34,983,352 of JAOANR010000015.1, forward strand.
AAGAATAAATTTTATCAAGGCATTGAATTTGTGATCATCAAAAGATGCATAATCGGTATTCTATAAACCAATTCAAAAAAAAAAGAGATGTTGAATTCAATTCAACACAAATCAATAAATTGCAAACGACTGTCATGCAATAGAAAAGAAAAGCAAAAGAAAGAAATGGTGATGATCATAAACTTCAAATAAATGTGCCAAGTTATGATAGAATTAATTCTTGCCACTTCTTAGTCCAATAATTTCCCTTTCTTACCAAATGTTACAACTGTATGCCCCATTATAATCTTAAATAAGACCTCATGATCTCGATTTGAAGAAATGAGCCGGTGGCGAGTTGGTCTGATTGCAAGCTTATGGGATAATTTAATTAAATTTGATTTTGAGTGTTCACTGATTGAACCCCAATTGAGAGTGAATGAATTTTCCGATTCTCTTATATGTGAGGCTCTGTTTCATGAAACATGCTCATGTCATCCTTTAATTCTCATTTTTAATCTTTGCATCTTTCAAACATGATGTTCGTGAAGGGTTAATAATAATGTTTGATTTGTAGGCCCGATATAGTGAGCAAGTATCATTTCATTAAACACTGCAATCAAGGGAATTTAATACTTGTAGTTTTTTATTGTTTTATCCCAATCTAAAAAGAATGTGATTCATGAAGCCACGTAAATGAATTGAATATGCAGAGTCCGTGTTCTCTAGAACATTGACTCTGACTGCTCGGGGACGATCAGTATTAAATGTGAGGATGTTGATAATGGCCAGAAATGACCATTATTTTCAATCCATTTCCGTATCTAAAACGGGCATTTGATCGCATTCCGGTCTTATATTAAATAAGAAAGCAGATGAATTGGACTGATTTATGCATAATTGTAAAAATATTGAGCTGGTATGAAAAATGCATAAATATGTAATTTTATTACATATTTATGTTAGAAAAATCCAAAAACATGAGAAAAAGAAAAGAAAAGAAAAAGGAAACAAAAAAATGGGCAAAAGAATAAACAAGCCCACAAAAATATAAAAAGATGGGAAAAGATAGAAAAGCCCACAAAAAGAACAACTTCGGCCCATCTGGCCCATTCAGCTCTGTCTGGGAGCATCTGGTCGAGGAACCCTGGTCGAGGACCATGGTTCCGCGACACAGGAGAGATTCGCGACCCAGCATGCAACATGAAGAAGACCAGTCTGGGAACCTCCGGTCGAGGAACCCTGGTCGAGGACCATGGTTCCGCGACACGACCAAAGCTCCGCGCCACCAACACCTTGGAGGCGAAGCCACACCCCAGTCGAGGAACCCCGGTTGCGGTCCATGCTTTAGCGACACGGACATGGATAGCGACAAAGATGCACCTATAGAGACACAAGACCCAGTCGAGAAGCCTTGCCACATGCAGCCCTGTCCCGCGACACAAAGGTGATCCCGCGACAAAGTTGTGATGTGTGTGATGTCTTGAGACACAGTGGGCCTCAGATCAAGCCCATGGGCCTAGGGCTCCACTCCTATAAATATGAGGAGACCCCCATGAGCTCAGGGTTAGAATTTCATTCTCTTGAAGACACTGTTGGAGAATCCCTCTCTAGGTAGTTCTTAGTTTAGGTTTATTTTCATTTTTTTTGTATTATTTAATTTGAGCCATAGTGTAGTTTAGTTTAGCTTAATCTTATGTTATTTTCTATTTCAGAAGCATAGGTAGCCACTGTTCACAGTTCTATTTTCTGTTGTTAAGCTTGATTTAGGGTTTGTATTACCCAAATGATGGGTATTAACAAACCCATTAATAAAATGGGAAAATATTCACCAAGTTGTGTCCCAAAATCATGAAATGGGTCTCATAAACCCGTGGATTTTTACTGCTTTCCTTTTGTTTGGGTCATTTGACCCCTATTGCTTTTTGTCTCTTATTCTCGGATATGTAGTATGTTTATGCGTGGTTGAACCCTAGATTAGGTTTTGCTTTATTTTAAATTCTGTTTTGGGTAGATTTAATCCTGTTCTAGCATGTTCTTGTAGGTTTTTAAATTCTGTTTGGGTAGTGTAGTTTAGAATAGCTTTTTAATCCGAAATGGGGTGAGATCACACTTTTTGCATGCTACTGTTCAACTCTGCTTTTTCTGACTTGGGTCCTGAACCACCCATGTCGCTAACCGACTCCTGTCGCTAAACCACGTTTGTCGACAGGAGGGTGTTCCGCGACATGGATGTCTAAGGACACTTGCCTCTATTTATTTGAAAACCCTTGGTCGCTAAACACCTTGTCGCGGGCCCACGGTCCTCGACTCAACCATGCTTAGCGACTAGGAACCAAACTCTTGTTATTTTCATCTGCATGGCTCTTGTCGCGGAACACCCTTGTCGCGGACCCATGGTCCGCGACTCAACCTTTATTCCGAGACAGAAAATTACGCCTTGCACATTTATTTTGAAAACCCCAGTCGCTAGGCATCCTGTTGTAACACCCCGGATTTGATAACCCAGGCCGGGATGTCACCGCCGCATCTCCCTAGCAAAACACGGCTTCCCGAGCTCGCTAAGGAAATGCAAGGCTTGTGGGTATGTAAAAGATTTAAAACATTTCAAGATTTAGTCCGGAAATTTATAATACTTAATACGATAGTAGTAATCATCATACGCGAAAAATAAATAAAGAAAGTGCAGCGGAAAGTAAATCACGGCCAACATGGCCAAATCCTCGGGTTTAACAGACCCGGTAAAAACAGAACGATGCAGAATTTAAAATGTCCGTTATGATTTTCCCCCCCAAGTGCATATGCAATGCGTCACTCGACATACTCTGTAAAAAAAAAGGAAAATGACAACGGTTGTCAGTATAAAAATATACTGAGTAAGTTAATCCCCAACTAACAAATAAAAGGGGTTACAAGTGTTTAAACTAAAGATTTCGCTTACCGTACGGGAATTAAAAATACATAATTTATTAGCAGCGGAAAAACATGATTAAAGGACTAAATTTTAAAAGCGTAATTTAAAGCGTAATTTAAGATGCATAAATTTAATATACATAATTAAAGACATGATAAATACGATTTAAGCATAATGAACACTCACACAAGTCTTTTACTTTTCATCCCGTAGACTAAGAAGAGGACACCATACCGGGAGATCACTAACGAGGCAATCTCAACATAGGACCACTAACGAGGCAGTCCAAACAATGGGAGACCACTAACGAGGCAGTCTCAAAGATAGTATGACCACTAACGAGGCGATCCAAAAAGATAGTAGGACCACTAACGAGGCGATCCACAAATACAGCGCGCGAGATCACTAACGAGGCAATCTCAGATAGTAAGGAGACCACTAACGAGGCAGTCTCAAAGATAATGGTAGTATGAAGATCGGCTCAGCCTAGTGAACGGGATTTTTCGAAAGTTCGTATTTCAAAGTCATCAAATGGTCGATATCGCGTTTTCATAGTTCGAGTTTTCTCAAGTTCGAAAAATCCTATTCGAGGCAGTTTACGCCTTTCTTAATTAAAAATTCGTCTTTTCTCCAAAAATTCTGAAATTTTTACAGTAATTCAAAAACACACACACGAACAACTTTCATGTTTTAGGGTTTTGGAAATAAGGTCCCGAAGTGAGTTGAAATTCGAGTTTATTGCAAAGAATAATTTATGTCTTAAAAACTGTTTTCGTCACAGGTTCGTGCAACGCCGATTAAAAATTCATTTCAAAACTAATCGATGTGAAATTTTTACAGCAACTACACAACACGTTAAGGAACAACTTTTATGTTTTAAGGATTTGGAAATAATGAATTCTAGGTACTCAAAAATCGAGTGCAACTCACTGCATACTCGCGGCCCTCAAAACGATTTTAAAGCAGTTTTAAAAACTCGGCCGTTTGACATATCAAATGAAAACCAAAATTCGTGAAATTTATATGCATAATCTAGACACAAATATCTACAACTTTTGTTTAGGAATGCAAAGTTAAATCATTCGAAAAATGGGTGAAAAACATGCATCAAGTTGAATGAAGAAATCTGTCACAGTTTTAAAACGTTCGGTTCGATACAGAAAGTTTACGGCGGGATTTGGGATAGCAAAACTTAATGTCAACGCCTGAAATTTGGACACAAGATAGATAAAGGTGTTAGGAACAACTTTTATGTTGAAAGTTTTCGGTTTGAATTCCCGAAGGTCGAGTTTTTGGCGAGTCTTTAAAATTGGACGAAAATAGGGTTTTTGAAAACCGATTTTTGTTACAAGCCTATATCTTGAGATTTAAACAACAAACAACCACGAAAATTTGTGAGTAAGGTTTTAACTTACTTAGAATGATGATAGGGTTGCTGGATTGGGTTTCCGGACGTCCTAGGATCACGACGAACGGCCAACTTCTCCGATCGCTTTTTGTTCGTTTTCCGGCGGGAAATCGTGGTAAGGAAAAAGGGTTAGAATATGAGTTTCTGAGATCTATGGACGAATTGAAACTTTGTACAATAGCTTACCAAGAGTCTAGAGGGCAGGGCTTGGTTCCTTTCGCCTTTCCGTCGCCGGAATACTTGCCGGAAAGTGAGTTCGGAGAGGTTTCGACTTGGAGAGGAATATTGGAGGTGTTTAGGGTTAGGTTTTCTGAGAATTATGGGGAGGGGCGCCCCAAATCTGATCTTATGCCCTTCCCCATTGTTGTGATCGACTTGCCATTGATTGAGGTCGGATTTTTGGCAAGAAAATCGCCATGGAAGGAAAGTTTACACTTTCAGCACCTCTGGCGCGCTGGTGGCGCGCACCCAAGCTTTTGTGCGCGCGGAGCACGCGCGACTAGCCTGGAGTCGCGACGCCCTTGGCCGCGCGGTGGCCGCGCGGCGGCGCGCGGGCAGCGCGGGCCGGCCGGACCGGCCGGTTCGGCGGTCCGCGTGTTCCGTCGGGTCTTCCCTCGCTTTCCCCTATCGGTTTTCTACGTGTTAGCTCGATTCCCTGGGTCGTCTTCGTTTCGGAATCTTCTCCTTAATCTTGTTACGAGTCCGGCTTATCGCTCGCAACATTTCCGTGTCCTACTTAGCCTAGTCTAAATTGGTTCCAACACCTCCTATCGTCCTTGTGATCTAATTCGTGATGTATTTTGTGATTTATTTCGTGACTGAACTTAGAAATTAGTTCTAAGCTGCCTACGTACCCTGTGAATGGATCAAGTCATGACGTAGTTCAAAACAATTTGAATTTGTTTTTCCTCGGGTGTTACATCCTCCCCCCCTTAAGAATACAGTTATGTCCCCATAACTGTGGTCGGGTCGTCTTGGAAGAGGGTAGGGTAACGTTGCCTCATGTCGGCTTCCAATTCCCAGGTCGCCGTTTCCGTCTCGTGGTTGGACTACAGGACCTTGACCATCTTTACAGTTTTATTCCTTGTCACCCTTTCCTTGTAGTCGAGTATTTGTACCGGGGTTTCTTCATAGGTCAAGTCATCATCCAATTCGATTACGTCCGGTTAGAGTACATGCGACGTGTCGGGCACATACTTCTTTAGTTGGGAGACGTGAAACACGTTATGGACGCGTGCTAGTTGAGGCGGCAGTGCTAGCCGGTACGCTAGATTCCCCACTCTCTCGAGGATCTCATATGGCCCTATGTATCGTGGGCTCAGTTTCCCTCGCTTGCCAAAGCGCATTATGCCCTTCATCGGTGAGACTTTCAGCATGACCTTGTCACCGACTTGGAATTCCAAGTCCTACCGTCTCACGTCCGCATAGCTCTTTTGCCGGTCCTGAGCGGCTCTCATCTTCCCCTGGATGACCTTAACTTGCTGAGCCATGTCCTCCACCAGTTGTGGCCCTACTGTCATTATTCGATCGTTCTCTTCCCAACTCAATGGGCTCCGGCATCTTCGTCCGTACAGTGCTTCGAAGGGCGCCATGCCGATGCTCGCATGATAACTGTTGTTATAGGAGAACTCGATCAAGGGTAAATGGTGCTCCCAACTTCCCTTGAATTCCAACACACAAGCCCTCAACATGTCCTCCAGCGTTTGTATTGTTCGCTCCGTCTGTCCATCCATCATAGGGTGGAACGCCGTACTCATTTTTATCTGTGTCCCCAGAGCTTCTTGCAGCTTGGTCCAAAACTGGGAGACGAATCTGCTATCCCTATCCGAGATGATGTCATGTGGCACCCCGTGCTGGCGTACCACATTGTCTACATATGCTCTTGCTAGTTGGTCCATCGTCCAAGTGTCCTTTATCGGGATGAAGATGGCGGCCTTCGTTAACCTATCCACGATCACCCAGATCTTATTCATTCCTTTTGGCGAACGTGGTAACCCTGAAACGAAATCCATGGAGATACTATCCCACTTCCAGCTTGGGATCTCCAATGGTTTCATTAATCATAAGGGCTTTTGCCGTACTGCCTTGATCTTCTGGCAGGTAAGGCACCTTGCCACGAATTCGGCCACCTCTCTCTTCATGTTCGGCCACCAAAAATTTTTCTTCAAGTCCTTGTATAGCTTATCCCCTCCGGGGTGGACCGAGTAGGGGGTGCTATGGCCTTTCTCCATCACCTTCTTCTTCAGATCCGCGGACTCCCGCGGTATACACCATCTTCCCCTGAAGCGGATGCTCCCGTCCTCGTGAATCTGGAAATCTACTGCCTTTCCTTCGGCAATGCCTCTCCTTATTTCCTCCAACTGTTCGTCACTCGACTGGGCGAGTCGTATCTCTTCGAATACGGTAGGGCTTACTACCATCGCGTTGACGACCTCGGTTACCGTACCGGGATGCACCAGTTCCAGGCTTAATTTCGCCAAATCTCTGTACAATTCGGCCGGTATCACCAGTAAGTTCATGACGTGTTGCGTCTTCCGACTCAAGGCGTCGGCCACGACGTTGGCCTTGCCCTCGTGATACGCGACTTCCAGGTCGTAATCTTTGATCAGTTCCAACCATCTCCTCTGCCTCAAGTTCAGTTCTCTTTGCGTGAATATGTACTTGAGGCTCTTATGGTCGGTGAACATCCGACACTTCCGCCCATAGAGATAGTGCCTCCAAATTTTCAGGGCGAACACGACCGCGGCCAGTTCTAGGTCGTGCGTCGGATAGTTTTGCTCGTGCGGTTTCAGCTGTCGTGATGCGTATGCTATGACTCTTTGGTCCTGCATTAGTACGCATCCCAGTCCTTCTCTCGAGGCGTCGCTATACACCTCGAAGTCTCCATCCTCTGATGGTAACGCCAACACCGACGCCGTGGTAAGTCGTTTCTTCAGCTCCTGGAATGCGGCTTTGCACTCGCCATTCCAGTCGTACTTCACCCCCTTCTTCAGCAGTTGGGTCAATGGGCGGGCGATTTTGGAGAAGTCTTGGACAAATCGCCTGTAGTAGCCCGCCACTCCAAGAAAACTTCTTATCTCCGTTGGGCTCTTCGGTGGTACCCACTCGGTTACAGCCGAGATCTTTGCCGGGTCTACCGCCACTCCGCTGGCGGATACGATATGCCCAAGGAATGTTACTTCCCTCAGCCAGAAGTCGCATTTGGACAACTTCCCATATAGCTGATTTTCTCGGAGGATCCTCAGCACTTTATGTAAGTGCTCGGAATGTTCTTCTTCGTCCCTTGAGTAGACCAAGATGTCGTCTATGAATACCACTACGCATTGATCTAATAGTCCTCGGAACACGTTGTTCATGAGGATCATGAACATCGCCGGGGCGTTCGTCAATCCGAATGACAGTACTGTGAATTCGTAGTGTCCATAGCGAGTCCTGAACGCTGTCTTTGGGATGTCCTTCTCAGCAATTCGCAGCTGATGGTATCCCGAACGCAGGTCGATCTTGGAGAACACAGTAGCTCCCTTCAGCTGGTCAAACAGATCCTCGATTCTGGGCAACGGGTACTTGTTCTTGATAGTGACTTGATTAAGTCCTCTATAGTCGATACACAGTCTCAGACTCCCATCCTTCTTTTTGACGAACAAGACCGGTGCTCCCCATGGAGACGTACTCGGTCTGATATATCCCTTTTCCAGCAATTCTTCGAGCTGTTCCTTTAGCTCCTTCATCTCCGGCGGTGCCATGCGGTAAGGAGCCTTTGAGACAGGTTCCGTTCCCGGGATGAGATCTATGGTGAACTCGAGATCCCTCTCAGGGGGCATGCCAGGAACGTCCTCTGGGAACACATCCGGGTACTCTCTCACCACCGGAATGTTGTCTATCTTTACTCCTTCAGCCTCGAGGTTGTGAACGTAGCATGCGTATAGCGCGTGGCCCTTACGCATTAGGCTACCTAACTCTAGGACGTTGACTATCTTGTTAGATTTCTTAGGGGGTTGAGAGTAGAAGATGACTTTTTTCCCCCTACTTTTCGACAGCGTGATCTTTTGCTTTTGGCACTCGATCACGGCCTTATACCGGGTTAGCCAATCCATTCCGAGTATGACGTCAAAGTCTCTGACGTTGAACTCTACCAAGTTTGCGAAAAACTCTACGTTCTTTATCACTATAGGTATTCCATTGTAGCGTTTAGAGCATGCTATTACTTCTCCAGAGGGCAGTTGGATGCCTAAGCTAATTATCTCGCACTTAGGTAGATCTAGTTCAGTTACGACTCTCGAAGATACAATCGAACAACTGGCTCCGGAATCAAATAAGACTCTAAATGGAGTACTTAGGACATGGAAAGTACCTGCCATCACGTCACCCTGCGCGGGTATGTCAGCCTGGTTGATCACGTTCAACCTCCCCATCGGCCTCCCTTGATTGGCTGGCTGGTTTTGATTTGGATTTGCGTTTTGCTGCTGGTTCGGAGGGCGTTGGTTCGGATTCGGAGGAGGCCGATATCCTTGATTGTTGCCGTTCCTACCTCCCTGGTTGAACGGCTCGTTAGGTCCAATGACCAAGTTTTCTCTCTTTGTGATGTTCTCAAGTCGGGTTCGACATTCCTCCCTCCGATGGCCAATTCGGCCGCACCGGAAGCACTCGCCCATCTGAGGACATCTCCTCACCAGGTGCGGCCTGCCACACCTTGGGCACGGCGGCACTCGTCCTCCTTGGTTGACATTCCGTCCATTGTTGTTCTGAGCATTCCCGTTCGGCCCTCGCCGAAAGTTGTCCCCGCCAGTAGTGTTGCCTGTCCGGTTATCCCTGTTCCTCTTATCTGGCCCTTGCGCCCCTCGGCTAGATTCCCCAGCAGCCTTCCTCTTCATCTGTTGCACTCGTGCTACTGCTACTGCCCGATCGTAGACAGATTGCAGGTCCGGGTAGTTAACTCCAGTGATCACCTCTCGAATCGATAAGTTCAATCCCATTTCGAACTTTTGCGCCTTCTCCCCGTCAGTAGGTACCATCCTGGGCGCAAATCTCACCAACTCCTTAAACCGTGCATAGTATTCTTGAACAGATTTCTCTCCTTGTTTCAGGGATGAGAACTCCTCGTACAGTGCTGCCTTAGTACTCATCGGGTAGAAGCGCTCCCGGAGTAACTCCATGAACTCGTTCCACGAGTAAGGTTCATCATCCTCTGCCAGCTTCCCTTGGGTAGCCTGCCACCAGTCGTCGGCCTCGCCACCCAGATAGTACGAGGCCACGTGGACCTTCTCCCCCTCCGGGCATCTCATCGCCTTTAGCAATTTGTCGAAGGTTCTCAACCATTCTTCCAGCTTAGCGGGGTCTTCCTCCCCGACGTAGTAAGGAGGTCGGTAGGGGTTCACCGCAGCCAAGTAGTTGATCCTCGCTTCCGGTGGTGGCGCCGCGGCAGCTCCACCCTGGTTAACGTAAGCATTACCCAGTGCGATTAGTAATTCTTCCATATTTCTCATTCGCCCTTCCGCAGGGTTGGGCATTGGTCCTGCCGGATTCGGCATCTCCGCGTTAGGTGCCTGCTCATTGGGTTGTCCCGGCGTGTCGTGGGTGTTGGAGGTGGCAGGGAAGGTCCTTGGTCGTCCTCGGGGTGCCATCCTGTTACAACCTAGGAAGGTGTAAAGTTCAGGGAGATTCGATAAAGTGTGGGAAAAAAAGGGTTTTGCTGAATTGTATGGTGCTTATCAGGAGTTGGTCAGTATTTGCATTTATTCATTCAGTCATTTAGGGTTTTAGGGTCTGAGGTACTTGTTGTTTTGTTATGCAGAAATAGATGCGTTGTTTGTCTGTCGGCGCTTTGTTAAGATATAAAGATGGTGTGTAAAATAAATGTGTGTGACTTTATTGCCCAGTAGAAGTTTTTGTTTTGGTACAAGCGACAAGTAGCAAAGATCCTGAAAATAGTTCGAGAAAATAGAAAAGGAGAACAATAGGAATAATGTATCAAAAATCTCTAATCCTGAGAAGGGTAGGTGGTCGGGTCCTCCATGGGGTCATCCTCATCACTTGATTCCTCGATGGTGCCCGTGCCAAGGGGACCATGGAACACTGGGCTGGCCGGCCAACTGGGCTCAGCAACAGGAGCAGGATCAACGATAGCAACTGGTGTTTGGACGGCTGCAGGGACAGCGACAGGATCAATAACGAGGCTAGTTACAGGAGGAGTTCCTGGGTTGAGAGGGGCAGGTGGAAGCAGATCATCCTTCAGGTGATGCAGTTGATGTCCCAAGACCCCTGCTTGGGTCTCTACGTCGTCAATCTGGGTCCGAAGCTCAGTCTCGCGGGTCTGGAGTTCGTTGATTTGGGTTTGGAGTTGGGTTATATCTTGATGTCCTGCTTGGCCCAGATTAGTTAGGTGGCCCAAGTTAGCTTCCATTTGCTCTACCCTTAGTCTGAAGTTGTTCACGTTTTGAGGAGATTCGAGGTATGCTTCAATCAACCTCATTAGTAGGTTGATCATGTTCACGTTTTGGGAAGCCATCTATTGTTAACAAGGTAGGTTAAAGTTAGACATTTTTCAGGCAAGGTTAAGATATGCACAAATTTAAATCTATATGCAACATGCAAGTGCAAGTCCCTTCCCCATAAAAATTTAGTTTAAAATAAATTGCTAAAGGTTGGGCCTCTATAGTGGGCCAAAATTTAATATTTCTTTGGCTAAGATTTTGGGCTATGTAAAAAGGATTATGGACTTTTGGGCTAAAAATAATACTAGTAGTCAAAAGAAATAGTTTTAAAAGAAATAGCACTTGGGTTTAAAAATAATGTTTTAAAATAATAGTAGTAGCTTTAAAAATTTTCCGGGCTCTGATACCAACTTGTAACACCCCGGATTTGATAACCCAGGCCGGGATGTCACCGCCGCATCTCCCTAGCAAAACACGGCTTCCCGAGCTCGCTAAGGAAATGCAAGGCTTGTGGGTATGTAAAAGATTTAAAACATTTCAAGATTTAGTCCGGAAATTTATAATACTTAATACGATAGTAGTAATCATCATACGCGAAAAATAAATAGAGAAAGTGCAGCGGAAAGTAAATCACGGCCAACATGGCCAAATCCTCGGGTTTAACAGACCCGGTAAAAACAGAACGATGCAGAATTTAAAATGTCCGTTATGATTTTCCCCCCCAAGTGCATATGCAATGCGTCACTCGACATACTCTGTAAAAAAAAAGGAAAATGACAACGGTTGTCAGTATAAAAATATACTGAGTAAGTTAATCCCCAACTAACAAATAAAAGGGGTTACAAGTGTTTAAACTAAAGATTTCGCTTACCGTACGGGAATTAAAAATACATAATTTATTAGCAGCGGAAAAACATGATTAAAGGACTAAATTTTAAAAGCGTAATTTAAAGCGTAATTTAAGATGCATAAATTTAAAATACATAATTAAAGACATGATAAATACGATTTAAGCATAATGAACACTCACACAAGTCTTTTACTTTTCATCCCGTAGACTAAGAAGAGGACACCATACCGGGAGATCACTAACGAGGCAATCTCAACATAGGACCACTAACGAGGCAGTCCAAACAATGGGAGACCACTAACGAGGCAGTCTCAAAGATAGTATGACCACTAACGAGGCGATCCAAAAAGATAGTAGGACCACTAACGAGGCGATCCACAAATACAGCGCGCGAGATCACTAACGAGGCAATCTCAGATAGTAAGGAGACCACTAACGAGGCAGTCTCAAAGATAATGGTAGTATGAAGATCGGCTCAGCCTAGTGAACGGGATTTTTCGAAAGTTCGTATTTCAAAGTCATCAAATGGTCGATATCGCGTTTTCATAGTTCGAGTTTTCTCAAGTTCGAAAAATCCTATTCGAGGCAGTTTACGCCTTTCTTAATTAAAAATTCGTCTTTTCTCCAAAAATTCTGAAATTTTTACAGTAATTCAAAAACACACACACGAACAACTTTCATGTTTTAAGTTTTTGGAAATAAGGTTCCGAAGTGAGTTGAAATTCGAGTTTATTGCAAAGAATAATTTATGTCTTAAAAACTGTTTTCGTCACAGGTTCGTGCAACGCTGATTAAAAATTCATTTCAAAACCAATCGATGTGAAATTTTTACAGCAACTACACAACACGTTAAGGAACAACTTTTATGTTTTAAGGATTTGGAAATAATGAATTCTAGGTACTCAAAAATCGAGTGCAACTCACTGCATACTCGCGGCCCTCAAAATGATTTTAAAGCAGTTTTAAAAACTCGGCCGTTTGACATATCAAATGAAAACCAAAATTCGTGAAATTTTATATGAATAATCTAGACACAATTATCTACAACTTTTGTTTAGGAATGCAAAGTTAAATCATTCGAAAAATGGGTGAAAAACATGCATCAAGTTGAATGAAGAAATCTGTCACAGTTTTAAAACGTTCGGTTCGATACAGAAAGTTTACGGCGGGATTTGGGATAGCAAAACTTAATGTCAACGGCTGAAATTTGGACACAAGATAGATAAAGGTGTTAGGAACAACTTTTATGTTGAAAAGTTTTCGGTTTGAATTCCCGAAAGTCGAGTTTTTGGCGAGTCTTTAAAATTGGACGAAAATAGGGTTTTTGTAAACCGATTTTTGTTACAAGCCTATATCTCGAGATTTAAACAACAAACAACCACGAAAATTTTTGAGTAAGGTTTTAACTTACTTAGAATGATGATAGGGTCGCTGGATTGGGTTTCCGGACGTCCTAGGGTCACGACGAACGGCCAACTTCTCCGATCGCTTTTTGTTCGTTTTCCGGCGGGAAATCGTGGTAAGGAAAAAGGGTTAGAATATGAGTTTCTGAGATCTATGGACAAATTGAAACTTTGTACAATAGCTTACCAAGAGTCTAGAGGGCAGGGCTTGGTTCCTTTCGCCTTGCCGTCGCCGGAATACTTGCCGGAAAGTGAGTTCGGAGAGGTTTCGACTTGGAGAGGAATATTGGAGGTGTTTAGGGTTAGGTTTTCTGAGAATTATGGTGAGGGGCGCCCCAAATCTGATCTTATGCCCTTCCCCATTGTTGTGATCGACTTGCCATTGATTGAGGTCGGATTTTTGGCAAGAAAATCACCATGGAAGGAAAGTTTACACTTTCAGCACCTCTGGCGCGCTGGTGGCGCGCACCCAAGCTTTTGTGCGCGCGGAGCACGCGCGACTAGCCTGGAGTCGCGACGCCCTTGGCCGCGCGGGCGCGCGGCGCGCAGGCAGCGCGGGCCGGCCGGACCGGCCGGTTCGGCGGTCCGCGTGTTCCGTCGGGTCTTCCCTCGCTTTCCCCTATCGGTTTTCTACGTGTTAGCTCGATTCCCTGGGTCGTCTTCGTTTCGGAATCTTCTCCTTAATCTTGTTACGAGTCCGGCTTATCGCTCGCAACATTTCCGTGTCCTACTTAGCCTAGTCTAAATTGGTTCCAACACCTCCTATCGTCCTTGTGATCTAATTCGTGATGTATTTTGTGATTTATTTCGTGACTGAACTTAGAAATTAGTTCTAAGCTGCCTACGTACCCTGTGAAGGGATCAAGTCATGACGTAGTTCAAAACAATTTGAATTTGTTTTTCCTTGGGTGTTATATCCTCCCCCCCTTAAGAATACAGTTATGTCCCCATAACTGTGGTCGGGTCGTCTTGGAAGAGGGTAGGGTAACGTTGCCTCATGTCGGCTTTCAATTCCCAGGTCGCCGTTTCCGTCTCGTGGTTGGACCACAGGACCTTGACCATCTTTACAGTTTTATTCCTTGTCACCCTTTCCTTGTAGTCGAGTATTTGTACCGGGGTTTCTTCATAGGTCAAGTCATCATCCAATTCGATTACGTCCGGTTGGAGTACATGCGACGTGTCGGGCACATACTTCTTTAGTTGGGAGACGTGAAACACGTTATGGACGCGTGCTAGTTGAGGCGGCAGTGCTAGCCGGTACGCTAGATTCCCCACTCTCTCGAGGATCTCATATGGCCCTATGTATCGTGGGCTCAGTTTCCCTCGCTTGCCAAAGCGCATTACGCCCTTCATCGGTGAGACTTTCAGCATGACCTTGTCACCGACTTGGAATTCCAAGTCCTGCCGTCTCACGTCCGCATAGCTCTTTTGCGGTCCTGAGCGGCTCTCATCTTCCCCTGGATGACCTTAACTTGCTGAGCCATGTCCTCCACCAGTTGTGGCCCTACTGTCATTATTCGATCGTTCTCTTCCCAACTCAATGGGCTCCGACATCTTCGTCCGTACAGTGCTTCGAAGGGCGCCATGCCGATGCTCGCATGATAACTATTGTTATAGGAGAACTCGATCAAGGGTAAATGGTGCTCCCAACTTCCCTTGAATTCCAACACACAAGCCCTCAACATGTCCTCCAGCGTTTGTATTGTTCGCTCCGTCTGTCCATCCGTCATAGGGTGGAACGCCGTACTCATTTTTATCTGTGTCCCCAGAGCTTCTTGCAGCTTGGTCCAAAACTGGGAGACGAATTTGCTATCCCTATCCGAGATGATGTCATGTGGCACCCCGTGCCGGCGTACCACATTGTCTACATATGCTCTTGCTAGTTGGTCCATCGTCCAAGTGTCTTTCATCGGGATGAAGATGGCGGCCTTCGTTAACCTATCCACGATCACCCAGATCTTATTCATTCCTTTTGGCGAACGTGGTAACCCTGAAACGAAATCCATGGAGATACTATCCCACTTCCAGCTTGGGATCTCCAATGGTTGCATTAATCCTAAGGGCTTTTGCCGTACTGCCTTGATCTTCTGGCAGGTAAGGCACCTTGCCACGAATTCGGCCACCTCTCTCTTCATGTTCGGCCACCAAAAATTTTTCTTCAAGTCCTTGTATAGCTTATCCCCTCCGGGGTGGACCGAGTAGGGGGTGCTATGGCCTTCCTCCATCACCTTCTTCTTCAGATCCGCGGACTCCCGCGGTATACACCATCTTCCCCTGAAGCGGATGCTCCCGTCCTCGTGAATCTGGAAATCTACTGCCTTTCCTTCGGCAATGCCTCTCCTTATTTCCTCCAACTGTTCGTCACTCGACTGGGCGAGTCGTATCTCTTCGAATACGGTAGGGCTTACTACCATCGCGTTGACGACCTCGGTTACCGTACCGGGATGCACCAGTTCCAGGCTTAATTTCACCAAATCTCTGTACAATTCGGCCGGTATCACCAGTGAGTTTGTGACGTGTTGCGTCTTCCGACTCAAGGCGTCGGCCACGACGTTGGCCTTGCCCTCGTGATACGCGACTTCCAGGTCGTAATCTTTGATCAGTTCCAACCATCTCCTCTGCCTCAAGTTCAGTTCTCTTTGCGTGAATATGTACTTGAGGCTCTTATGGTCGGTGAACATCCGACACTTCCGCCCATAGAGATAGTGCCTCCAAATTTTCAGGGCGAACACGACCGCGGCCAGTTCTAGGTCGTGCGTCGGATAGTTTTGCTCGTGCGGTTTCAGCTGTCGTGATGCGTACGCTATGACTCTTTGATCCTGCATTAGTACGCATCCCAGTCCTTCTCTCGAGGCGTCGCTATACACCTCGAAGTCTCCATCCTCTGATGGTAACGCCAACACCGGCGTCGTGGTAAGTCGTTTCTTCAGCTCCTGGAATGCGGCTTCGCACTCGCCATTCCAGTCGTACTTCACCCCCTTCTTCAGCAGTTGGGTCAATGGGCGGGCGATTTTGGAGAAGTCTTGGACAAATCGCCTGTAGTAGCCCGCCAGTCCGAGAAAACTTCTTATCTCCGTTGGGCTCTTCGGTAGTACCCACTCGGTTACAGCCGAGATCTTTGCCGGGTCTAAGCCACTCCGCTGGCGGATACGATATGCCCAAGGAATGTTACTTCCCTCAGCCGCGTGTTCCGTCGGTCCGCGTGTTCCGTCGGGTCTTCCCTCACTTTCCCCTATCGGTTTTCTACGTGTTAGCTCGATTCCCTGGGTCGTCTTCGTTTCGGAATCTTCTCCTTAATCTTGTTATGAGTCCGGCTTATCGCTCACAACATTTCCGTGTCCTACTTAGCCTAGTCTAAATTGGTTCCAACACCTCCTATCGTCCTTGTGATCTAATTCGTGATGTATTTTGTGATTTATTTGACTGAACTTAGAAATTAGTTCTAAGCTGCCTACGTACCCTGTGAAGGGATCAAGTCATGACGTAGTTCGAAACAATTTGAATTTGTTTTTCCTCGGGTGTTACACCTGTCGCGGAGCCAAGCTCCGCGACGCAGTTCCAGGTTAGCGACTGGGAATCAAAATACTTAGAAATTTTCAGAGCAACCCTGTGTCGCTGAACACCTGTCGCGGACCCACGGTCCGCGACACAACTTTTGCTTAGTGACACAAGGTGAAACTTTGCCCAAATTTCCGCAAATCTGTCGAGGCACCCATGTCGAGGGTCTAGGCCCATGACACCATTTATGGTATCTCGACAGAATCCTCCTCCCTATTTAATCCTAAAATTCTAATCTTCTACTCTCCATTATATTGAAAAACTCACATCTAAATCCCACAGATTAAGATGTAATACCCTAGAATTGCAATATAAGGCGTTATGCTGCCAAAATTTTGCTTCTCCATCTTCCATCTGTTAATTAATTGAACCCTCTAGTCATTAATGATTGATGATTCTAATTAGCAATAATTAAATCACTAATTATTGTGATTAAAAGACCTTTGTTCAATTGTCATTAAAACATTTTTCTATAAACAAAAACATGATGCCTTAAACAGATAATCCGGACTGTAATCAATTATGGTATGAGGGATTATTTAAGCCATCACATGTGGATTGACTCCATAACCTTGCATGAGAAACCAATGTCTCTCATACAAGTTCTTTTCTTTATTTTATCTTACTTCATTTTCTTTTGTCTTTCGCGTATTGTGTGTGACAATTAGTAAAGAATACATCAGACTAATGTTGGCGGGTATTCCCTCACGGATAACTAGCTCGTATTCTGGGTATTAGTTACTAAGTGTTATTTTGCATGGTCTGGATGGCAGTCAGTGGAAGCCTTGGCGGTTCGTCCATCCGGGATTATAATAGCTGCTCAGCTGACTCCTATCCAGATACAGTTTTATTTTATTTACCTTAATTTCCAAACCCAAATTCCAATCTGGAACAAAACTCTGCTAATGTCTGTCAACATTAGCTGATAAGTGTTGCAGAGAGGAAGCATGTAGGTTTTTCTCTGAATTCACAGACAGTAGGGGCCCAAATGGTAGCGACACTGCCATTTTAGGGTTTCACCTGTCTAAATTCGCTTCTTCCGAGTAATTGGGAAATTGGACAGTAGATGTTTACAGTCCACCCGATTATTCTGCCATTACTTTGGTCTCCTGACCACTTCATATCTGTGTTTCACCTTCTGTCTAGACCCGCCCCTATATTTTGGGTCAGTTAAATTTACACTTCCATATATCCGTATGCATGTTATTATTATGTAATCATTGTGGTCTAAAATATTTTGGGATCCTTCCCTTGGACAATAGAAGTCTAGATCTTAAACAGATATTGCATATTAAATTTCCGATAAAAACTCCTTTATAAAATCCGGATCTAAGTAAGGGATAAATTCCACAGTTATGACTAATTCATATCCGACTGGGGGTTGATTTTGGGAAATTAGAAGCAGAGTCAGCGATTAGGTCTCACATAGACTGAAAGGATCTGTGTTTTAATTGAGAGTCTAGTACTTGTTTAGGGAATGGTTTTCAGATTCATCATTTTCCAAAATTGCTGTTTGCTGGGAATCTAAGATTAAATATTACACCGAGATGGGGTCCACTTGGACTCAAATACAGTGTAGTAAATAATCTTGGAGGAACATCATCCAGGCGTTGGTTATTTTCTGAGATAGGGTTGAGTATTCCTTCAACTGCCATCCTCTTCTGCCAAAGCCTATCTTTGAGTCCTGAGTGAGTGCATCCGGAACGAACTAATTTATTAGTCCGTTTCATTAGTTTGTGTCTCATAACCACCCGGAAGGAAGTAAACACACGAGTAGTTCACCAAGAGCCGGGAATTCTTGATCCATACCCCTTCATTATTCTGATGGGGAGCTGTCTTTTACTACCAGGGTCAGACCTTCAAAACCTCCGAGTGATAGGTTTTAAATGCTTTCTTTACTGCTTTCTTTAAATGCTTTCGTTAGAGGTCACTCGGTTGTATTGGGAGTTGCGTAACTGTTACTAGGATTGATAGTTAAGGGATAGTTTAGGGCTTAATTAGAATCTTTGGGTGTGACATGGGAGAATGATGGCAGTACTCGGCATTTCAATAAATGACTTGTCAGGTGTTGCTTGTCCACCATAGATGAAGTAACATACCCAGGCCAGGGCAGTTACAAATCTGTGGTATCTTAGAATTTCCGGTCTTAAGAACATGTAAACTCATACTGTAAGTACCTGTCTGTTAAAGGGAACGCAGTATTGAGGGCATGAGAATTAGCTATCTGACAGGATTATCCCAAACAAAGATCTGTGTATAAAAATGGAAGTTTAATACTGCTATATCTAAATCTTGTCCAATTTTTATTCTTTCCTTCCTGTCCCTTCTGTCTACATTGTGATTCAGCTTCACAGCTAGTATAATGTAAATTTTCACTGCTTTCATAGATAGTATTTATCGCATTTTTAGAATAACTTTACCCGCTTTCTAGAATAGACTTATTTGCTTTGTAGAATAGATTTAAGTGCTTTCGAAATCTAGTTTAAATTCATGTTAGTAGATGTTAATCACTTTTCAAACCAATTGGAGAAATACGAATGGAAAATCTAGTAAAACGACGTGGGCCCTGCTTCTATCGCACATCCTCCAGTGAACGATCCGGTCTTACTATAAATTACTGCAATTTTTGACACCGTGCGCTTTCGGGCCACAGTTTCTTAGCACGAGTAATAAAAACGTGACAACCTATAAATATATCCCTAATCCCAACTCCGCCATCATAAATTGGTTTCATTAAATAAAATCGAAAACCAGGATTACGATTTTTCAGAAAATACTCATGAAGTGGGAACTTGTCAAAAGTTTCATGGCAAGGATCTTCAAGGCATAAAATTGTCAGAAATTTCATGCCGGGGAGGTTCGTGATGCTACTTGAACTCAAAGTTTACCCTCATGAGTAATAAAAAGTGGAATATATCCTTAAACCCCTTCCCACGAATCATAACTATTTTCGTGTAATAAATTTAACCTGGGATATTTTAAAAAATACTCGTGTGGGAAATTGTCAAAAGTTTCAACTGCCAATACTCCTCCAAAAATAATCCCACATATCCAAATATGACAATTATAATGCCCCATAACAACGCATCAAGAGCTCAACTCAATCCATAAAATGTAGTAGTATGTGCCCAACATAAATTGCCATTATATTTTTTCTCTCTTTTTTTTTTCTTTTTTTTTTCTTTTTTTTTTGGTGGATTTACATAACTCTACAGTTTTATTTAGAGGAATCCCAATATCCAAATAGTGCAGACGGAACTTCAACTCTTGTTGTTCTTGACTTAGAGTGTAAACTCTTTGTCAGCGGAACAACTGTGTAAGCTCTATAAATCCACTTTTCTTCTTTTCTTTTCTTTTCTTTTTCTTTTTTTTTCTTTTTTTTTTGTATTTTTTTTTCAACAATAGCAAAATGTAGGCACTATACTCTTCTCAAGAAAATTCCTTCCTATTCTTCCATCTCTTTCAAATAATTTTTCTTCTAAGGCTCCCCCAAAAATTACCACATGCCAAATGTACCACTAAAAAAAACAATACTTGTTCCACGGGTTAAAATTCTGAAGGCTTATAAAAATGCGTGGCTAGTGAGAAAATATAGTGGGTTATCAAAGAAACAGGCTAATAGGCTCAGAGGGGCTTCCCTAAAGATAAATATGTGAAAGGTAGGAAGTGTTTAGGCCAAGAGCTTCTAGGTGCCTATATCATATTCCTCATCAAAATCCCAGTAGTAATCACATGCATTATAATCACAGATAAATAATTCTACAAGCATGCCTGGATCACACAATCAAGAAAAAGTAAGGCCAAAATTCTCACCCAAGGGCTTCTTGGTTGAACCTAATGGTTATGTAGCATGAGGGGACTCATTTAAACTCAATTAATTCATCTACTCATAAGTTTTCAATCAAGTTCAACTCCTAGACAAAAATACAACTACTAGTGGTGACGTGCAGTGAGCAATGTATCATGAACTTGGGGTATCCCCCATCCTCACACTAAAGATTGGCATTGTCCTCAATGACTAAGCAAATAACCAAGGCACACATATCAATCACAGAATCCATCACAGTGATACTACATGACACTAATAAAAATCAACATAACATGCATAGGGTCATAAGATAAGAGATCCAGAATAGAACATAATACAACCCCAAATAAAAGCATACTCAAGGAACTACGCCTAAAAACTCCTCATACAAATAAATTCCACATCCTAAACATAGACTCCAAATAAAATAAAAGTAAAACTAAAAATAAAAATAAAAATAAAAATAAAAATAAACTAAAAAAATAAAAAGAAAGAAAGAAAAACCGTAGTATCACTGATCCGGTTGTGGAAAATGTGGTGGAAAATGGCCACGCATGTACTCGTCCATGTCGCGCATGTAGGCATGCATCTCATCCATGTGGGTGTCCAGTCGCGTGAACCGAGCGTCCATGTCCACTCGCATGCCCTGCATCATGTGCATCATAGCGGCCATATCCTGTCCATGTGGAGCCGGTGGATCAACTGCGGGAGGAGGTGGTGGTGGAGCCGGCTGTAGAATCACAATGATCAATCCATCATCCTCTGGCTTCGGCTGAAGCACAGCAGGAGGTGCGCCATGTCGCAACGCGGTCCGTCTCGCAGCGTATCCCTCTATCTGATAGTGCGCTCCGGGATCCAACAGGTAACGATCCCCAGACGCATCAATCCCACGGGCTAAACAGATGTCACGAATGAGATGCACATGGGTGATCTGGCGAGACTGTCGACCTCGAGAAAGCTCCCGCAAATTGGCCTCTACAATGGCCCCTAAATTCACTCTACCGCCTCGGGCGATAAAGTGAATGATGTCGTAAATCCACTGCACTAATACGTGAGACCTAGTAATCGGATGGACACGTCCTAGCCATAAATGTGCTAGAACACGCCATACCGAATCCATGGTCCTCAGGCGCAACTCATGCTGATGATCCAACTCCGGTGCTCGGACAGTGCATAGAGCTCGAAAATCAGGGACTGGTCCTCTCTGCTCATATGGAAACTCGGTCACCCCCTCATCGGGCATACCATAATGAGCATTAATTGCTCTAACACTAAAATCAACCCAGCGACCGCGCACTCGAACTCGGGATAAATCTGTGTCCTCGCCCACACCTCTGATGTTGGCTATGACCTCCATGGCTAGATATCCTGAAGCCCGACCCGAAGGCTGAACTGCAAATCTAGTCCACCCCAAGTGGTCTAGCAAGGGCCTCGCTCTATCATCATTAAGCTGTGCCTGAAGGAAGCCTCTCTCTGGAATATACGCCCTGTTGACTCTCAACTCATCATAATAGAAGTCCTGGGACGATGTAGAAGCAAATCTCCGTCTAACCCACTCGTCTGGCCTGTCCTCCTCGGGAAGATTGGGAAGCCTAGAGACAAGAGGTGCCTCCTCCTCAGAGTCAGACTCCACCTCAGGAGGTATCACAGCCGTTGGGGCACTAGGACCGGCCTCGTGATCATGAGTGGCTCGTCTCTTGCGCCCAGGCGGGCACATGAGAGATGCTAAGACGAGTAACATGTATAGAATCATCCTGCAAAATACCCAATATCAAATAAAGAACGACAATCCTCACACTAGGGATAAAGCAGGGAATAAGAAACAGAAAACCACCAAATCCTAGGCTTCTAAAACATATAATCGAATAAACTCAAGCCTAATCATCCATCAAGACAAAATTCAAGGCAATCCAAAGCAATAATCATATGAAAACAAACATGGAACTCATTGTGGCATTTCATCGAACATGTTATGTGCACTTTTAGGCCTAATCTCAAATTTAATTGTAAACTCATGAATAATTGCCCAAAAATTGAAACAATCACCCAATCATCAATGAATAATCACAATGTAGCATCACCAAACAATATTCTACTCAAATCCAAGCCTACATTGTTAATTAAATTCGAAATAGTCATGTTCTTCACAAATTTTCAAAAATCCAACATTTAATCTCGAAGAACATGCAAACAAGATGCACCAACATGTTTAAAATCATCACACAAGTATTCCAATACCACAATTATAACACTAATCGCACACAATTAGGCATAGAAGGCAAAATCCCCAAATTCTAGCATAAACCCTAATTTCACTTGTTCTTCACAAAATCAACAAATCCAAAGCATGAAACTTGAAATTAAGTGAAGATAAAAGTAGAAACATACCTTGGTTGATGAAATAAGTGAAGATTTGAAGAGAAATTGGCAAGAAATTATTGGATTAGTGAAGAAAGAGGGCTGAAGTCGCGCACTGGGGGAAAAGAAAATGAGGGCATGCGGAGACTGCCCGCTGCCGCGCTCTGATTTAACCCCTGTTGTGACCCGCGCGGTCCTGGCGCGGTCCTTCCCAGACCGCGCGGGTACCGCGCGGCGTCTTTTTTCGGATTTTATATATATATATATGTATATATTAAAACCGAAAATAAAATAAAAATACCCCTTTCAAATTTAATGTGTGCGAATTTTGTGTTCCATTCTTACTTTCCAATTCAGTCTACACCACTTCCTGCCAATAAAATTCACCAGTTAAATCTAAAATAAAAATAAACAAATAAAAAAAATAAATAAAACACTAAAACTAAAATTAAATAAAATTTGAAAAACACTCGGGTTGCCTCCCGAAAGCGCTGCACTTAACGTCGACAGCCAGACATCCTTTGTAGCCCCCTATTCCAGTCTCCAAGATTCAATGGACCGACATGCTAATTCCACATATGGCTTTAAACGATGTCCATTCACAGTGAACTTTGTGCTCCCATCATCCAGCTCAACTGCACCAGAAGGAAAAATTTTAGAAATAATAAAAGGGCCACACCATTTAGAACGCAACTTGCCTGGGAGCAATCTTAGTCGAGAATTAAATAAAAGGACTTTTTCCCCTTCACTGAATTGCTTAGCCCTCAATCGCCTATCATGAACCATCTTGGTCCTATCCTTGTAAGAATTTGAGGTCTCATAAGCCACAGCTCTCCAATACTCCAACTCTAACAATTGTTCTCGTCTCTTTTCTCCTGTAGCTGCTAAATCAAAATTCACAAGCCGAGTAGCCCAAAAGGCTTTGTGCTCGACCTCCACAGGTAAGTGACAACTTTTACCAAAAATTAATTGAAAATGAGACATACCCAAGGGAGTTTTGTAGGCAGTGCGATATGCCCAAAGTGCATCATCCAACTTGTTTGCCCAATCTTTTCTTGTATGTTTAACTGTAGTCTCCAAAACATGTTTAAGCTCTCGGTTGCTCACTTCCACTTGTCCACAAGTTTGGGGATGATATGGTGTAGCAATTTAGTGTTTCACCCCATACTTGACTAGGACCGCCTCCAACCACTTATTCTTGAAGTGTGTACCACCATCACTGATAATAGCACGAGGCACTCCAAATCTAGTGAAAATGTGCTTTTTGAGAAAAGCAATCACCCTCTTCGAATCATTGGTTGGCATAGCTAAGGCCTCCACCCACTTGGACATATAGTCCACTGCAACTAGAATGTACTGATTTCCATAGGAGAATGGAAAGGGACCCATGAAATCTATACCCCACACATCAAAAATCTCAACTTCTTGAATATTCTTTAGGGGCATCTCATCCCTAGGTCCAATTCCACCAAGCCTTTGACACTTGTCACATGCCTGCACAAAAACACGAGCATCTTTGTATATGTTAGGCCAATAGAAACCAGATTGTAATACCTTAAATGCAGTGCGATTAGCTCCATGATGTCCTCCAACTGGTGAAGAATGGCACTGTGCTAGGATGTCTAAGATTTCATCTTCATGAACACACTTCCTAAGCACTTGGTCCGAACACAGTCTAAATAACTCTCCATCATCATAGTGATACATGTGGACATCCCTCATGAATTTCTTCACTTGATGTGGTGGAAGATGAGTAGGAACATACCCTGCAACCAAATAATTAACAACATCAGCATACCAAGGGTCGGGAGTATGAATAGCAAAAAGATGCTCATCAGGAAAAGAGTCAGGAATCTCCCAATCATGTTCCTCCTTCTCTGGCTTGATTCTGGATAAATGGTCAGCTACTAGATTCTCAGTCCCTTTTCTGTCAATGATTTCATAGTCAAACTCTTGCAGAAGACAAGTCCATCTAATAAATCTAGCCTTTGCATTCTCCTTCTTTGCAGTCAGACACTTGATAGCAGAATGATCAGTGTGGACAAATGTTTTAGACCCTACCAAGTAAGACCTAAATTTCTCAAATCCAAAGACCACAGCTAAAAATTTCTTCTCAGTGGTAGAATAATTCCTTTGTGCTCCATTAAGTGCCTTCGATGCATAATAAATCACATGCATCTTCCTATCCTTCCTCTGGCCAAGAACAGCTCCCACTGCATAGTCACTGGCATCACACATCAGATCAAATGGCAAAGTCCAATCAGGAGCCTGAATAATAGGAGCTGTTGTCAGTCTCTTCTTCAATGTCTCAAAGGCTGTCATACATTTATCATCAAAGATAAATGTGACATCCTTACAAGTCAAATCAGAAAGAGGCCTGGCAACATCTGCAAACTTTTCTACAAACCTCCTGTAGAACCCTGCATGTCCTAAGAAAGCTCTCACTCCTCTAACATCAACTGGAGGTGGTAACTTCTCAATCAAACTAATCTTAGCCCGGTCTACTTCAATCCCTTCCCCTGAGATCCTATGTCCCAAAACTATCCCCTCACGGACCATAAAGTGACACTTTTCCCAGTTTAGGACTAAACTAGACTTCTCACACCTAGCCAAGACCAACTCTAAATTATGCAGACATCTTTCAAATGACTTCCCAAATACGGAAAAATCGTCCATAAAAATCTCAATAGCCTGCTCCAATAAATCTGAGAAGATGGCCATCATACATCTCTGAAAGGTAGCCGGGGCATTGCACAAGCCAAATGGCATTCTGCGATATGCATAAGTGCCATATGGACAAGTGAATGTCGTCTTATCCTGGTCCTCTGGAGCGATGGGTATCTGATTGTAACCTGAATACCCATCCAGAAAGCAGTAGAAATCATGGCCGGCTATCCTCTCCAACATCTGATCCACGAAAGGTAATGGGAAGTGGTCCTTCCTAGTAGCAGAATTTAATCTCCTATAGTCAATACACACTCTCCACCCCGTAACTGGCCTAGATGCTACTAACTCCCCATCCTCAGTCTCTGTCATTGTGATACCCCATTTCTTAGGTACTACATGGATAGGGCTCACCCACTCACTGTCTGAGATAGCATAAATCATCCCTGCATCCAATAGTTTTACTATCTCAGCTCTGACTACCTCCTGCATGTGTGGATTCAACCGTCTCTGCGGTTGTCTGACTGGTTGCATGTCCGTCTCAAGTCTAATCTTGTGCATGCAAACACTAGGACTAATTCCCTTAATGTCTGCAATGGTCCATCCAATTGCCCGGATATGTCTCTTCAACACCTCAGTCAATGCACATTCCTGTTCACTTGAAAGCCCTACAGAAATAATAACAGGAAGTGTGTCATTCAATCCCAGAAATAAGTATTTAAGATGACTTGGTAGTTCCTTCAATTTAAGCTCAGGTGGAGATTGAATTGATGGCAATAAAGGTGTAAGAACAGGTAAGGAAGGAGCCAAAAGAGGAGAAGAAGTCTCCCTGTCGGAAATCGAGCACGCGGAGTCAGAACAGGCGACCTGTCTGTCCCGCGCGCTCGGCGCGCGGTCTGGGCGCAGACCGTGCGGAAACCGCGCCGTTTCGTCAACGGCCGCGGTGGATCCGCGGTCGAGTTTCGCCTCGCGCCACGTGCGCGCGGCTTCGTCAGTTTGCGCTCTGACCTCGCGTTCTGGCTCCGTTTCGCGTGCTGGAAGCTGTGTTGAGCTGTCTTGTACTCGAATTTGCCCCTTGGGGTGCAATTTTGACACCCTATGCACCAATTCAGCTGTTTTCACTTCCTCTTCATGTTCCTGCAACCAATTCTCACATTCCTCCAAAAAATCGTCATCAAATTCACTATCACAATCATCATAAATACAATCAATTAAATTAATTTCAGAGGCATGAGAAGATTGTTTAACCATATTGTTCACATTAAATGTCACTGTCTCTTCTCCAATTCTAAGGGTTACCACTCCATTTTTATAATCAATTAAAGCATGACAAGTAGCTAAAAATGGACTTCCTAAAATCAGTGGTACCTCCCTCTTCTCATCCATGTCAAGTACTACAAAATCAACAGGCAAAATAAATTTATCCACCTTTACTAACACATCCTCTAAAATACCTAACGGTGCTTTTTGGGAAAGGTCTGCCAGTTGCAAAATCATCCTTGTTGGTTTCACTTCTCCAAGTCCCAACTTCTTGTACAATGACATGGGCATCAAATTGATGCTAGCTCCCGAATCACACAGGGCATCCTTGCACTCTTCTCCTCCAACGGTGCAAGGGATGGTGAACCTCCCTGGATCTTTCATCTTCCTTGGTAGTGGCTTCTCCAACAAAGCATTGCACTCCCCTGAAATAAAAACCAAACCACTATCAAGTTTACGCTTTCGAGACACAATATCCTTAAGAAATTTTGCATACTTAGGCATATTCATTAAAGCATCAATAAAAGGAATATTAATTTCTAATCTGCTAAAAATTTCGCAAAACTTCCTGAAACTTTTATCATCAGCAGACGACTGTGCTCGTCGTGGAAAAGGCAACTTGGGAAGTTGAGTTTCCACCACCGCTTTCTTCTTCTCAGGCTCCTTGTCTGCATGGTCTTTCTGTGCCTCCTCAGGCTCCTCCTCATCAATCTGCAGATGTCTAGGCACTGGGTCCTTCGTGGTAAGTCCAGATCTAGTAGTGATGGCCTGGCACCTTTCCCTTGGATTTAATTCAGTATTTCTAGGCAATGCACCTTGAGCTCTTTGTGCTAATTGTGCAGCCAAGTTTCCTACTTGCTGCTCCAAATTCCTTTGCCCAGCTTTAATGTTGGCCAACTTAGCATCATTCCTAGTCATGTAGTCCTCAGTGCGGGCTATAAAAGTCTTGATCTTCTTGGATGTCTGAGTTTGGCTATCCAAAATTTGTTGAAGAAGTCCCAAAGTCGGATCAGAAGTAGGATTTGGGACTGGCTTAGGTTGCTGCTGCTGTGGGTAGAAAGGCCTATTCTGCTGAAAGAATCCTGGAGGTCCCTGCTGAAACGGTGGGTTGTTCGTATGTGGGTTTATAGGTCTCCTTTGGTTCTGCACATACTGAACATCCTGCACTTCCTCATATCCTTGATTTTCAAAAGCGGTGGCAGTCGGGCATGTGTAGGACTGATGAGGTCCACCACAATACTGACATGTAACAGTCTGAACCGCTTGAACTGGTTGTACAGGCTTCGCAGGAATTGGAACAACTACCTTATTCAGGGCTATCTCCATGCATCCTAGTCTGTCTACTACCATAGCTAGCTCGTCCTTAACCTCCTTCAATGCTCCAATCTCTCCTAACTTAGTAGGGACATTCCTCTCACCATTCCCCCATAACTCCTCATCTTCAGCTAATGCATCCAAAATCCTCCTACAATCCTCTGCAGTCCTATCCATAAAGGTTCCCCCTGATGTCCCATTAAGCCACTGCATATCTCCAGGAGTCAGACCCTGATAAAATGCATAAAGAATCTCTGCCTCAGACAAACCATGTTGGGGACACGCCCTAATGTTCGCCCTCATCCGCTCCCATGCATCTATCACTGTCTCATGTCCTTTCTGCTTGAATGTCTTAATTTGATCCCTAAGCTTAATGATCATCGAGGGTGGGAAGAACTTAGTCATAAATCTCTGCAGCATCTCATCCCAAGTACGAATGGACCCTGCAGGAATTGACTGAAACCATGCTTCAGCCCTATCCCTTAATGAAAAGGGAAACAACTGCATCATGAGTTCCTCTTGTGTCATTCCTGCAATGTGCACTGTACTACAAAGGTTCCTAAAATGGTATAGGTGGATATTGGGGTTCTCACTGGCACTACCCCCAAACTGCTCCTGCCGAAACATGGTTATGAAGGAAGGGTTTATGGCGAAAGGTATGTTTGGCCTAGGTCTCACCATTGGATCATTTATAACTTGCCCAGCTGGTTGCATCTGCTGCCTGAGAGTCAAAGGTGCTGGTCGGGGAGCATTCTCACCAACACCTTCCTGAAGATTGGGTATATCCGCTCCCCTCGGTTCCTGTCGCTCACGCTCATTATCACCCCCGTTCATGGTGAACACTAATTTTCTCCTCGCCCTAATTCTACGTTCAGTCCTAGAAATTTCTGGATCAAACTCAAATTTTGGCGGAGCTCTTCTGGGCATAAACTAGAGCCTGAAACAACAGAAAATCAGGGAGTGAATAAAAATAAAAATAAAGAAGAAATAAGGAAGAAACCACAAAAATTCAATAAACTATAACAAAAACCACCGTTCCCCAGCAACGGCGCCAAAAACTTGGTGTGTGGAATCTTTTCCAACACAACCCGCAGTGTACGGTCCAAGTAATAATCCGGTGAAACCGGGTCGAATCCACAGGGAACAGTGTCTTGTCAATAATTTATCGAATTCAAGTAGCGAATAAAATAAAAGTGCATGAATTTTGGGCTTATCTAAATTCCTAAATTGCAATTAATTAAAAGAAAGCAATAAAAATTTCATTCAATGGACAAGAGAGAGAATTGATTTATGCACTAGATGATGAATGGGGATCCCTAGATCTTACAATTGTTGACAAACTTTGCAATTGCTTATAAAAATTCAATTTTTAATTAATTAATATGCCTACTTAGAATTATCACAATTTAGAAACCTCTCGGTTATAATGACATGCAATTCCTCCGGCTAGTGATTATCCTAAGTTTGGTTCTAACAATTTTGGCTCTTTTTCAAGTTACCAATCATTAAAATTAATTTGTTCAATTATTTTTGTTTAAGTATTTTTCAACCACTTAAACAATATAAAGCCCTAGTTCAGATCTCCTTTCGGTCTCACCAAACACCCATAAGAATTGAACAAATTAACATATAATTAACGAAATTCATAAAGCAAAAGCAAACATCAACAATGTCAAGATCTAGGTTTCCCCAAACGATGGGATTAGCCTAGCATAATGTCACAAAAACGCAAAATAACAATAAAAGAAAACATGGTTTGTGACAGTAATGGTGAAGAAAGTCCGGTGTAGATCTCCACTGGATCACCTTCAACTTGCTCTTCTCGTCTCCCAGATGAATGATGAAAAGATATGAATTCTGATTAATTGAATGATTTTTTCGGAACCCTGAACTGGCTTGGAGACGTTTTATTTATAGGCTGGATAGCAGAAGATATGAATCCTTCAGGAGATACACGAGAGCATCAAAAAATCAGCCCAAGATTTGGGCCATTTCGGGAACCGCGCGGTCGTGCCGCGGTTCCTCCCAGACCGCGCGCCTAGCGCGCGGCGGTCCTCCGTCGTGCGCTCGGTTGCGCGGTCGATTCGCTGTGCGATCCTTCTTCCGTCTTCTGTTTTCCGAGTTTTTGATCTCCAATTGACTTCTTTTTTGTCCTTTTTCCTTTGTCTTGCTAAAAACACCTAAAATCATGCAATCTCACCACAAAATTCATTAAAATGCATAAAGTCATGAGTGAGATCACAATTAATCATTTTCACACAATCATTGTTTTTAGCAATTAATTCCATATTTTCCATAAATTAAGCCTTTAACTTATCACTTAGTCACAAGGAAATACCGCACTCTGTGCAAGGTATCAATAATTTTATCTGTGAGATGGCAGGACGCAGTGAGCCAACCATGTCTGACTTAATGGAGATGATGTGGAGATTAAATGAGACCAGTGGAAGAAGACTGACATCGACGCTTTACATCAATCTTTAAATATTAATTCTACTAATATTGAAGCTGTAAATAAACGTGTCGAAGAAGTAAATACTTATGTTGATGATACCGCAGGTCGAGTACGGTTCCGGAACGAGGTGATTCAATGAGAGGTTATGAACCGAGTCGAAAGGAGATTGGAAGAATCCTTCTATCCTACTCCCTCAACTCAGAACACCACACCTCTAGCTCCATCAGTGACCCCATATGTTCCCAGAATCATACCAGAAGGCACTAGCAGAGTCTCCCAAGCTGATATGGCTGCCGCGGAGTAAGCCATAGCTGAACAGGAACTGCAATATGGTACCTTTAACAGACATTCAGGGATCAGTGGGCCCAGACCACCACCTCCTCCTGCACCAAGACCGACTCCGGCAGGGCAACCTGAATTCAGAACTGATGATCTATTGGCTATGCTGCCACGTGCCGCAGAACCTGCACCGCCACCTGCTGCAGGACCTGCACCACAAATCATTTCACCACTTGCCAGACAAAGGCTAGATTTTGATCCGCCAGCCTACGATGACGAACTTCAGGCTGATGATAATCTGAAATGTATTAAGTTCACCATTCATTCCTTCAAATGAACCGGTGATCCTAATGAATTTTTGGATTGGAAGCAGTCCATGGAAATGATCTACAACTGCCACAACTACTCGGATTTCAAGAAGGTTCAGTTGGCTGTGACAGAGTTCAGAGACTATGTCCAGCTTTGGTGGCAGAAATTTTGTTCAGATCTTCACACTGCAGGGAGACCGCAGGTCACCGATTGGGAATATTTGTTAAACATTATGCACCATCGTTTTGTACCTCATACCTATAAACCGGACATGTACATGAAATTAGTGGGCCTCCAACAAGGCACCAAAACAGTAGAAGAGTACTATCGTGAGATGGAAATGCTCATGACGAGGGCTCAAGTGAATGAGGAACCACTAATTACGCTTACCAGATTCGCCAAGCATCTAAGACCCGAAATTCATGAAGAAATGGAAATGAGGGGCTACATTAACATTACCGATTTGGTTCGCAAAGCTGCTAGGTATGAGGCCCAAATGAAGCGGAAATCCCATCGGCCCACTCCATCTCCCTCAGGACATTACAATTACAATCCTAACAAACCTTGGTTGATTCGACCACCACCGCACTACAGACAGCCGCAACAGCAGCCGCAACAACAGGGTCGGGATCGACAGAGAGGGTTTGATTTAGGACAGGCCTTCAAAGCATACAATCAGGAAGAAAGAAATCGAGCCCCAGCTCCAGCTCAAGGCCGTGAACAGAGGGCACCCGCAAGAGATACATGGGACATTATTTGTTTCAAATGTAGGAAGAAAGGTCACTATGAGACAACGTGTAATAATCCGCCAAAAAGAGTGGCTGTCCTCAATACTGGAGAGGACCAAAGACCGGTGGTTGAGATTGAACCGGGTGTATTCAGGATCTACGACTCAGAAGATGAGATAGAATTTGATGATCCTAAACTACAAGAGCATCACCAAGGAGAATCGGTCAATCCTGAAGTCGTACATGATGATGAGGACGACGTGAACATTTTAGTTGCTATGAGAACACTGAGTGCTGACAGAGAGCCAGAATCTGCAGACAGCGAACAAAGGGAGAATCTTTTCCATTGTCGTTGTACTATTTTAGGCAATAATGCCACTGTCATTGTTGATAACGGTAGCTGCACTAATGTAGTGAGTTTATACACTGTTCGCGGGTTAATGCTACCCACTGAAGAGCACTCCAAGCCCTACCAACTGATGTGGATGAACCAGAGTGGCAGAACGAAAGTCACACAACAAGCATGGGTCCCGATTACCAAGGGATCATACACGGAGAAGGTCCTATGTGATGTTGTGCCGATGGACGCCTGCCACGTACTTTTGGGTAGGCCGTGGTTATTTGATAAGGATGCCACGTATAGAGGAAAAAGCAAATGTACTGTACTTTAAGCACGAACAGAGTGATTATTTGTTCAAACCATTATCTGTTAAAGCTGTTCGGCTTGAACAAGAAAAGCTGAAGGAAAACATCGCTCAAGAAGAGGCTAACTTCAAAGCTAAGGCCAGGGGCAAAGCTAAAATTGGTGGATCATCCAGCAGTCTGACTCCCACAAGTCAATGTCTGATATTGACTAAATCCGAGTTCAAGCAAGCCGCGCTAGAACCTGAATTTGCAGGTCACTGTTTCCTTGCTTACATTAAACCAGATGATTCCATATCTAGAACTATCACTGCTGCACCTGAAATGCCTTTGGAATTTTCTGAAATGCTTGACAGGAACAAAGATATTTTTCCAGAAGAAGTCCCAGCTGGACTCCCACCATTGAGAGGCGTTGAGCACATAATCAATTTCGTTCCCGGAGCCTCCATCCCGAACAGACCCGTCTATCGCATGAATCCGGAGGAAACAAAGGAAGTACAACAGCAGGTTCAAGTGTTACTTGACAAGGGATGGGTCCGTGAGAGTCTATCGCCGTGTGTCGTCCCAGTCTTACTTGCGCCAAAGAAGAACGGTGAATGGAGGAAGTGTGTTGATTGTCGTGCAGTCAATGCCATTACCATCAAATACCGCCATACGATTCCTCGACTGGACGATATACTAGATGAATTGGGAGGAGCCAGTGTGTTTACAAAGATCGATCTTAAGAGCGGTTATCATCAGATTCGCATGCAACCGGGCGACGAATGGAAGACCGCCTTCAAGACCAAATTTGGTCTATATGAGTGGCTTGTCATGCCATTCGGACTGACAAATGCACCTTCTACGTTTATGCGTCTGATGAATGAAACTCTAAGACAATTTATTGGGAAATTTGTTGTTGTTTATTTTGATGACATCTTGATATGTACTTGTACTAATGAAGACCATGTTTCACATGTTCAACAGGTGTTGAGCAAATTAAGATTAGTGCAAATATATGCCAACTACGACAAGTGCATCTTCTGTGTGCCAGAGGTCACTTTTCTGGGATTCGTGGTTGGAAAGGATGGTCTCAAGGTGGACGAATCCAAGATCCGAGCTATATCAGAATGGAAACCACCCACCTGTGTGCACGAAGTTCGCAGTTAGGGATGGCAATAGGTCGGTCTGGGTTGGGTCCAGACAGACCCAGGACCCGAACCGAGGTAAATTCCAGGACCCAGGAACCGAACCAGACCCGAGGTAGTACTCATTGGACCCGATCAGAACCGAAACGAAGAGGACCCGGACCCAGACCCGTGGACCCGTGGTCCCGAAAATTTAACAAGTCACCAAAAAGTAGACCCAACCCGACCCGGACCCGACTGAATTTTTTTTTAAAAAAAGTAACAGCAGCAGCATGCAGAACAACATAAAGTTCATAAAATCATGTTCTGAAAAAACATACCAGCAACTCAACAAGCCTAATTCGAAAACTCATGTAAATAGATCATACAACCTGTTCTAAAAACGCAGTGCAAATCACACGAGGAAATCCAACATGCAAACTCCAGTACATCATTCAAACCATTACAATCAAAACATCAAATAGATACTAGCAAATTTGATTTTCTCCAAGGTTTGCAGCAAGCTTGACAATTCTTCAACCATCCATTCATCCATTTCTCCAACTGAGACAAGAACTTGAATACTTAAATATCAAAGCATGTAACAAACTAACAATATCAATAAATTCTAGAAACAGTAGTAGCATATATTTTCATTTGCTACCTTGCTTGCATTTTCATTCATCATCTTCTTCATCAACAATGGTAGGACACTCCTTCAAGTCACTGTACTCACCACCTATTGAATGAATAGAAAAATAATATCATAAGATTCAACAAAGTCGTAAAATATTATAAACAAAAGTATAAATATATAATAAAATTAACTTACCATTTATTTCATTCCACAACCAATGCCGACCACAAACTAATGCCAACAAAGTAGAAGGATTAAGCCTACTACGATGAGGGCTAATAATTCTTCCACTATTACTGAAAGTTGCCTCAGATGCAACTGTTGACACAGGAATGACCAATATATAATTTGCCATTTTTTGCAGAAAATGATATTTAACTCCATTAGTTTCCACCAACCCAATATATCAAACTTTGTTGTTCTTGGCAACACACTTTCCTCTAAATATATATCAAGCTCTGACATTGTAGATATCCCAGAAGAGCTGCTTGATATAAACTGATCAAACTTATTTAGAGGATCAAGATCATATGCCTCCTCATTTGTAGACTTGCTTTGAGATATAACTCCAATATCCATAGAACCAATAGTAGCCAGTGAATTATCATCCAACAAAGACCTAGACTCATAGTCATTCAACAACTCCTGACAATTTTTTCGAACTTGTTCAACTTTTCCAGCAGCTCTATCACCATAAATAAGATTGAAGTAAAACTCTACCAACTTCAATTTGTACCTTGGATCCAAAACAGCAGCCACCCCCAACATAATGTGACAATCAGTCCAATATTTATCATATTTCCCCATCATCTTTGAAGCCATCTTTTGGACAATCTCACTCTCACTAGATACCCATGCATCTAACTTTGTTTTAATCTCACAAACATTTGCAAAATAAAAATTAGATGTAGGGTAAAGAGTTCCAGAAAACTTCTCAGTCACTAGATAAAAGATTTTCAATTTGTCACATATTTCAGCTGCATCATCCCAATTCTTATCAGTTATTTCAAAACTATAAGATTTTTCTCGACACTTAAGCCTCGTGAACACTCTTCTATAAACTATAGCCGTCTCCAGCATCAAATAAGTAGAGTTCCACCGAGTTTTACAATCCAAAACCAACTTCCTAGTGCAATCAACATGCAATTGACGAGCAGTTTCTTCAAATTTTTCAATTCTAGCAGGTGAGGCAGTCCGAATAAGAACACTATCATGCACATTGTCTATGACATTGCTAATGATATCCATTCCATCTCTAACAATCAAATTTAATATATGAGCAGAGCAACGCATATGAAGTACATTTCCATCCAATAGCATATCTCTTGAAGAAAGCCTTCTCAAAATATGATTGATCATGGAATCATTGGTAGTGCAATTGTCAACAGTAATGGTTGATAATTTTCTATCAATATTCCAATCCATCAATGACTCAATCAGCACATTGGATAATGCTTCAGCGGTATGAGGAGCAGGTACATAGATAAACCTATAAAAAAAATTAAAGGGTAGAATTTATTAAAGTACTTCAATAACACATAGTTAAAATTGAAAAATATTATAAATAATTTTTAGAATGTATACCTCAAGATAATGCTCTTCAATTGACAAGAATCATTAATAAAGTGCCCTGTAATTGCCATGAATCCTTTTTTGTTGTTGCTCGATGTCCACATGTCAGTTGTTATGGCAATTCGACAATTAAGATTGTCCCGTGTATCATAACACTTCGCCTTTTGGGCATCATAAATCTTAAAGATGTCATTTTTCAAAGTATTTCTGGTGATCATGTTAAAACATGGCTGAAGTGTAGTAACAAATCTTCGAAAGCCAATATGGTCAACCATAGACAAAGGATAATCATGTAGCATGACCATCGATGCAAGCTCATTTCTTGAATCATCTTGACTAAATATACCAACTTCCAAAGTTTGAGATCCACTAGCTTTCTTATTGCCCATGAGCAAACTTTGTTGAATGTCTGTTTTCCTTGGGCGCCTTTTACACACTTGTTCATAATGCTTCTTCAAATTTGATGTCCCAAAAGTGCCCGGTGCCTTGAGTTGTGCTTTGCAATAAATGCATTCTGCAACCTCGACATCATTCACAGTCAACAATTTGTAGTAATCCCATCATTTTGATGTTCTTTTCCTCTTGCCATCCTTTGAGTTGTTATCACCTTCAGTGTTTTCTTCTGAGGTCATAATCGTGTCCACATTCTTGCTTCCTTGAATGCTCTCGACTGAAGGGACGGAATTAGCATTGTTCTCTCCTTCGGATTCCATCTATAAATAATTCAAACAAACTAACATCAACAAATCATTAATAAATCTTTGTCAAATACAGTTCAGAGTGGTAAGCACAAAACTTGGAAACATGAACATCTGAAACATTGGAAGAGTGGTAAGTTGAAACTGAGTGGGCTAGCCTATCCCTTCTCTTATGTTTTGACAAAACAAATACTAACACTCAGGTTTTATGTACTACAGTATTAAGTTATCAAGTACTGCTATTTTTCAAATAGAATTATTTCTGAAACATGTCATCATCTTTGAAAATATAAATGCACAAAATTCCAAGCTGTTGTTTTTCTATACAATAAGCCAATTCTTTTAATTTCACAAGCAGCACAAGGGACCTCCAGTGATGATTCAACAAACTGAGCCAAGTTTTCAACATGATAATTAGCACAACAAAATTACGAGTATCGATCCCATTGTGGATTTAACTCCATCTAATAGAGTTAAAAACAAAGCTTGCAAGTTGCAGGCACTGATTTTTTAATTCCATCTAATAGTGTTTTTGTTGGTATTTTCAAGGTGCCCGGTTTTTGTTGTTGATGCTACTTCTTTGTTGATGCATTTCAGAACAATAAGGTACTAATTATAAAACTGAAAATACCAACAAAAAAACTGAATATAAAATTGTAAGCACACAAACACCTTGAAGCCACAAAATTGAAAGATAATAACTGAAATTGATAAAACAAAGCTTGGCCATTTACCTATTTTGGTTGGAGCACCGAGCACAAGAATGTCAAGGACGAACACGAACAGCGGAACGGCGAATAGAGCGCCGAACACGAACGGCGAGCAGACAACCGAGCACTGAGGTGCAGAGGGATGGCGACGGGAAGAGATTACGAACGGCGAGCAGAGACACGCCGGACTGGCGAGCAATGAGCACACAGAAGCTCGCGACTCTTTCATAAACACGATGGGGAGTGGTGGCGGCGCCTTCAGGAACACGCGGGACCGGCGAGGCGGCGCCGGACGGCCGAAGTGGTGGGGGAGGTCGAAGTCGTGGGCGGGACTAGACTTCGATTGGGAATGGTGGGCGGGACTAGATCGACTTCGATGGGAATTGGGTGGGGGACTGGGGGAGGCTGGTTGCGTGCAGCCCTAGTGATTTTGTGTTAAAACTGAATGGAATAATACATATTAGGGTTCCTACTCATCTAAGCCCATTCGGGTCGGTTTGGGTCGGGGTCTGTTCTTAAACCCAAGACCCGACCCAACCCGAAATAAATTTATCTGGACCCGACCCAGACCCGAACCGAGACCCGAAAAGGTGGACCCAAACCGAGCTAAACGGGTTGGGTCCAGGTCGGTTCTCGGGTTGGCCGGGTCCGATTGCCATCCCTCTTCGCAGTTTCTTGGGATTGAGTGGTTTCTTCAGGCGATTCGTACCACAGTTCAGTGTAATAGCGGCCCCCAATCACTTTGTTGCTTAAGAAGGGGAATCAGTTCAAGTGGGGGCCAGGTAAGCAAGAAGCTCACCCATGCACCTGTTCTTGCATTACCAAATTTTGACTTGCCATTTGAAGTGGAAAGTGATGCGTCAGATACCGGAATGGGAGCTGTTTTACTGCAAGAAGGATGATCAATAGCGTGTTACAACGAGAAGTTCAGTGGAGCACAGTTGAACTACTCAACGTACGACAAGGAATTATATGGTATTGTTCGAGCCTTAAAGACATGGCAGCACTACCTTCGAGGTAGGGAGTTTGTGATAAATACCGATCACGAGACCTTAAAGCATATCAGGCAACAATGCCAGCTCAGCAAGAGAAATGCACGTTGGAGCACTTTTATTGAGGCCTTCCCGTACGTGATCGGGTATAAGAAAGGAAAAGACAATATTGTAGCGGGTACACTTTCGAGAAGGACTGCATTGGCAACATTCATTGCAACTAGGGTCATAGGATTTGAACATGTAAAGAGTCAATATTCAATTGACGAGGATTTTAAAGACATTTTTTAGAAGACTCAGAAAAATGGGTTCAAAGAATTCTCACAGACCAATGGATTTCTATACTTCGAGAACAAATTATGCATTCCCAGAGGTTCAATGAGAGAGTTATTAATCCAAGAGGCACATGGAAGCGGCCTCATGGGACACTTTAGGAAAGATGCCACAATGGGGATTCTTGTAGAACGGTTATACTGGCCTGGCATGAAGAAACAAGTAATTGACTACATAGCCAAGTGTTTGGTCTGTCTGAGGGCCAAGTCTACTGTCAAACCACATGGCTTGTATCAAGCACTTCCAGTGCCAGAAGGACCCTGGCTTGATCTATCTATGGATTTTGTACTGGGATTGCCTCGAACTGCGAGAGCAAAGGATTCCATTTTTGTAGTCGTCGATCGATTCTCGAAGATGGCTCATTTTTATCCCCTGTGCAAAGACAAATGACACCAGCCACATAGCGAAGTTGTTTTTCAAAGAAGTGGTACGTCTACACGGAGTACCCAAGTCAATTGTCTCTGATTGCGATGCGAAATTTGTTAGCTATTTCTGGAAGGGATTCTGGCGTGAAATGGGCACACAACTGTTGTTCTCCACTTCATATTATCCTCAAACGGATGGACAGACAGAAGCGGTAAATCGCGTGTTGGGTAACCTTCTGAGTATTATTACTTCTTCAAATTCAAAAAGCTGGGATGAATGTTTGCCTCACATTGAATTTGCTTATAACCGAAACATTCATCGTGCCACACTCATGTCACCCTTCGAAATTGTTTATGGCTTTAATCCGCTAACCCCGCTTGATTTTCTGCCACTACCGCGTAGTGAGCATATGAATGTGAATGGTAGGGATAGAGCCAAAGCGATCAGAGATCTCCATCAGAATGTGCGTGAAAGTCTGCAAAAGGCATCTGAAAATTACGCATGACTCGCCAACAAGGGCCGAAAGAAATTGCTTCTGAAACCCGGAGACTGGGTTTGGGTTCACATGCGCAAAGAACAGTTTCCTGCGCAACGACACGGAAAGCTCGCACCTCGCGGAATGATGCACCCTGAGAAACCACATTTAAATAAGCTTAAATTATGATAAAAAGAACCTAAATTGCATGTATGAGATCCTATTTTATTGCTTTTTAGTGTACATTTCATGTGTTTTGTAAATATTAATAAGACTGCTTAATTTGAGCTTATTTGAGCTCAATTTACCTTGTTTTATGCTTTTTAATAAGACTTTGGCAATTCTAAGACATTGCAATGATGTTTCAGGCATTAAAAATGAAGAAAGAAGATGTTCGGAGGTCAAAGGATGCAAAATTCGGAATTTTCAACACTGGAAGGCTCCAGAATGCGCCACATCAGCATGGCGGCGCATAAAAATGCTCTCCAGCGCCATTTTATGCGCCACTTCAACACTTGGAGAAATTTTGGATGGAAAAGCTTCAGGATGCGCCATTCCTCCTTGGTGGCGCCTAAAACCACCTTTATGCGCCACTTTTTGCGCCACTTTCAGAAATTTGAGGAAATTGTCAGAATGCGCCATTGCTTCTTGGCGGCGCATAAAATGCCCCTCCAGCGCCACTTTTTGCGCCGTTTTGGAAAATTCGGAAAATCAGCGTATGCGCCAGTTCTACTTGGTGGCGCCTAAAACCCTCTCCGAGCGCCATTTTATGCGCCGATGTCGCGGTTGAGCAGTTTCTTAACCGCCCGAACTCGGTTTTAAACACCGTTTTTCTTCATTTTTCGAGATCAGACAGAGGAGACTTACCATTTTCATCGAAAGAAACACTCTGAAACAATTTGCTAATGGGAGAAGAAGGCCAGAAACACAAAATCATGCCGGAGGAATGCATCAAGGACGCTGTTCTGGGCGTGTTCTTCCTATTCTAGGTGTTGCCTTTCTTTTTCTTGCATTGTAATGAATTGAAATTGCCTCTAAAAATAATCTGCTATCATGTTTTTAATTTGTAGACGGATTTCTGTATTGTTCGTGTTAGAAGTGTTCTAGAACGGGAGTTCAGAATCACTTTGAAGTACGAATTTATCTTTTATGGAAGTAATATAATATGTCGATGTTTTCTATTGGAATCTGGAATTATGATTAAATGTCAGATTATGAATTATCTAGTTTGAGCGCTATTCTGCATGAATGGTA
The DNA here is from genome assembly GCA_030278955.1 of Hygrophila difformis. Lineage (NCBI taxonomy): Eukaryota > Viridiplantae > Streptophyta > Magnoliopsida > Lamiales > Acanthaceae > Hygrophila > Hygrophila difformis. Next base: position 35,023,855 of record JAOANR010000015.1, read on the forward strand.
GAAGTGAAATTCATATTTTGCTGTTAGTTTGCTTTTTGGTCGATCAAATTGGAGTAATCTGATATGATGTTAGAATCTGTATTGGAATTATATGTTAGATTCTATTAAACTAATCGATATTCTGTGTTTTTGCTAAATCTGCTATCAAAATTATTAATCTGCTAAAGCCTGAAAAGATCGATTAATTTTAATTCCCTATTTTTAGTAATCTGGCATTAATTCTAATCTATCTGCATTTTAATATTATTATTTAAATCCAGTTTACCATGTTTTATTATTATTTTACCATAATTATTAGATTATTTACACTGTTTAGCATAATTTGAATGTTAGAATCTAATTCCATAAATTCTGCTTTGCTAAATCGGGAGATAAAAAGTAGAATTAATATTTTAGTACCGGAATTGGGAATAAATTACATTAAAAATGGATTCTAGCATGTGCACAATGATTTGGGAAATGAAAAGTGCCTATTAATTGCTATAGGAAAATTTGTATGCTTGGAAAAGACTCAAATTTAGGCCTAGAATAATGATTGCTAAATGTTAGATAATCTAGTCAGCTTCCATGAAGTCCGTTTAAGCATAATTTGGAATTTTAGTAGATTATTATATTTTTAATCTTTATAAAAATATTTAAATTTAAGAGATTGATTTTTAGAACATTGGGAAATGTCAAATTATTACACAATTTCTATTTTATAATAAAGATGGCAATTTTTAAATATTACAAGCAACTCCCATTAGTATTTTTATCAATTAAAACTTTAATTTGCTTTATTTTAATTTAATATCACTGCTTTTAATTTAAATCACCATTAGAATTAAACAAATCTTTTTCAAAATATAAAATATATAATATAAACTTAAAACAATTAAAATATTCTCCGGAATGAAATAATATTCTGAAATTCCCTTGGGTTCGACCCGGTATTCACTGGTTTTTATTACTTGATGACAACCATCCGCTTGTGGTAAAATATGAGTGGTGAAAATCACCCATCAAGTTTTTGGCGCCGTTGCCGGGGAATTTGTTGTGAATTTTTAATTGTTTTTAGTTTAGTAATTTAAATCTATTAAGTTAAATATTAATTTAACTGTTACTTATTGTATTTTATTTTTATTTAATATTTGCAGTGCGAAGCAAGCAAGCAGAAATAGCTTATGATCCTGAAATTGAGCGTACTCTTAGAGCTATTAGATTAGGAAAACGTAGGAGACCAGCTCAGTTGGAAATTTTAATTAATTCATCCTCTGATGAAGAAAACTATTCTCCAACGACTGGAGTTTCAACAAATCTTACTAATCAACTAGTTGCTCAGTTCAATAGGTTAAACATGGCAGCGAATGAGAATGATAATCAGGGTAATAACGGAGGTAACGGTGGTGATTTGGAGCACGATGATCAAGCTGAAATGACCATTGAAGAACACTTACAAGGAACTAGTGGAAATCTGCTTAATAGAACTCCTAGGCCTGATGTAGATGCTTTAAGCTTTACCCTTCAGCCTGCACTAATCACTATGGTTCAAGCTAATCAATATAATGGATCACCTACGAATGATGCTGTAGAACACATAAGGAACTTTCTAGACTATTGCGACACAGTGAAAATAAATGGTGTTACTAGTGATGAAATTAAGTTGAGATTGTTCTCGTTTTCACTTAGAGACAAGGCTAAAACTTGGTACAACTCACTTCAATTAAGGGATGTCACTACTTGGGATAAAATGTTAGAAGCTTTCTTAGAACAGTTCTTCCCACCATCTAAGGTTATTGAATTACAAGAAAAAATCAAAGAATTTGTGCAAGATGAGGGTGAAACTTTGCTTGAAGCATGGGATAGATATAATACTTTATTGGCACGATGCCCGAATCATGGCTTTGAAGATTGGCAGCAGATGCACTTCTTCTACAATGGGTTGATTGATCATTGGAGGAACTTGTTGGATGCAGCGGCTGGAGATTCTTTTCTAGCTATAGGACCTTCTAGAGCTAAAGAAATAATTGAGAAAAAGATTTCTAATATGAAAAAATTTCCTGGTAAGAAAAATGCTAGAAATAAAACAAAAGGGGGAATCTATGAGGTAGAAAAGGCAGTTGCTATAGATTCTAAGTTAGATGCTTTGATGAGGGAAGTTTCTACGCTTAAGAAAGGTCAAGCTAAAGTTGTGAGATGCGGTATTTGTCATGGACCTCACGAGTCATCAGCTTGTCACTTGCTTGATCAAGGACTTCAAGAGACTATGCAGTGTGAGAGCACTGAGGAGCAAGTGGAAGATGTGAACTGCATGGGAAATAGGCAGCAGAATTACAACCAAAACCGACCTCAAAACCAAAATTTCTACCCTAATCAAAACTCTCAATTCCAACAAAACACTTATCCACAAAACAACCGTCAATCTTATCCACAAAACCAAAATCAAAATTACCCAAATCAAAATCAAAACTTTCAAAACCAAAATCAAAATCAGAATCAAAACTTTAATCAAAACAGAAATCAAAATCAGTCCTTCTACCCTAACCAACAACCTAGGAACTTTCAACCTCAACAACAGCTGCAACAAAATCAAGTAAGTGATGAAGTTAATTTAAAAGAGTTAATGAGCACAATCGTGTCTCAACAACAAACAATTCAGCAAATGCAAGCCTCAATGAGAAATCTAGAAGTACAAGTTGGTCAAATTGCTAGGGACACTTCAAATAGACAGCAAGGAACACTACCAAGCATGCCTGATCCTAATCCAAAAGAGCAATGTAAAGCAATCACTTTAAGGAATAAAAAGGAATTACCTAATCCTTACCCTACCTTAGATGATCCAGAGGTTTCAGCTGATACTGTAGACGATCAAGGTGAGGATGCAGAGAAAGAAAGTCAGCAGAAGGATTCTGAGGAGCCTAAGGAGAGTGAGAGAGTTAGTGTTGATAGGAGTAAGGATAAGGGAAAGTCTACTGTTCCAGTCAAGTCATATCAGCCACCTATCCCTTACCCACAGCGTCTTAAAAAGGCTAAGGAAGATAAAGATTATGCTAAATTCTTAGAAGTCTTTAAGAATTTAAGAATTGATATTCCTTTCTCTGATGCTATAGCACAAATGCCCGTCTATGCTAAGTTTTTAAAAGAAATTCTATCAAAAAAGAGGAGTGTTGATGATGAAGAGAAAGCGACACTGACAGGGGAATGCAGTGCAATCTTACAAAGAAGACAACCTGTTAAACAAAAAGATCCTGGGAGCTACACTATTCCATGCATTATAGGCACTAAAGAGTTCAACAAAGCTTTGTGTGATCTCGGGTCTAGTATTAATCTGATGCCTCTACATATCTTTAGAGAACTAGGAGTAGGAGTTGTGAAGCCTACTAGGATGCAGCTACAGCTTGCTGATAGATCCATTAGGACTCCTTTAGGCATTGTAGAAGATGTTCCTGTTCAAGTAGAGAGCTTCATTTTCCCTGTTGATTTTGTTGTTCTTGATATGGAAAAGGACATTGATATCCCTCTGATTTTAGGTAGACCATTTCTTCAAACTGGTAGGGCTATGGTAGACATGGATGATGGTAAAATTACACTTAAAGTAGGTAATGAACAAGTGTCGTTTGACATTTCTAAGACAACTAAAACACAACACGCTAGTTCTGACACCTACCCGTGTAATAGAGTCACAGCCATCTATCAGGAGGATGAGGTGATTGAGAGAGAGTTCTTTGCTAGACACGATCCCTATAGGAAATTTGAGCAGTTAGTGGAGAGTTGTGAAGACTTAGCTGAAAGTAAGTGTGAGGGAGGATTACCTGTGCAAGTAACATGTGCAATTGTAGAATCCAAATTAGTTCCGTCTGTTGAAAAGCCACCTACGTTGACATTGAAGGAGCTGCCATCACACTTGAGGTATGTTTTTCTTGGTGAGAATGACACTTTACCTGTTATTGCAAGTAATAAATTAAATGATGATCAATTAAATGCATTAACCCAAGTGTTGAGTAAGCATGTTAGAGCAATAGGTTGGACAATAGCTGATATCAAGGGACTGAGTCCAGCATTGTGCACACATCGGATTTACATGGAGGAGGACGACAAGCCAGTTAGACAACCCCAAAGGAGATTGAATCCACATCTACAAGAAGCTGTGAGAGCAGAGGTGATTAAACTACTCGATGCAGGTATTATCTATCCTATTTCTGATAGTCAGTGGGTTAGTCCAGTACAAGTAGTGCCTAAAAAGGGAGGTATGACTGTTACTAGAAATGAAAATGGTGAATTAGTACCTACTAGACCTACTACTGGATGGCGTGTTTGCATTGATTATAGGAGATTGAATGATAAAACTAGGAAAGATCATTTTCCGTTACCTTTTATTGATCAAATGCTGGAGCGTTTAGCTGGTCATGAATTTTATTGCTTTTTAGACGGCTATTCTGGTTATAATCAAGTTCCAATTGCACCTGAGGATCAAGATAAAACGACTTTTACATGTCCTTACGGTACATTTGCATATAGGAGAATGCCATTTGGTCTGTGTAATGCTCCAGCTACATTTCAGAGATGCATGATGTCTATATTTTCTGATTTAATTGAGACATGCATTGAGGTATTTATGGATGATTTTTCTGTATTCGGGTCTGATTTTGAAAAATGTTTAATTAATCTGGAAAAAGTTCTGATTAGATGTGAATAATCAAATTTAGTTCTTAATTGGGAAAAATGTCATTTTATGGTTAATGAAGGAATTGTCCTAGGACATAGAATTTCTAAAAATGGCATTGAAGTTGATAGGGCTAAAGTAGAAGTAATTGCTAAAATTCCACCTCCTACTAATTTAAAAACTTTGAGAAGTTTTCTGGGACATGCTGGATTTTATAGGAGATTTATAAAGGATTTTTCAAAAATTGGATTACCCCTGTTTAAATTGTTGTGCAAAGATGTGGAGTTTAACTTTTCTGATGAATGTGTTGAGGCGTTCAATAGGATCAAGGAAGCACTGATAACTGCACCAATTATTCAGCCACCCGACTGGAGCCTGCCATTTGAGATCATGAGCGACGCTAGTGACTCTGCTGTTGGTGCAGTACTGGGTCAACGAAAGGATAAGAAACTTCATGTTATTTATTATGCTAGTCAGGCTTTAAATTCTGCACAAAGAAATTATGCTACCACTGAAAAAGAATTATTGTCTGTTGTGTATGCATGTGAGAAGTTTAGGCCTTATCTGATTGGTTCTAAAACTGTAGTTTACACTGATCATGCTGCAATTAAATATTTGTTTACAAAGAAAGATGCTAAGCCTCGGTTGATTCGATGGGTATTATTGTTACAGGAATTTGACTTAGAAATTAAAGATAGAAAAGGTGAAGAAAATCCTGTAGCTGATCATTTGTCGAGATTAGAGCATGAAAAAGGGGAAGAAAAATTAATAAATGATGCATTTCCTGATGAAAATTTGTATTTAATTAATAATACTTCCTCTGATCCTTGGTTTGCTGATTTTGTAAATTTTTTAGCATGTGGTGTAATTCCTGATCATTTAAAATGGCATAGTCAAAAGCAAAAATTTAAAACTGATGCTAAGTATTTTATTTGGGATGAGCCTTATTTGTTTAGACTGTGTGCAGACCAGATTATAAGGAGATGCATCCCGGATGAGGACTTTGAGAAAGTTTTAAAAGCATGCCATGAAGGACTTGGAGGAGGACACGTTGGACCGAATAGGACAGCTCATAAGGTACTTGAAGGTGGTTTATTCTGGCCTAATATTTATAGGGATGCTAGATCATTTGTGCAAAAATGTGACGTATGTCAAAGGGCCGGTAATATCACTAAAAGAGATGAAATGCCTTTAAAAGGAATTATGCCTGTTGAGTTGTTTGATTTGTGGGGGATTGACTTCATGGGTCCATTTCCACCATCTAATGGGAAATTATATGTTCTAGTTGCTGTAGAATATGTGTCAAAATGGGTAGAAGCTGAAGCATGTGCATTGAATGATGCTAAACAAGTAATTAAATTTTTGAAAAAGCAAATTTTTACCCGTTTTGGTGTGCCTAAAGCAATCATTAGTGATGGTGGATCTCATTTTGTCAATAGGGCTGTTAATCAATTGTTATCTAGATTTCATGTTCATCATAGGATAACAACACCCTATCATCCTCAAGCCAATGGACAAGTAGAAGTCACTAATCGCGAGATTAAAAAGATTTTGGAAGCTACTGTAGGAAAATCTAGAAAAGAATGGGCTTTTAAGTTAGACGAAGCATTATGGGCTTATAGAACAGCTTTTAAAACACCCATAGGGATGACCCCGTTTAAATTGGTTTATGGTAAAGCTTGTCACTTGCCTTTTGAACTTGAGTTTAAGTCGCTTTGGGCTATGAAGAAATTAAATTTCGAATTTAAAGAAGCTCAAGAGAAAAGAAAGGTAGATCTTAATGAGTTAGAAGAAATGAGACGTCATGCTTATGATAATGCTCTAATTTATAAAGAAAGAACAAAGCTTTATCATGATAAAATGCTTAGGCCTAAGGTGTTTGAAGCGGGTCAATTAGTGCTTTTATATAATTCTAGATTTAAAGTGTTTCCTGGGAAATTGAAAACGAAATGGTCAGGGCCTTTTAGGATTGTTAAAGTGTTGGACAATGGTGCAGTAGTTTTAAAAGCTGATGATGAAAGGGAATTCACTGTAAATGGTCAAAGACTTAAACATTATTTTGGAGATGAAGTTAAATTCATCGAACAAATTAATGTTAAGCCTTTGGTTGTTTAAATCTGCTTATTGAAGTATTTGCATTGCATGTTTAATTATGTTGAGTTTTGATTTATTAAAATTTATGATAATCAATAAAAATTATAAAATGAAGAAAAAGACAAAAATATTTTGCATTTTATTGTTTATGTGCTGTTAGTTGTTTTACTGCTTGTATTAATGTAAGTTGTGTTTTCATTTTTAATTATGCTGTTTAATTGTTATGCTTTATATTGTATGTGTTCAATAAATTGAGTAGGACATTGATTTGAATTGGAATAAGTAGCAAAATGTTGAGAAATGAAAGACTTGTGTGTGCTTGGAGTATTGATCTTGAATTGTGCATTTTTGACTCGGTGATGAGTTGAGGAGGAGGATATACATGGACTAGTTGATTTAATTGAGGAGAATTATGATCCGGGAGGATTTAGGGAGGTTATATTTGCTAAATCTGACTTGCTAACCTTAGGGAGTGTATTGACTATCATTTTGGTGAAGTTTGAGCTGAAATTCGAGTGCTACATACTCAGTTTAGGCGCCACACCTTCTTGGTGGCGCCCAAAACCAAGCTCAGGCGCCATTTTATGCACCAATTTCGACCTTGGAAAAGTTTTAAGTCAGTTTTTGCGCCACATATGCTTTGTGGCGCATAAAACTGCTCTCTAGCGCCAAAAATTGCGCCACATTTAAACTTGGAAAAAATTGAAGTCAGGTTATGCGCCACTTCTTCTTGGTGGCGCATAAAATCACTCCCGAGCGCCGTTGGACGCGCCATTTTTGGACTTGGGATTTTTTTGGAAAAAACCCAGGCGCCACTCGTACTGAGTGGCGCCTAAAACACCATCGAAGCGCCATTTTGGCGCATCGACCCGCGGGTCAGAACCCTGACCCGGGTCCAAAATCGGGTTTTTAACCCCAAAATCCTTCTCTTTTCATTCCATTCGAAAATTTTGCCTTCTCCTCTCTCTCAAGACCGACGCATTCCTCCCCTTCCAAGCGACACCATCCGCGCCATTTTGGTAAAAATTCTTCCAATTCTTGTTTCTTCCTATCAATTCTTATCTACATTGTTCAAATTCTCATCCCAAAATCCAAATTTTGTTTGTTCAATCAAATTAGGGTTCAAGAACCCTAGTTTTCTAATTTTGGGGATTCCTCTTCAAAGTGTTCAAATTCTTCAATCTAGGTAAGAATGGCTATCCTAATTCAATTGTTATCATAATTTAGTGCTTTGGAATGCATTAATTTTGGTATTGGTATTGTTACTTGAATTTTGGGTTTTTGTAGAATGTGGGATAAAATTTGATTTTGATTGTCTAAATCTTAGTTTGAACATGAACAAGTGTTGTAGAACATGTAATTCTTGCATATTGTGGAATTTTTGGATTAACATTAAAAATTTGAAATTTTTATAATTTGAAAATCTGAAAAATGGCTTTAAATTAATTAAAATGGCATTTTTTATAATTAAATGGATAAAACATCACTAGAATATGTCATTTTAGTTATATTGAAATTATAAGCTCATTTTTATGTCAAGAATTCCATGTTTTTCATAATGTAAACCATGTTTTGATAAAAACTCTCTTATTTGTAATTTAGTTAATTTAAATAGTTTAATTTATCCTATAAATAAATTGGAATGGATTTAAATATTAATTTAAACCATTTAGGATAAACTAGTTTATTAAGTTAGGTTATTTTATTTATTAAATCTGGAAATTTAATAAAATGAGAGTTTTTATTAAAAAAAGTTGTCCTAAATGTGAATTTCTAAACTTTGGGACAAAATGGATTATTTTTTTTTTTTTTTTTTAACAAAGTTTAGGATTTGTGAACCTTAAAATGCAACATTTTGGTCATTGAGTCATATAAATCCCACATTCTAGGTTGATGTATATGTTTGCTTTATACTTAACACTTAAGTTAAACCTATGGTTTAAACTTAAGTGTGAGGATGGGAGGCAATGCATATATATGACACTAACCCATCATTTTTGTACAATCAGGTGCCAATATAATGTATAATCCTCCAAATCTTCCTAAGAAATCGGGTTATAGGTATATACCGATGCCCGAGGGGAGATTGGGGATTTATGATCCACAGTCACCGGATAGCGTTCCTACTCCTATTCCTGATGAGCATGTTTTTGAAAATCGCAGACTCCGCACTAAAAATTCGACACAGATGGATCAGCCCCAAGGATCAGGAGGTGCCTCTAAGTCCAAGGGACTTCTCTCCTATTTTAGGAGGAGTAAGTCCAAGAGCGGTGCATCCTCTAGACACACTACAGTGCCCGCTGATGACCATCAGGAGGTCAATCAGCCTGATCAGCCTGACCAGCCCGATCAGCCTCAGCCTGAGGCATCGGATCATTCACAGGCCCCCACTAGAGCCTCTCGGGGGAAGGCACCCGCTACTACGTCTACTTCCTCTCGACCTAGGAGGGGGAGATCTGCGGCATTAGTTATACAGGAGCCTGTCCCTGAGGCTCTAGGAGGAGAGGAAGATGAGGAGGAGGTTGATCAGGAGGAGCAGGAGGATAGGGGAGGACCGAAAAAGCAGGATCCGAGAACCTATGTCCCCGAGTTGCGTTATGTCAGTCCGGGCATATTTGATGCCACTGTGTTTAGGAGTGCCAGGGCCTATGAATTATACAAGAGGTTCCACAAGAAGAGGATCATTGCCGATAGAGGATTTTCCGACAGAGATCTACAGCACCCCCTACTCCGTGATGCTATCAGATCCAGAGGTTGGGAGAGATTTGTTAGACATCCAGCCGGGACATATTCATGGGAGTTGACTAGACTGTTTCTAGCCAACGCTGAGGAGGAGGATTCGTGGATTTTCGGGGTTAGAGTACCCATCACTCCTCAGCACATCAACCAGTTTTTCGGAGTAGTGGATGTGCCTTATGGCAGGGATTTTTGGGAGCCAGTTATGAGGGCTGATGATAGGGAGGAGATCAAGAAGCTGGTCTTGATGTCTATGTTTGAGGGTCAGGAGGATGTCCTCACTTATGATGACGATGATATGAGTAGGTTACATGGGCCTGATATGGATGCACCCATGTATCAGCTGCTCATGTTCTACAGATCTAGACTGAGTCCTTCGACTCACACTTCTGGACCTACTGCTGTGGATATGTACGTCCCATACTGTATCAAGGTGGGGAGCCCGGTTAACATGGGAGAGCTTATTGCATTGGAGTTGAGACAGACACCAGGGGTGTCTAAGAGATCTGCTCTCATGTTTCCCAGCTTGATATGGCAGCTGTGTGCACAGGCAGGGGTGGATATGGGGCAGTTTGACAGAGACTGGAGGATGAGGCCCCCTATTCCCTTTGGGAAGAGAAACTTCAAGCTGCCTGGGATTAGATGCAAGCCCATGATACTACCGAGGGAGTTACCCAGGCAGTCACCGCCACCTGCACCTTCACATGCTAGCCAGGAGCATTCTGAGGCTCCTTCACAGTCCACCCGTGGTACACGAGGTGGTAGAGGTCGAGGTAGAGGACGTGGCAGAGCTCAGCCACAGCAGTCGCTGCAGTCACATCAGCAGTATCCGGGAGAGCCGGATTGGGCCAGGGTATTGAGGCTTGATCAGCAGACGATGATGACCAACCAGCAAAACTGGATGAACACTATGGATGAACGAATGAGGTTGGTAGCTCAGAGACAAAACTTCTTGAGCGATCAGATTGAAAAGAATGCCCGAGCCCAAGCGTATCATGCAGCCAGACTTGAGTATTTTATGTCCCAGAGCTTAGGACAGCGATATGTCGCTCCTCAGACACCTTCTGAGGACGATGATGATGAGGACTACGTGGGGTCTGGAGATGGTAGCGATGGTAGCGATGAGGATGCATGGGTCTGAAGAAGTGGGTGACAACGATGACGATGATTCTGAGGACTCCGACTGACTGAGAGAGATGAGCGATAGATAGGCTTATGATTATTATAGATGACATGTATTGATAGGCCTATGTATTCGACTCTATTGCGCTTCTGAGTTTATTTTGCTACATTTCAGTATTTATATTTGGGGATTGTAATTGTCCTAACTCTATTTTATTTTTATTTTAGTACTTTTGCTATTTTAGACTTGTTATTTCTATTATCCATGTTCTCGTAATTTTATAGAGTAGTAGATGGAGTTTAAATGAATTTTAAGGTTTTTAGTTGCTTTTTGATTCAATAAAGTAGCTCTTACCAATAACATGCTTAATTGAGTGTTTTGAACTGGTTAAAAGATCAATGAAGTTTATTTGAACTAGATTGAGGTGTAAATGAAGTGAAATTGGTATTGTTGAGTGATTTGGAGATTTTGGACATCATGGGGAAGAACTTAGGAAAAACACATTCTGCTCGATTTGACACAGAATGCGCCATTTAGGCATAGTGGCGCCTAAAAACACCCTTAAGCGCCATTTTATGCGCCAAAAGACTTAGAAATTTTTCTAAGTTTTTCCAAAATGCGCCACACAAGCTTGGTGGCGCATAAATATGCCTTTCTGCGCCATTTTTTGCGCCATTGAATTAGAGTTTTTCCAAGTTGGCTTCAGGATGCGCCACTCCTTCTAGGTGGCGCATAAAAACCCATCCCAGCGCCAATTTTTGCGCCATTTTAATTTTTAAAATTTATATTATTTTTAAAATGCGCCAGTTGTGCTTGGTGGCGCCTGAAAGTGACCTTATGCGCCACTTTTTGCGCCATCGACGCAAATCTTCAAAAATTCGCGAATCCAGTAAATCCAAATCACATCTATTCGATTTTTGGGATCCTAAATAGCATTATACTCACTCTAAATCGTATGTTTAATGTATATTTGGATCTAGATTAAATCAATCCCGCCATATCTCAACAAAATCAGGATTTCACCTCTTTAAAAAGAGGCATGACCGATCGGTCACTCCTTCCATCTCAAGTCTGTCAATTTTTCTCTTCTTCCAGTTTAATTAGCTTTCCAATCCCAATCCTTTCTTCCTAGAATTCTGCCACCATGAGACCAAAGAGAAAGAATAACCCAAGAAACAAGGGTGGAAAGAAATTGAAAACCACAGAGCCTGCTCCATCACAGACACCAGAAATTAATGAACCCATTCCGGAGCCGGCTGCTGTGGGAGCTGAAGATGAATTTGTAAACAATCTGGTAGCTCCCGACTCGTATAATGGTAATGATACCTCCTTCAATTCTGCTCAACCAACGGAGGATGATCCACAGCAAGAAGATGTCGCTGAATCCCCGGAGGAAATTTCACCAGAAATTCCTCGTGAACCTAAAGCCAAGAGGAAGAGTCACAATAGAAAGAACGATACTACTCCTCTGGAAGAATTAACAGGAGATGTTTTCAATCCGGCCATTTTTATCAATCAAACTGCGTATTCTTATTATCAGAATATGGTGGATAGATGGATTTTTTCAGACAAAGGGTTCACTGAAGCTGACATGGAGAGATTCTCGGTTCATGATGCTCTCATGAGTCGAGGATGGATGAAATTTGCTGCGCATCCGGAAGGAGTTTATTCCTGGGAGCTTACCAGACAGTTTTTGTGCAATGCTCAGTATGATCACTACACTTCATGGATTAGAGGAGTGCCTGTGCCATATGGTCCTGCAGTGATCAATGAACTTTATGGTACTGTGGATGTTTCTTGCCCAGCTACGAAGAAGAAGCACTTCCATGATCCTGTTTATGATGAGGAAGGAGGACCCGAATTGGAGAAAAGGATTTTGAAAGAGATGTTTGAAACTCAAAAGAGGGTGGCCTACATTGGAGAGAAGAAAGCGAATGTTGTAGCTACTTTAATGGCTGCACCGCTCTATCAGATCTACCTGCTCTACAAGCATAAGGTATTTCCTACTTCACACACTTCACAACCAAGTGCAGAGGATCTTTATTTTGTGTATTGTGTGAAGAACGGGCTACCTATTGATATTGGAGAGCTGGTAGCATATGAGTTGGATAGAATGGCGTCTGATACTGCTCGGATTGTGCTGGGATTTCCTGCACTGATTTGGACACTCTGTGAAAGAGCTGGAGTAAATATGGCTGCCTATGCTCATGATGTGAAGCCAAAGCCCCCTATCTCTTTCAAGAATTTCTATAACAAGCCTGGAGTAAGATGTGCAGAGCTTGGCTACCCTACCACATCCCGTGGGACACCCCCTTGTCATCCTGATAGACCTAGTACATCTGGTACTAAGGTAGAGCCTGCAGAGATCGCAATCAATAGGATGACCTATGAGATTCATCAGCTTAGAGAGGAGATGAAGAGGAAGGAAGATAGTACACGAGCACAAATTTCTCAACTTTCTAATAGGCTTGAATTTTTCATGACTGAGAGTCTAGGTGATCGCTATATTCCTCCTACTACTAGTTCGAGCTCTACAGATGATGATGATGTTCCTAGGGAAGATGAAGTGGGTGATTCGGATGGATCCTTAGAAATCTAGATTCTTGATTAGATAGGATTGCTCCCTTTTTGGTTTAAGTTGTAATAGTTAGAATTATTTTGGTGCTATTTTGCTTATTTAATTAGCTTCTTTATGTAATAGTTGCTAGAATTTGTGGTATTTTGCTTTTGGTAAATTTATGAAATTTGATATTTTAATTAAATCTGTCCATAATTATTTAATTGCTAAAATGTGCCTATAAAATAAATGAAAATCTGAAATTTAATAATAAAATCTGAATTTAAATAAATTATGGATGAGGTTTAATTATTTTAATTTATAATTTGCCATGAGTTCTAACAATTATCTTTTGTATAAGTGAATGCCAAATAAATATATAAAGAAGCAGGATATGCCAAGGAGAAGCAAAAAGGGGAACATCCATGTTGGTAAAAAGAAATTCTAGGGATCTACATATTCCAGGTGTGATCTTTTCATGTTTTACATTATTAATTTGCATGAAGTATGTTGGTAAGAGCTTAATTAGTTTATTTTAATTTCTATTATGTTTTGAATAAAGTAGTACATGCATGATTAGGATGCTTTGATTATGTTTAATTTAAATTGTGTTTTCCCAGTGGTGCTATTATTTAGAGATTATCACATCAATGCCAATCTGGAGAAAATCCAAATAAGTCTAAATGTTCTGCTCTAATCCGATTTTACAATTTAATGAGTGTTAGGTTTCTTAGTTTAAAGTTCTAGACTATGTCAAATTGATATGCAAGTTGTTTGGGCTATTGATGACAATTCTATTTGCCTTGCAGAAAGCTTTTTGATTAATTAGACTAGTTATTTAAAATGTGGAGAGTTATCATTATTTATAAACAAATATGCTCGTTCTAAGTCTTTTTAAATGCTTAATCAAAATAAAGTCAGAGTAAAAGCCCTGTATTGAAAAATAAAACAAAACAAGTTATCTTGCAAAAAGAAAAATAAAAGAAAATTAAAGAATGCAAGATTAAAAAAAAAAAAAGAAGAGAAAAACAGGGTGATTCAATAAACTTTCATAAACTCTTGACTGGATGACTGGCACGTATTCGGTGACACGAGTAGCTTTTGGAATTCAACCGTCTACAACTCAGCCAAAGTGTCTAGAATATAGTGAAACCTAGCCATAGATTGAGCATATTTAAAGACTGGAAAAGAAAAGCATATTTACATTATTCGCTTTCCCATTTTGAGTGCTAGGTATAATTAATCTGTTTTCTGTATTGTAAGTGCTTTGGATATCTGGTTCTAATAGCTGATGCATACCAATTTGCCTAGTTCTAGTACATTAAACTTTGAACCCTCTTATCTCATTTTATTGTTGAAATCTATGATTTGGCAGAACTATAAAGACTTTATCTTTATTATCTTGATTGGCAAGTTGATGTGCTAATTGATCTCATTGCTCAAGGGACGAGCAATATTTAAGTGTGAGGATGTTGATGCACCCTGAGAAACCACATTTAAATAAGCTTAAATTATGATAAAAAGAACCTAAATTGCATGTATGAGATCCTATTTTATTGCTTTTTAGTGTACATTTCATGTGTTTTGTAAATATTAATAAGACTGCTTAATTTGAGCTTATTTGAGCTCAATTTACCTTGTTTTATGCTTTTTAATAAGACTTTGGCAATTCTAAGACATTGCAATGATGTTTCAGGCATTAAAAATGAAGAAAGAAGATGTTCGGAGGTCAAAGGATGCAAAATTCGGAATTTTCAACACTGGAAGGCTCCAGAATGCGCCACATCAGCATGGCGGCGCATAAAAATGCTCTCCAGCGCCATTTTATGCGCCACTTCAACACTTGGAGAAATTTTGGATGGAAAAGCTTCAGGATGCGCCATTCCTCCTTGGTGGCGCCTAAAACCACCTTTATGCGCCACTTTTTGCGCCACTTTCAGAAATTTGAGGAAATTGTCAGAATGCGCCATTGCTTCTTGGCGGCGCATAAAATGCCCCTCCAGCGCCACTTTTTGCGCCGTTTTGGAAAATTCGGAAAATCAGCGTATGCGCCAGTTCTACTTGGTGGCGCCTAAAACCCTCTCCGAGCGCCATTTTATGCGCCGATGTCGCGGTTGAGCAGTTTCTTAACCGCCCGAACTCGGTTTTAAACACCGTTTTTCTTCATTTTTCGAGATCAGACAGAGGAGACTTACCATTTTCATCGAAAGAAACACTCTGAAACAATTTGCTAATGGGAGAAGAAGGCCAGAAACACAAAATCATGCCGGAGGAATGCATCAAGGACGCTGTTCTGGGCGTGTTCTTCCTATTCTAGGTGTTGCCTTTCTTTTTCTTGCATTGTAATGAATTGAAATTGCCTCTAAAAATAATCTGCTATCATGTTTTTAATTTGTAGACGGATTTCTGTATTGTTCGTGTTAGAAGTGTTCTAGAACGGGAGTTCAGAATCACTTTGAAGTACGAATTTATCTTTTATGGAAGTAATATAATATGTCGATGTTTTCTATTGGAATCTGGAATTATGATTAAATGTCAGATTATGAATTATCTAGTTTGAGCGCTATTCTGCATGAATGGTAGAAGTGAAATTCATATTTTGCTGTTAGTTTGCTTTTTGGTCGATCAAATTGGAGTAATCTGATATGATGTTAGAATCTGTATTGGAATTATATGTTAGATTCTATTAAACTAATCGATATTCTGTGTTTTTGCTAAATCTGCTATCAAAATTATTAATCTGCTAAAGCCTGAAAAGATCGATTAATTTTAATTCCCTATTTTTAGTAATCTGGCATTAATTCTAATCTATCTGCATTTTAATATTATTATTTAAATCCAGTTTACCATGTTTTATTATTATTTTACCATAATTATTAGATTATTTACACTGTTTAGCATAATTTGAATGTTAGAATCTAATTCCATAAATTCTGCTTTGCTAAATCGGGAGATAAAAAGTAGAATTAATATTTTAGTACCGGAATTGGGAATAAATTACATTAAAAATGGATTCTAGCATGTGCACAATGATTTGGGAAATGAAAAGTGCCTATTAATTGCTATAGGAAAATTTGTATGCTTGGAAAAGACTCAAATTTAGGCCTAGAATAATGATTGCTAAATGTTAGATAATCTAGTCAGCTTCCATGAAGTCCGTTTAAGCATAATTTGGAATTTTAGTAGATTATTATATTTTTAATCTTTATAAAAATATTTAAATTTAAGAGATTGATTTTTAGAACATTGGGAAATGTCAAATTATTACACAATTTCTATTTTATAATAAAGATGGCAATTTTTAAATATTACAAGCAACTCCCATTAGTATTTTTATCAATTAAAACTTTAATTTGCTTTATTTTAATTTAATATCACTGCTTTTAATTTAAATCACCATTAGAATTAAACAAATCTTTTTCAAAATATAAAATATATAATATAAACTTAAAACAATTAAAATATTCTCCGGAATGAAATAATATTCTGAAATTCCCTTGGGTTCGACCCGGTATTCACCGGTTTTTATTACTTGATGACAACCATCCGCTTGTGGTAAAATATGAGTGGTGAAAATCACCCATCAAGATGGCTCATTTTTGTAGTCGTCGATCGATTCTCGAAGATGGCTCATTTTTATCCCCTGTGCAAAGACAAATGACACCAGCCACATAGCGAAGTTGTTTTTCAAAGAAGTGGTACGTCTACACGGAGTACCCAAGTCAATTGTCTCTGATTGCGATGCGAAATTTGTTAGCTATTTCTGGAAGGGATTCTGGCGTGAAATGGGCACACAACTGTTGTTCTCCACTTCATATTATCCTCAAACGGATGGACAGACAGAAGCGGTAAATCGCGTGTTGGGTAACCTTCTGAGTATTATTACTTCTTCAAATTCAAAAAGCTGGGATGAATGTTTGCCTCACATTGAATTTGCTTATAACCGAAACATTCATCGTGCCACACTCATGTCACCCTTCGAAATTGTTTATGGCTTTAATCCGCTAACCCCGCTTGATTTTCTGCCACTACCGCGTAGTGAGCATATGAATGTGAATGGTAGGGATAGAGCCAAAGCGATCAGAGATCTCCATCAGAATGTGCGTGAAAGTCTGCAAAAGGCATCTGAAAATTACGCATGACTCGCCAACAAGGGCCGAAAGAAATTGCTTCTGAAACCCGGAGACTGGGTTTGGGTTCACATGCGCAAAGAACAGTTTCCTGCGCAACGACACGGAAAGCTCGCACCTCGCGGAACAAGGCCATATCGAGTCCTTGAGAAAATTAATGACAATGCTTATAGGATTGAACCGCCTGATGAATATAATATTCAACCAACTTTTAATGTTGCAGATCTATCCTTATTTGAGCGAGATGAGGAGCTTTAATCTGATCGGTTGATGGATCAACCTCCCCAAGGGAGTGGGGATGGCGTGGTCGCCAGAACGAATGGACTGATAATACCCACATTTCCGGATGGGCCGGTATCTAGACAACGGATTAAAAGATTCACTGATTCCGTTTATCGTTTTCTTTTGTAGAAAACAGATAAAGCTGAACCCAAAGGAGCCAAAAGATGCAGCTGCTGATCCAGCTTGAAGAATACCGGAAGGAGCCGGGACACATCACTCTGGGTCCCACCTCCTCAAACTGAAACCAGAAGCAGAATGACATCCGGATGTAAATACGGATCAAATTAGCTTGAAGAGATCAGAAATGAGGGTCCCACCATCACCGCCACCGCCGCTGCCGGAAAGTTCTCCGGAGCTCCGGCGAGGTTGCCGGAATCTGATCGGAAGTTCGCAGGAAAAATCGCCGGTCAACGGAGGTCAACGCCGGAACAGTGTAGTGGACCCCAGCCCAAAATCAGTCCGGGAGTTCCAGGACTCCCGTCGTTAGGTAAAGTTCCCCATCGCTATCCAAGGCTTACGACGCGAACCTATGGCTTACGACGTGAGACCCACGACGCTAAACAATCCCCGTTGCAAGACCAAGGCTTACGACGTGGCCCTTGCCTCACGACGTGAGGCCTACGACGCTAGACCACACCCCCGTCGCTAGACATGGTTAGCGTCGTAGCTTTAGCCTTGCGACGTGAGCCCTCCGGACCAGCCAAGCTGCTATGTCGCCAACCACCTTTACGACGGTGAGACGAGGATCATGATGTAATTCGAGGCTCGCGTCATCAGTCTCAGTTTTTGTTTCTTTTTCTTTTCGCGATTGTTGAAAACATTATTAGGGTTGTTTAATTGCTCATTTGTCTTGTTTAATAGGTTTCCCTATATATTTGGGAACCCTAGACCTTGTTACTCACTTTGATCATTAATGAAATTATTCCCTCATTTTATCAAAGTCCATTTTCTCTCCCCAGAGCATCACTTGCTCTCGGCATTATTGTGAGTCCTTCCTTCGGAGGAACCTTGCACATTGAAGCTTCAACTGTCTTCAATGGAGACAAACATGATGCACTTGGAGGAGGTCCATTCGGGTTATGGTTGGCCTAATCACATTAGCTAGTCCGGGTCACCTTCATCTTAGGTTTGGCTATCTTTTTATGTTGTTTTGTTCTTCATTTCCCTCATCACCATCTCTCGGTCTTGATTCCATTCCCTTTATTCTTAATTTGGATATTGCAACATTGTCGAGAATCGGTCTAGGGCTACGGCAACCGGCCATTTCTAACCCATTCATGTCTTCAATAACCAGAGGCTTCTGGAGAACACATTCCAACTCGACGTCCAACCTACGAGAGAGTAATTTGCCAACACATACTTCACGTGTTCTTCATTATTAACTTTTGTTTTGACATTTTTGTCAATGGGGAATCCAAATGAATACAAATTGTATGGTTGCAGATACTGTCTATCTGACGACCGCCTCCTTGAAGCGGTTAAATATCTAGATCTGGGGGATCAGGCTGGTTGGGAGTTGCTGCAGGTTTCATTGATAAATCTTCCATTCCTTTTAACACTGATGATGGTTGAATGGAAACATTTGGCATAACTTTGTGGTATTGTTCTTCCGTGCAGGTAATGGTGAACCGTGATTATCGACAGAGGCCTATTACAGAGGCTGTACTCAAGCACAGATTTCTGGGCGCTGCCTTCCTCTAACTTGACAAGGAAGGAACTTTTGAATGTTATTTGTGGATATTTGGCCCATACCCTCACTTTGGCCAAGCCCAGCACACTAGGGCCTTGTGAGTTCAATCCCATTGGGTTGCACCATAGGCCTCAATCACTACCTCTTTGGCCCATTTTATTTCTGGTAAGACTATCCGGCATATCTTCCTCCCTCAATCTCCTCCATCATAGTGATTCTCTTCTTCCGTAATTCTTGGAAACTCAGTTGTCATAATCCATTCTTTCCTTTCTCCACCGATTCCCATTTATGCTCCCTCTCCTTTCCATAATTACAGTGAGAATCTCCACTATATATATGCCCCTTGTCCTGGCCAAATATGTACAGCAAACAATTCATCTTCTTCTCAGTGAAACCTTGAAACCTTAGTGACCTTCTCGGTGAAGTGGTGATTGAGGTCATTGGTGCTCTCTTTGTGTTTGGAGGATCTTGGTGATTCCAATGGGTGATGCTTGGTGCAAAATGGGGACGGTCTTGAGCCCTAATCATCTTTACTGATTTTGTATTGGTTGTTTCTACTCTTTTATTTTTCTTTGTGAAGTTCCTTTCTTTTCTTTTCTGCTTCGTGTTTGTTTTGGTTTCTTGAATTTGTAACAGTGGTATCGAAGCAAGTGGTTGAAGTATCGATCCAACCCGGAAACCAAATCTGAAATTGGGAGAACAAAAAATTAGGGCTCAAAAAGGGGGGAAACCAAATCCAACCCGTTTCTTCCCAGACCCGTTGCTGTGTGCGCCGATCTCTGCCCAGCCACCGCCCAACCTTCTGCCACCGTGAGAAGCCAGCGCCGCCGGCCTCTCCTCCTCCGTGCGTCCCCCCCCCCCCACTCGCGCCTCTGCCTGTACGAACCGACGCCGCTCCCGTCGCCCCTGCTGCTTCCGCTCGCCAGCCACAGCGCCACCGCACCCCGCCACTGCCACTGGCGCCCGAACGCCACTATCTCTGCCTGCGTGAACCGCCGCTGCCCCCGTCGCCCTGCTGCCTCCGTGAGTCGCAATCCGCCAGGTACTATCGTTCCTTTCTAGAATTCTTTGTGCTTTCTGGAATTGTTCCATTCTAGAGTTTGAATCGATTTGGACACTCTGTGTTGGGGATTTGGGAATTCGTCTCAGGTAATATCTTTCTAGAATTCTTTGTGTATTTTGGAATTAATTGTTAGATTGAGTTTTCCGACTAAAAATAGGCTTGGAAATTTGTTGCTGTAGTTCGAAATCTAGGATTCTTTGTGAAATTTGGTGTTGCTTTATTGGGTGATTATATGTGTTCATGTGATTGAACTGTTGATCTCTGTGCTGTGTGCTCTCTGTGATTTATTCTTTGTAATTTGTCTAAGTGCTAATTTGTTGTTGAGATCGATTGAGATATGGCAGAAACTAGTCGATCCTCAATGGGTGTTGCAATCTTCAACGGTAAGAATGATTTTGCAATTTGGAAAATTAAAATGAGATGTGTTCTGTTACTCTTAAATTAGCCAAGGCTATTGATAACTCATTCACTACTAAATCTCCTGAACAAATTGAAATGAATGAAATGGCTGTGTCGCAAATTAGTTTACATCTATCTGATTCTGTGTTGAGAAAAGTAGGTACATATACTAGTGCTAAAGAATTATGGGATAGGCTTGATAATCTGTTTACCGAGTCTTCATTGTCTTCAATAATGTTTTTGCTTGAGAAGTTCTTTAGGTACCGACTTGATATGAATCTAGATATTGATGATAATATTGATGCATTTCAAAAACTTGTTCAAGATATTAAAAATACGGGTGATGAACATATTGATGAATATGTGCCTATTGTGTTATTGAATGCTATTCCTGATTCATATGCTGAAGTGAAATCTGCTATTAAGTATGCTAGAGACAATATCACCATAGATACTGTTGTAAGTTGCCTTAAGAGTAAGGAGATTGAACTAAAACGGTATAAGGAGTCTAATAACTCGTCTGAGAAGGTGTTCCACACGAGAGGTAGACAGTCTCATAGGGATAATGGCAAGAATTCTGAAAATGGGCATGGAAAATCTAAGTCTAATGGAAAGCATAACAGGAAGTGTTACAATTGTGGTAAAAAAGGTCATTATGCAAATGAATGTAGGTTGCCTAAGAAAAAACATGATTCCAGTGATAGTAGTGATGATGAGCATGCTAATAATGTGACTGAAAAAGTCGAATATGGTGATGTTTATTGATTGGTTAACTGATTTTGATGACAATCTATGTGCTTATGTGCCTAGTTATACTTCTAATGAGCATTTGTTGCATGAAAATGAACTTGTTGATAATTCTGTTCAAGGTGGAGCTATGTGACTTTGTGTTTTGCTGTGTGCTAGTATATTTTTGATTAGTTATGTGCTATATATCTTTGTGTTTAGCTTTGTGCTGTTATCTCTGTGATTAGCTTTGTGCTAGTCTATCTTAGTGTTTATCTTTGTGCTAGGTACCTATTATTATTATTATTTTTCTTTGTGCTATTTGGCTTTGTGTTGTGTTATGTGTCTTTTTGTTTTTGCTTTGTGGATCTTGTTTACTCACTCTTTGTGCAGTGGGTAGTATTCTAAGGAGTATTTGGTGAGATCTCTTCTATTTTTACTTTTAAACTTTGTTAGTTAAATGCACTTGTGCTAGGTGCAAATTTTTCTTTCTATGTGACTGACTTTGTGTTTTCTTGCTTTGTGCAGGAAGGAAGCGTAGGGCGATGATGAACCATTTTTGACCCCCCCATTTAATAAGTGAAGGAATATGCCAAGGTGGAGTATGTGGATATTTGGCCCATACCCTCACTTTGGCAAAGCCTAGCACACTAGGGCCTTGTGAGTTCACTCCCATTGGGTTGCACCATAGGCCTCAATCACTACCTCTTTGGCCCATTTTATTTCTGGTAAGACTATCCGGCATATCTTCCTCCCTCAATCTCCTCCATCACAGTGATTCTCTTCTTCCGTAATTCTTGGAAACTCAGTTGTCATAATCCATTCTTTCCTTTCTCCACCGATTCCCATTTATGCTCCCTCTCCTTTCCATAATTACAGTGAGAATCTCCACTATATATATGCCCCTTGTCCTGGCCAAATATGTACAGCAAACAATTCATCTTCTTCTCAGTGAAACCTTGAAACCTTAGTGACCTTCTCGGTGAAGTGGGTGATTGAGGTCATTGGTGCTCTCTTTGTGTTTGGAGGATCTTGGTGATTCCAATGGGTGATGCTTGGTGCAAAATGGGGATGGTCCTGAGCCCTAATCATCTTTACTGATTTTGTATTGGTTGTTTCTACTCTTTTATTTTTCTTTGTGAAGTTCCTTTCTTTTCTTTTCTGCTTCGTGTTTTCTGTTTTGGTTTCTTGAATTTGTAACATTATTCCTATCTAGTATTCTTGATGTTATAAGTTTGATACACTTAAAATTCCTCCAAGGCACATTCACAAGCCAAGTTTGAAGCATCCAGAAATCAGAATGCACCATAACTACCTACAATTGCCTTTTTGCAAATACTAGGGGCAAAAATTAAACTACTCTTTTAATTGGGAGTATTTACTTCACTTAAATTTTGTTTTAAGGGTTTATAAAACAAGTTTCCTTTTCTAATTTATTTGAGTTTATTTCTGACTCTTTTTTTTTCGGTAAAAGGAATGTCGAAGTCATCTTATTCAAACACTTGGTGTGTGTAATACAAGCCTAATAGAAGTACATCACAATCCAGTACATTACACACTATGGGGCCTAGGGAGATGTTCAACTCCTAACATATTTTTTCCTCGAGGACAACTTTGTTACATTCCCTGGGATTAAGTTAAACCTGATGCCACAATAATCTTTTATGACCGCCGACAAAAAACATTAACTTTTGTGCCCGAAAAGATAAAAGGCTCCCTGGCAACTAACATCCTTTTATCCAAAATCAATGCTCCTTAATTAATTAATCACATGGTTCTTGGTTTTTACTGGTTCGTGCACGAATCAATATTACGAACTAGAGATGGTTTTGTCTGTTCGGGCAAAAAAGATTTTTTTTTATTTTTATTTTTTATTTTTTATTTTTTTTGCGGCGGGTATAAAAGAATTTTGCATGTGTACTGCAGCACGGTTTCCTTATGTTAAATCTAATAGTCTAATCATATTTGGTGTTCTCCGGTGGTCTGCCTCCCAATGAGGAGCCCAACTCTTCGGTTCTTTTGATCATGCTAATCTTCTAGCGGCATAACTATGTTCCTACCCATACTCATCTTCTAGCGGCATAAATCTTATTCTGACATACTCCTGCCGTTCCTTTTTTAGTTGTCTTTTTAGAAATAAAAAAACATTCCAAAATAGTTGTCACTTTACATATTTATCTCATACTTTTCCAATATTATCACTATATTATCCTAAAAGATATTCCTAGAATACTGTGCATTCTCTCTCCACTCCAATTCTATTTTTTATTTCCAAAGAAAACACATAGAGATAAAAGTGGAATAATACAGAATAATGATTACAATACTTGGTAAACGTATTTTATTTCTTCCTAAAACGACTACTAATAAAGGATGGAGGGAGTATATTTTATTTTATTTTTGGTGACACATATATTTTATTCTTGAAAAACCCTAAAAAAAAAAAAAAAAAAAAAAAAAAAAAAAAAAAAAAAAACCTAGAAGTTACAATTCCTAAATGTACCATGATTAGTACTACTAGTTAATAGAGGTCGGTTGAGTGGCTATTAACGTACATTTATGCTGCTGGGTTTGATATTTAATGGTTATTTAATACTATAATTGTTTAATACTACCATGATACTGATTTGTTTAATAATTAATAATTATTTAATTGATCTGACGCGTATCGATTAATGTTAGACAATGTTATAGGGTCGACTCTCCACCGCATCATATCCCCTCTTTATTTTTTATAATTTGTGTGACATTAGCCTCATCGACCATTTTCTAGTCTGTATAGGTTGTTTAGTAAAAAAAAAAAAAAATAGACAAAGACAATTATTTCTCCTTTCCTAACCTTCATTGCCTATCTGGCAAAAAAATTAGTGTTAGACAATTGTTTAATATCAACTAAAACTTGTTTAATTAGACATGCCAAATGCAATGTGCACTCAGTTAATTCCAAATTAAAAGTCTAAAATTGCTAAATTAGAAGTGCGAGTTTGGCAAACATTTGGAACCTTCGAAAGGGGCCAAATCCAATATACTACGTCCGTTCTTTTTTAATTGCTCAATTTCAATCATTGTTTTTAACTAGTTGACTTTGGATGGTTTTATATAATTCGTTACAAGGCTAAATAAAAAAATGGTAAAACAATAATGAAAATAGATATTACAAACTACAAAACTCATGTTAGACTTACCTTTAAAATTATTTTCTAACCTAACTAAATAAAACTCCAAAATCAGTTAGTTGAAAATAATAATTGAAATGGAGCAATTGAAAGAGAAGGGGGACGAAGTACCACTAAGGAACACAGGCATACGATATCGTGTCCGGAGGCAATCGTCGGTCGTTAGTTGGAAGGAAATTTTTAAGGCAGGCCAAAAAAAAAAAATAAAAAATAAAAAATAAAAATAAATAAATAAAAGTGAAAAAAAGAGGCCGTGTAGTTTCTCCCTTTTAGCATTTCCCCCCGAATCCTCCCTGTCCCACTTTCACCCCTCGTTGTGTACATCTTCGATTCTTGTGACCAAAGAAAGTAGAAGAAGATTCGCTTCCTTCCGGGTTCTACTCCTCACATTTCAATCTTCTCATTTAGTCGTTCCTCCCAAGTCCCACCCACATCTCAATTTCTCATCCCTTCCTCGCTGCTTCAAGGTATAGGTTCCATCATCCATGCTTCCGTTTCCGTTTCCGTTTCCGTTTCCTTGAAGAAATTCTTTATTCATTTTGCGATTTGATTTCCCATATCCCCAATCCCAGTCCCCACTACTGATTGAATACCATCGCCCCATCGTTGTTTTTCTCTTCTTGTGGAACTTGACTCAGATCGCTGGACGTAATTTCTTTAGGTTAATTCTACTGTTTTCCTTTTGGGGGTATATATCTTTGCTGTCTTTGCAATCCTTGTTTTGTTTGGATAATAAATTTGGGTTCTTTGTCCTGTTTATATATCAGTTATTATTTATAGCTCGGAATTCCGTGAAGGGTTCTTGTATTAACAATCCTGTTTCCAGCAAGCAGCAAGTTTATAACTTTTGATCCTTTATTCTTTTCTTTTCTTTTCATTTCTTAGTGGGAAAACTAGAGCCTAAAACCTTAACGAAATGTTGTTCTCTGGGTAGGCTGATGGACGCGGTATATTGTTTTAGAAATGACTTCTCAAATTGTTTAGACAATAAGATGAGGTTTCCATACTTGTGAGATGCTTTCAGCAATGAAAATCTTATGGTGATGCTAAGCAATATAGATGAGGCCTTAAACAAATGTCAGGGATTTCTCACTTTCTTTCCCCCGGACAGAAAGCTTGTGGAAGATCTTACTGCATACTTATATTGATATTACATATCACTTAGTTAGAATATGTTGAATTCACAATGTTATGTAATCTAAGGCAAAAAAACTCAACTTCTTTTTGATTCTATTGTTTCTATTGTTGATAGCTATGACTTTCTTGAACAGATATCCGTTTTGAATAATCAAGAGGGAAAAAATATTACTAGCATTTTTTATGTTCCAACACATACAATAAATGTTTTCCATCAACCAGTTAGTTTTGCTGCTTTTTCTGCACAATAGTCTCAAAAAAAGATGCCAATCCGGCATTTTTGCCACCAACACTGATCTTAATTCTTAACAGATAACAGATTTATGAAGGCTTTATGATACCCTGTCTCATTTTTATTTTCTTCAATGCTTATAAATTCTGAATAATGAAATAGTGAATATTAATATATTTTAGTGGGATTCAAGGCTTCATGGCTGCTGCGGCTAATGTTGCATAAATGGAGGAATCTTTTGGTGTGCAGAGTTTCCAAATATATCAAATATTTCCTGGGGATTGATTCTGCATCCTCCGATGGTCAATCTGAAAGTTTCCCGTCGTCCTATTATTGTTTATAGGCCCATACGACCGTCTGATTTAATGGTTATTGAGAAAATTCATGGCGATCTCTTTCCAATAAGGTCAGAATGTGCTTTTTCTCTTGTCAATGAAGAAGCATTGAGACGGCTATTATTTTATTTTACTAAGAGCATCTCATGATCATTCAGATATGAATCTGAGTTCTTCCACAATGTTGTACATGGTTATGATATTGTGTCATGGGGAGCTGTGGATCATAGCCAAACTAATGCACAGAGTGATGAACTTATTGGATTTGTCACTGCTAGAATTGTTTCGGCAAAAGACAGTGAGGTAAGCCATGAGGAAGTTGGCAGTCATTAGCTTACTGGATTTCCTGCCTTCCCTATTTACTTATAGTTGATTCCTCCATCAATTGTGCCATTTTCTTGCAGATACAAGATTTATTGAGCTGTGAATCATCACAAACGGATCAAACATTAGTATATATCTTGACGCTAGGAGTTGTAGAATCCTACAGAAACCTTGGAATAGGCAAGTTGCTTGTCTTTTGTTTATGACCTTATTTATCTTGTAACACACTAACAGCTCTCTAATCTTGAGTGTTCAGCCGGTTCCCTCATCCATGAGGTTGTCAAGTATGCTTCAAATATTTCAACTTGCCGTGCAGTATACCTACATGTGATTTCATACAATATTCCAGCCATACAGTTGTACAAGAAAATGTCATTTCAGTGCGTTCGACGGTTGTACAATTTTTATTTTATCAATGGGCAGCATTATGACTCATTCCTGTTTGTCTACTATGTGAATGGGGGGCGATCACCTTGCTCGCCGCTGTAAGTGAAACAATCTGTTTGCTATATGGTGCTATGCAAAATTGTAAATAAACTATGGCATTTGTATGTATATTGGCAATGATGAGGTTTGGTTGGATTGTTTCAGAGAGCTTATGACAGTATTCGTTTCACATGTAAAGAGTGGGTTGAAATGCGTGGCTGGAAAGCTGTGGAAAAATGAAGAAAGGAAGATTTCCAAGTTGTTGAAATGCAAGGACTCCGGCAGCATTCTCCCGACGGTGCATAACAAAAGAATTGGGATGGGTGAGGGTGGATATAGGTCCCAGTTTGTATAAAATAGTACATAAAACATATGAAAAAGAGCAGATGTAGGCTTTACTTGGTTTGATGACACATTGTGTCACCTGGAAATGAATGGTGTATTCAGCGTTCGACATAATTTGTATTTGTGAGTACAGAAAGTGTTGGTGGTGGCTGTCCATGTGTTTGTCCTTCCTTCCCCTCAAGAGGGAATAAGAATGGTGGTGTTAAAGTGGTAGATATGCTTGTGCAGCTAAACTGTGGTATTTTAAATCTTCTTGTTTCCAGTAATAAATCAAGTTGCACTTTGCTGTCCTGTATGTTATCTGTTTGTTATAAGATTGAAGTTTTACATGGGGATAAAAGAAGGGGCACAGGTTGTATTGAGATGGAAATGCAGATATCAGATATCAGATATTAGATGTCGTTTAAGCTCAAATTTCACATACCAATGAAGTACTCCATAATTACCTTTAATTTTACATTTTTGCCTTCTCTAAAAAGTGGAGCTAGAGTGGAGATTGGTTAGTTTAAAGGTAAAGAGAGGTATGCACATTATTCTAGTTATATCATTGATGAAAATAGAAGGGTAATATTGAAAAAACATTATATAAATATATAAAGTAACAACTAATAAGCAATACTTTTAAATAAAATGGTAATATTGAAAAAACATTTATATAAATATGTAAAGTGACAGAGAACACTTTTGAATGTATGACAGAAACATGGCAATGGCATCATGATAACAAATCCATCCCTATTGGGGCAGTGGACTTTGACTCCTGCATTTTCTTCTTCTCACTTTATCCATCCATCCAGATTCAAGAAATTACAGTACAGTCAAATTCTCCTTCCTCAGACTGTTGTATTCTGTAACCGTGTCAACTGATCATGAAGTATATTATTACGTGGAAAACAATCTGAAACGAATTACCCCGAAACTACATCTACATGGAGTATATTATTATTATTATTAATAAAATGAATCCTTCCTTTTATTAATCTTTTGCCCTTTATATATGTACTCGTAGTGTATTTAATTTTGGCCCCTCGCATATTTTCGTAGAATTGTAGTGTCGGAGTAGGATTCGGGAGCAAGCAATAGGGTTGCCTGGCGGAGGCCGGAGGGTTCGTCGACGAATTCGGGAGCAAAAGCAATAGGATTCCTATATTGATCTCTTGCTTTGGGTCTAGAACTTTCTTTTTCGTTAATCCATACAAATTCCAATCAATCCCAATTCTCACCATGTGGTTGGAGCTCGTATGCGGCTTCATTTTCTACCGCTTTCTCAAGCGCTTCCTTTTTGGCCATGATGCGCTTCTTGCCCTCGATTCTTCCCAGTTCACTGCTCTCTTCTCCGTTGCCCAAAGGTTGCTTACTTGCTTTGCTTCACTTTTCTTCTTCTTCTTCTTCATTGATAATTTAGAATGAGATATATATTCATCCACAGTTGGACAGTTATCTGCTTGTTGTATTTACCAATAATTTGTATTTGTATTCATATAGGTTGGAAAAGCTCAAGCGAGGAGCGAAAGTATACGTCGGCCTCCGAATTCCCGACCCAGATTCTGCTTCTCGCCGGAATATTGACCTTGTTCTTGTCACTAATCAGTTAACTTATCCTTCGTTTGTGTCTATTATATTCATTCACACTATTTACTTTGATATCGAAAATGAAGCTTCCTTTATTATAACAAGTTCATTAATGATGACTGGACACTTGTTTTTTGTGCATTTCCTGATGCAGGGAAGCAGTGGTTATTTCTGTAAAGAATATTTCAGGGTCCGTCTCCATTGACGATGATGGCAATTGGGTATGCACTGATGAGAAGCATAATAAAATTGATCGTATTCCCAGCCCTGTGAGTTGATCTCTTTCCTTTCTTGCTGAGATATATATTTTGCACTCCATCTAACTTACAGTGGTTAGTATCTCTTGTTGTTAAAACATATAAATGCTTTCCCATGGCCAAATATAAGGTTCCTTCAACTTTTCTTGTCGTGGCTTGACATAGCTTAAATCCTTTTATGCATTTGCAGTAAGTTCCTTGACTATTCTCAGAATAGATTTGATTGTGTACAGCCTAAATCAGTGATGGGTGAATTTATTACGTTCTTTTTCCTTCATGGTCGACCAAATAGATGTCAAGTGAAGTGTATCCAGAAATGTGGTTAGAGAAGTTTATGGAATGTTGAATAAAATACCCTAGGTTAGAATATCTGGTTATCAGCTTTGCTTTATGATAGGTTAACATGTTGAGTGACATATGCATGCCCTGTAAACAGCTTCCTTGCGTTTATTTCCCTTGTTCTTTTCTTTTTAAATCATTTTTTTTAAAACAACAATATCCAAAACAATGTATTATCCTAAAATATTGTACTATAATTTTGCTATTCGCCAATTTTATTTCTCTAGTTAGTTACTATACCAATATTCCAAATTGGTCCAATGCAGGAGGCTGAAACAAAACAATCAGTTTGCATCCTCGAAGAATATCTTGAACAAAGGGGCGTCTCTCTTCCACAAGGATACCTTTCTTATAAAGTTGTGTGCCCAAACCCAGATTTTAGGTATGATTCTCTTTCATTCTATTGATCTATTTATATCATGTATGGTAGAGCCCGTTTTCTTTTCTTCTTCTTCTTCTTCTTTTTTTTTTTCCCATTTGTCAAAAAGTTTGATAATCTGTGTTCGATTGCTGCACTTGAATGCTCTCCAGAAAGACCACTCCTCTGCTCACTGCTGATACGTTTATTTGATTGTTTTGAAGATTGAAGGGATTGGGTGTTGAATCGAACTAATGTTTGAAAATACTAAGAGCTTCTCCTGCATGGGCATTCCTAATCACTTAGAATACTAAGTTGGTGGCAGCCAGTGGTGCCATAAATTTATTGGATGAACATAATTTGTTAGGGATTTTTTTACTGGGATCTGGGTGTTGATCTTCTAACCTTTAAAGTCACCATAAAATGTGAGAACATGAATTCTTATTTTGCATTCCTATAAAGATCATTTACAGCATGGGGTTCATTTGTGGATTTATGCACTGTATTTCATGTAATCACTTACCATTACTATATGAATTTAATCCTTTACCATTCAAGGGCCCAGATCAGCAGTTTCTTGCTTAACTGGTATGTGACTTCGGTCTTGCTTCATGTCTCCTCCTGCTTTTCTTGCAGGTCGTTCAATTCAGACTGTTTTCCACCTGAGGTCATCACTTATGATCAGTGGACACAGTTACAACCCGAGAGAAGAAATTTTTATTCTGGATGGATTAAAGATACATTTTGTTGTGGAAAGAAAAAGATGCAGGAGTCATTTTCTGAGAAACTTAACTCTGTTCTCAGCACTGCCCCAACTTGGGATAGGTCTGTTACAATGCCATTGGCGTGTCAGTGTCATACTGTTGTTTTAAGCCTGGCGCAAACTTTCTAAAATGATAGATTCATAACCTAACCAAGAACAGTATTCTAACCTAAATTCTGAGATATGATTTGTATGATCATTTAGCTGGGTCTGGAGTTAATCAAAACAAAATTTTGTTGTATTATTTAATCCTGAATTTTCTTTGTTTTTAACTCAGTTGTCCCTTTCCTGTTCTTTAAAGTTTCGTTATTTGATTCAGGTTAGAACTCAAAGACAAGTGTATTCTTGGGGAATTTCTGGAATTCAAAGGCAACAACAATGACCTTCTAGCACTAAGAAAGATCAAAAGGTCAAAAGTTAGTCATCTGACTGTTCGGAAGCCTGGCATGTTTGGTTTTGGTATTGTCTCCATATCTTCTCATATTATTTAGTCAAGACCTTTATTGGATTTCAAGGTAATATCTTTTTCTTTAACATCTGCAAATACCAACAAGTTTTAATTGTACATCTGCAGTGGAATCATCGGTCCAGATTTTATACGTCCCTCGCGATTATCGTGTTGGAGGACCTTCTTGGTCTTCACCATGGGAAGAAGTTACAGTCAATGCAAGAACAGAGCTCGTATTTCAACCTCAGAACTCAACAAAGTCACATAAACTTAAGCTTTCTTCGGTTGTGTCCCTGTCCCTGAGTGCCTGAGTGTCCATTGATAAGTTGATGCACAAGTTGCAATTTTGGTGGAAATACTGGAGAAGGAAATGCTATGGTCTTGTATATGTTATACCCACCTTCTAGATGCGATCCTTTCTACAACATTGCTCTGGCAGCTACTTGCTTAACTTCGGTTATATGTATATTTATTGTGGAAATCAGCTAAATTGATATGAAAAGAAAAAGTGCCAAATGTTTGGCATGATTGACTTACTGCTTTCATTATTTCCTTTATTTGTGATGGAGTGTACTATTCTTGTGCTACCTAATGTGATGAATATTGTAAATTTTGTTTTGGAAGGAGATTATCCTCTGAAGGGATAGATATGGCCAACAGAATTTGACAGAAATCGTTTTTTGTTCTGGCTTTTGTTTAAACTGAATGTGTGGAATAAGTATCTACTTGCTGACAAGTTCTTACACAGCAGGCCTTCTGAAGGAGATTATTGGACGAAGAAAATGTGGATGCTCTTGGGTATAGTAATGCAAAGTTGCTGCTGGTACGTTTTTAACTTGCTCTGATATCCAGTGCTTGTAAAAACCAATCATCAATTTTTAATTGGTCAGATGCATTCAGCGGATGTGTGTATGTCCAGATTTGTTTGTTAGAACTTGCAGAGTAAAAGGAATTGGGGGCTGGGAGCATCTGGACGTACCAGTGAAAATCACTAGCCTTGTGGATGACATTCTGAGAGTGAAAACCTCTCTCAATAAACTTGGCAATTGGCATGGTAATGAAGCATGTTCATGTGTCTCACGAAACCATTGCTCCCAAAACTATGTAGAAAAAAATTTACGATTGGTTTCATGCCTTTTCATATGTTACAACTAGTCCCAGAAATCATATCCATTGGAGGCAAACGTAAGGAAAGTATATGCCTTTGCAACTTGTGTGGGGTTTGGGGAAGCAAGCTTAATTTTGATTGTCCATCTAAAATTCAAAGAAACTTGTCTCCTGGTCAAGGACAATTCAGAATCCCTAAATTGAGGATCGAGGAGTGAGGAGGATGTGATTCAATTAGTCCTCTCTTCCTTTTTGTTTTCTCTCTCTCTCTCTCTCTCTCTCCTACATCAAGATCATCTCCAATTCTGAACACAGTTTTCTACTATCACTCTATTTGTTTGTGATGCGTGGAAGTAATAAGATTGTGTTTGTTTGTGTAGGTTGTAAAGCCTCAAAAGTTTTCGTTTCTCTGTGCAAAGATTGCTGATGCACATGTTTCTGTGCTTCGTTTCCATGACGGCACATTGGAGCTCATATGTTGGGAAAACCATGGGAATCAACAGACAACAACAATAAACTGGCCCATGCTAACCACGAGTGCATGCATGCGGTCCCTCCCAGCTTCCAACTTCCAGGCTTCCGAACTCCACTTCCATTAATTAATTATTGATGATGATGATGACTGGGATTGTAGGGTACTATAAAGATTGCTGTCCGTACCCGGCCCTGTCTATTTATTCACTCGCGGCACAGTGTCCTCGAGGATCCTCGTGCACATATTTTATTTAATATCCTCTATATCCCATACTACTACTGATTATACACCACAACCCACACCATTGAGCGATTATTGCTGTTTTCCTCAGTTTCAGTTAGCTACAGCCTACGGTGGCCGGCCATGTCCTCAAACGCCTCGTGCCATTCTCCGGCGATGATCACTTGCCGAGGTACCCTACTACCCTACTATGTACAGCATGTTGGTCCTCTTGACTGTTTTTTTCATTTCAGCATTCATGACTTACTATTATTATGTAAAAGTGCAGCGGCCGTCATCTGGAGAGAAAATGAGGATCCTAAGGTAGAAGAGATACAGGTCGAACCGCCCCGGGAAGGAGAAGTCCGAGTGAAGATGCTCTTCTCCAGCATTTGCCACACCGACGTCCTCGGCCGCAGCGGCTTCCCCACTGTTCGTCAGATCATACTAATAATTATTCAAAAACAATTGATCAATCATTCACATTTCAGATATGAATATGATATACTATACCCCATTGCAAGTTCCTTACTTTTTGTATCTGCATTCATTCATTCTCCAGGCAGTATTCCCCCGAGTTTTAGGCCACGAAGGCGTCGGGGTCGTTGAGAGCATCGGCAGTGGCGTCCAACTCAAAACCAAGCTGCAAACCGGGGACATCGTCATCCCCACTTTCCTCGGCGAGTGTGGGGACCGTTGCGAAAATTGCAGGTCCGGGAGAACCAACATGTGCCAGACGCACCCACTCCAGGCATTCACGGGGCTGATGGGCGACGGGACAAACAGGATGTGGGTACGCGCGGGGCCGGGGCAGCAGCCCCAGCGCCTCCACCACTTCCTCAGCTGCTCCACCTGGTCCGAATACACGGTCGTGGATGCCAACTACTTGGTCAGGATCAACCGCGGCCATCCCAACACCACCGACGCCGCCATTCCTCTCCGGCACGCCAGTTTCCTATCCTGCGGCTTCACCACGGGATTCGGAGCCGTCTGGAAGGAAGCCAATGTACACAGAGGATCCACCGTGGCCGTCCTGGGCCTCGGCGCTGTTGGCCTCGGCGTCGTGGAAGGCGCGCGCCTCCACGGCGCAGCACGAATTATAGGAGTCGACGTAAATGAAACCAAACGTGGAGTGGGAGAGGCCTTCGGCATGACGGATTTCATAAACCCGAGTAGCAGTAAGTCCATTTCGGACGTGGTCAACGAGATGACCGGAGGATCGGGCGCGGATTACACCTTTGAGTGCACCGGAATCCCCCGTCTGGTTAACGAAGCTCTCCTGGCTACAAAACCAGTATGTATAACTCACCCAACTCCTCCATTTTGTTGAATTCCTTAAGAGCGTTGTTAAATTTGAGCTGGTTGATATATGAATGTATGTAAAAATGGTATCAGGGAATTGGGAAAATGGTGATGCTTGGAGCAGGGATCGACAAGAGTGTGGAGATCGACTTGGTAACACTGCTGAGGTGCACGGCGTTCAAATATGCGGTTTTTGGTGGGGTTAAGGTTCAATCGGATCTCCCTGTTATCATCGACAAGTGCATCAACAATGTAGGTTACTATACTCAGATTTATTCTTCCAAGTTACTCTGTGCTGATGGATGTGAAAAATTGTTAAATTTTGGGAATTTTGATGTGCAGGAAATTAAGAATCTGGAGAAGCTTGTAACCCATGAAGTTGCACTTGGGGATATAAACAGGGCGTGGAAGCTGCTTAAGGAACCACATTGTGTTAAGGTTGTAATAAGCTTTTAGCTGCTGCACCAGTGGATCATGGGACTTGGACTTGGACTACGAAATTTTTAATTACTATATCAATCATTTTCTCATTTACTGTTATTTCTTTATGAGATTGTTGTTGGAAAAAGGGGGTTTTGAGCTCCTTTTTGCGTAATGACGATATTTAATTTGGATTAATTAAATAGCATATACGAATTCTACATTTCGCGTAGATTGTCGTAGTGCATTTATTTTCTCAAAACCGTTGTCAGGTGAGTGAGAAATAAGTTGTGTTTAAATGGTTGTTAAAGAGTAAGTAAAAGTGGCGCGTCCCACATTGCTTAAGCAGTGGGAGTTGAATTAGTTTATATTGTTCTGCGTGTTAGAAACAATTAAACTAATACAGATTGATCAAGTGTGGGGGAAGCCCACACGCGCGCGCCCGTCCCACGCCGGCGCCCGTGGACTTGGACTTGGACTTGGACTTGGATCTTGGGCTTTGGGTCTGTCTAATTTTTTAGACAAAGTTTATTTGTCGAGCCCATGCACCAAGCCCAGTCCTGGAAGCCCACTCTGATTTCAACAGTTGTTGAATACCATTTCAGCTGAAACAACTATTGAAAACCATTTGAATTCGAGTTGAAACCGCCCCATCAATACTCGTCGGCGGTTTCGTCTCGTCCAACGCCTATAAATGGCAGCTCCAGCCTTGGGGAAAAATACACATCTTCTTCACACTTCTCTTCTGCATCCTTCCCGACTCCCTCAGCTCTTTGCTTTTGTTCGCTGGTCGTCGGCGTTTGCGGTGCTGCTACGCTGAGGCATTCGTCGTTTTACCTTTGGGGACATTCTGCCGTTGCCGGAGCACTACCGGGGCATAAACGTCTTGCGGGAAGAGTTCCAAACTCGACTCGACGTTTTTGTGTTGCTGTTCCGTCCATTTTCTCACAAGCG
The DNA here is from genome assembly GCA_030278955.1 of Hygrophila difformis. Classification (NCBI taxonomy): domain Eukaryota; kingdom Viridiplantae; phylum Streptophyta; class Magnoliopsida; order Lamiales; family Acanthaceae; genus Hygrophila; species Hygrophila difformis. The sequence goes on from JAOANR010000015.1 coordinate 35,059,486, forward strand.
CAAGACGTTTAAAATGGACGGTTTCACTACTGCCGCCACCGCCTCCGCTGACGTCTCATCCCCCGCTGCCGCCGCCGCTTCCGTTCCTATGTCTGGGTCTGTCCAGGCGTCCGCTGTCGTTACCCCAACCGCAGCGGTGTCGTCAATGCTGACCACTGCCACTGTCGTTCCTCCACCCATGACGTTGCCGCTGCCGTTGCCACTGCCGGCGGCAGACCCAAACGCCTCCATCGATCAATACTTGCTTCATCCAACGACGGCCTTTCTGCCCCCGTCGCCGACGCCTAACGCTGGCAGGTATGTTTTGCCCAATTCTGGGCAGTTTATCTCTGGACACTCCTTTGGAACAGTTTCGTTCCAGCCCAACATTTCGGTTGGGGCGTCTTTACCGTTTTCTGGACAAACAGTCGGGATTACACCCGCAGGACTTAATAACATGAACACCGGTTTACAACCGGGCGGTGGGCCGCTGAACACTAGTTTGCCAACTTATGTTCAGTCGGAGCCGGCCTTCGTGCCGGGCGTTGGGCCGTCAAGGGGTTCTGTCCCTATGGCGTTGCCAAGGCCATTTGGAGTGGCCAAGAAGCCGTCAAAGTTTGACGGGCGTGATTTCAAGACGTGGCAACAGAAGATGCTATTCTATCTGACCACTCTTGGTTTGGCCGGGTTTTTGAGGAGCAACCGGCCGTCCCTGTCTGAGATGGAGACCGATCCTCAAAAGCTCGTCGCCAAAGAACAATGGGTTCATGGTGATTTCATGTGTAAGAACTTCATTCTGAGTGCTCTCACGGATCCTTTGTACGCTGTGTACTCTTCTGTAAAAGGTGCAAAGGAATTGTGGATTCAGTTGGAACGGAAGTACAAAACGGAGGATGCTGGTACTAAAAAGCATGCCGCTTCCAAATATCTGGGTTTTCAGATGGTTGACGGGCGTTCAGTGGTTGAACAAGTTCAAGAGTTTCAATTACTGATACATGGCGTTCACGCTGAGGGAATGCAATTGCCCGATGCGCTTAACGCTGCGGTTGTGATTGAGAAGCTGCCTCCTTCGTGGAAAGACTTCAAGAACTACTTGATGCACAAGCAAAAAGAAATGTCCCTTGAAGATCTTGTTACACGGATCAGAATCGAGGAGGATAACCGCAAGGCCGTGTCAAGGAGCCATTCCGTGGAGGCTAAGGCGAACTTGACTGAAACAACCGGTAAACGCAAGCAGCCGCCCGCTGCGGGTAAAGGTAAAGCGGTTGCCGATGGCCAAAAGAGGAAGAAGTTCTCTGGGAATTGCTACAACTGTGGCAAGGTTGGGCATTTTGCACATCAGTGCCCGAAGCCGAAGAAAAAGAAACCTGCCAAGCCTGCCGCTAACGTGGTACAGGCTGAACCTGAAGGTTGGGAAGACAACCTTTGTGCAGTGGTGTCTGAAGCTCTGCATGTTGATGATGCTAAAGGTTGGTTTGTTGATACCGGGGCTTCGTGTCATGTGGCTGCCAACAGGGAGTTCTTTACTTCATACCGGACTGTTGAAGGCAGAAAGCTGCATATGGGAAACCAAGCATCATCTGATGTGGTTGACGTTGGGAATGTGGTACTGAGGCTGACTAGTGGCAAAAACTTGACTCTGAAGGATGTGATGCATGTCCCTGATATCCGGAAGAATTTGGTTTCTGGTTCGCTGCTAGTTAGTAGTGGTTTTAAACTTGTTTTTGAGTCTGATAAGTTTATCATGACTAAGTTTGGAAAATTTCTTGGTAGAGGCTATCTCACCAATGGTCTTTTCAAGTTTAATGTATTGGCTAAACGCCAAGTTGTTGAGCAAGCTTCTGGTAATAAAATTGAAGGTTCTTCTTACTTGCTTGAGTGTTTTAATTTATGGCATTGTAGACTTGGACATGCAAATAAAAATGCTATAAAGAGATTGGTAAATTTAAATTTACTTAAAGAAATGGAATTCAACGATAAAAACAAATGTGAAATTTGTGTTGAAGCGAAAATGACAAAACTTCCATTTCCAAGTGTTAAAAGAAATACTAAACCCCTGGATTTAATTCATACTGATGTATGTGATTTTAGATCTTTGCAAACTCGGGGTGGTAAAAAGTATTTTATTACTTTTATTGATGATAGCACTCGTTATTGCTATCTTTATCTGTTGAGAAGCAAAGATGAAGCTATTGAAGCATTTAAAAACTTCAAGCTTGAGGCTGAAACTCAATTGAATAGCCGTATTAAAGCTATTCGGAGTGATCGTGGAGGAGAATACGTTGCTCCGTTTGCTGAATTGTGTGCCGAGTCCGGAATAATTCATCAAACTACAGCTCCATATTCACCGCAGTCCAATGGTGTTGCGGAACGTAAGAACCGTACGCTAAAGGATATGATGAATGCTTTATTGATCAGTTCAGGGTTACCCCAGAACTTGTGGGGGGAAGCTGTTTTAACAGCTAATTATATTTTAAATAAAATACCTCACAAAGGTAAGGAAGTAACGTCTTACGAGTTATGGAAAGGTAGAAAACCTTCTTTCAAATACCTCAAAGTGTGGGGGTGTTTGGCTAAAGTTGAGGTGCCACCTCCTAAACAAGTTACAATGGGCCCCAAAACAGTTGATTGTATCTTTATAGGATATGCCCTTAACAGTAGCACGTATCGTTTCCTAGTACATAAGTCTGAAATATCTGGTATGAGTGAAGGAACGATATTCGAATCAAGAAACGCCGTGTTTTTTTAAGACATATATCCTTACAAGGATAAAGTGGAATGTTCAAATAAAAGAACGTTTGATGAAGCTACGAGCTCTGATCAGCCAAAACAAACTGACAAGGGAAGTATTTCTCCTGAACCAGTTGAACTTCGTCGTAGCCATAGGGCAAAAGTGGCTAAAACTTTTGGTCCAGATTTCATCACTTTTATGTTAGATAACGAGCCAAGAACTGTGAGTGAAGCTCTGGCTCGACCAGATGCTGCGTTATGGCAAGAAGCCATAAACAGTGAGTTAGAATCCATTATGCAGAATCGCACTTGGGTTCTTACTGATCTACCGAAAGGTTGTAAACCCTTAGGATGTCGTTGGGTCCTTAAAAGAAAGTATAAAGCCGATGGATCGATCGATAAATACAAGGCTCGCCTTGTAGTTCAGGGCTTTAGACAAAAGGAAGGAGATAATTATTTTGATACTTATTCTCCGGTGTCTAGAATCACCTTCATTCGAGTGTTTCTCTCGATTGCTGCACTTTACAATCTTGAGATTCATTATCCACAAGTGGTTATGTATTCATGATTGCGGGAGGGGTTGTGTCTTGGAAGTCACAAAAACAAACGTGTATAGCCCGATCCACCATGGAATCTGAATTCATAGCTTTAGATAAAGCTGGTGAAGAAGCCGAATGGCTTCGAAATTTCCTCGAGGAAATTCCATGTTGGAAGAAACCTGTGCCAACAGTAATGATACACTGTGATAGTCAAGCAGCTATTGGCAGGGCACGAAATGAGATGTATAATGGTAAGTCGAGACATATCCGTCGTCGACATCATACCGTTAAGCAGTTGATTTCTAGTGGGGTGATTTCTCTAACTTATGTGAAGTCTGGAGATAACCTAGCGGATCCGTTAACAAAAGCTGTCAACAGAGATCAATTTTGCAAATTGCGAGAGGGAATGGGATTAAAACCCACACCTAAAGAATGATTACATTGGTAACCTAACCATGATGCGTGGAGATCCCACAAACTTGGTTCAAAGGGACAACTAAGATGTATGATTTCAAATGTGAAAACACTTTTGAAGAATAAACTTCATCCTTTCCCTCAGAAGCAATGATAAAGTGTTTGATACCTGTCTGTGGTAGAGGTTGAGTTTAATGACTCTTAATGATTCTGGAACTATGTGTTCATATAAGTATGACAGGATACTTGTTTGAATCACCTATATAAGTAGAAGTGTGGCCGCTTCAGTAGAGACTTATGAATCCAAAGGGGGTTTCCATGGCCTGGAATGGAACCAAACGTGAGAACGGACAAAGAGTCTGAAAAGTTACTGATTCTTTATTATTGGACTAGTATACGTTGTGGGGGATAGTTCAAGAGTAAAATCACTACGCCGCCTGTATACTCGATAATATTGATATGGTTTAAGTTCAAAGCCAAAAACTACTTAAACCCGTGTAGTAACCTTTCTTTAAGAAGGAGTCGGGGCATTTGCATCTGCATTGCATTCACTAATGCTGTTATTTCCACTCATGTGGGGGATTGTTGGAAAAAGGGGGTTTTGAGCTCCTTTTTGCGTAATGACGATATTTAATTTGGATTAAATAGCGTATACGAATTCTACATTTCGCGTAGATTGTCGTAGTGCATTTATTTTCTCAAAACCGTTGTCGGGTGAGTGAGAAATAAGTGGTCGAAATGGGTCATTGAATGCGGCTAGTTGAAACGCTTGTGTTTAAATGGTTGTTAAAGAGTAGGTAAAAGTGGCGCGTCCCACATTGCTTAAGCAGTGGGAGTTGAATTAGTTTATATTGTTCTGCGTGTTAGAAACAATTAAACTAATACAGATTGGTCAAGTGTGGGGGAAGCCCACACGCGCGCGCCCGTCCCGAGCCGAGCCGAGCCGCGCCGCGCCGTCGCCGTCGCCGTCACCCGCGCCCGCGCCCGTGCCCGTGCCCGTGGACTTGGACTTGGATCTTGGTAATTGGGCTTTGGGTGAGCTTTGGGCCTGTCTAATTTTTTAGACAAAGTTTATTTGTCGAGCCCATGCGCCAAGCCCAGTCCTGGAAGCCCACTCTGATTTCAACAGTTGTTGAATACCATTTCAGCTGAAACAACTGTTGAAAACCATTTGAATTCGAGTTGAAACCGTCCCATCAATACTCGTCGGCGGTTTCGTCTCGTCCAACGCCTATAAATGGCAGCTCCAGCCTTGGGGAAAAATACACATCTTCTTCACACTTCTCTTCTGCATCCTTCCCGACTCCCTCAGCTCTTTGCTTTTGTTCGCTGGTCGTCGGCGTTTGCGATGCTACGCCGAGGCATTCGTCGTTTTACCTTTGCCGGAGCACTACCGGGGCATAAACGTCTTGCGGGAAGAGTTCCAAACTCGACTCGACGTTTTTGTGTTGCTGTTCTGTCCATTTTCTCACAATTGTCACGTTTCATCACAAGCATGACTTGTATGTATCCCGATACATGGATGGGAATTATTAGTGATCAAATTACGGCCGTGACATGCAAAGCAAAATATGATTGTTCGAATAAAAGAAAATACATTTTAAACTTTGAAAATGGAAAGAGCTTTTTGTTTAGTTAGAAGTTAATGGGTTTGATTGGATGAGGGTAGAATAGATGGTAGAAATATGCTATTTGCTATGAATTTTTGCACTGATACCACTGTTAGGTATTTGCACTCATACCATTATTAGGTATGCACCGTTTTGCAAATCTGCAGAAACCACCACCCACAGAAAACAGAAGCGGAACAAAAATATATGCGGATAACAATACACAAAGCATAACAACAAAAGAAGAAGACAACAAACAAAACAGAGATACTGAATCTCAGATGCGGATCATCTTCAGGGCTCAGAACTAATCCCCAATAATTGCACCAAGCCACACGCAATGATCACCAAGATCCTCCGAACACGTAGAGTGAGCCAACGGTCTCACAAACACGTCACAAAAATATAAGGTCACTCAAATTCCTCACTGGCTCGCTGGTGGGCTTTCTCACACTCAGATAACTCACCCACTCGGATAACTCACACACTCACTCACTGAGAGGCTATTGTGGTGGTTTGCTACACTCGGGAGGTTTAACCCCAATGGTGGGTTTGCCACTGGTGGTTTGGCCACACTGGTTACACTAACGGGGTAACTTATTTATAGGGGAGCTTCACAGGGAGGGTTACCAGAAGTCACAAGGAGGAGCGGGTGTTTGGCACAAAGGCAAAGATCGGGCGCATGCACCGAAAGCAGGTAGGGTCGCAGCAGGCATGCGTATTGACAATTGAGTCGTGAGACACGGGGGACATGCGGCTTAGCAGCTAGGCTAAGGCGAGTGTTTGAGACCGGTGATTGCCCCTGATGAGTAGGTTTTACAAGGGCCCTAGTGTGCTTGTGCTTATGCACAAGGTGGTATGTGACACAATTTCTCACTCTATTTCTCGTTGTTTCGTAACGTAACATATTTGATGAGAGATTTGGCCAAATCTACTTTGCTTGGTGGGGATGAGAACTAGTCAAAATGGAAAAGTTTTTGCCTTCCAATTTTAGGTTGGGGTTCGATTTCTCACCCGGCTCACTGTTCCTTTCCTTTGTAGTTTGTGTGGCATGGACTTCTACCACCCTTTCTCTGTCTTTGACTTCTCAAAAAGAAATTCTACTTTGCTTGGTTATAAAGAATATTGAAGAACATATTCACTTTATACTAAAATATCCAAATAACTTTTGATCAAATGTGCTATCCGGTAACTTCTAAATTGTATTATACTCCCTTGTTCTATTTAACTTGTCTGATTTTATTTCTACATGCAATCCAATGCACTATTTTAACAGAAAATATCTCAAAATATTTATAACAAAAAATTTTGAAAAATATATTTTTTAAAATTACATGATTATATAATTCTAACAATGATTATTTTTTTCAAATATATACTTTTAATAAAATTAAATTAAAATTAAATAGTGAACCGCGAAAAAAAGTCGACGGAACGAAGGGAGTAAAATTTTCTCAAAGATGGCCTTTGGCTTTGGAGCCTAAAATAATAAAGGTATTTTCTAGGCCTTTGGAGCCTAAAAATAAGTTTTTAAGATTCCGATAATCTGCAATGGAGGAGTCAATTTAATTTAAGATAAAGAGAAATATTGACCGCTTAATGGTTAAGCAATTGACGAGAAAGGGACGACGGCACAGACAGACGACACGTGGCAAAGCGTACGGCGTGGTTATCGGCCACCGCCACCAAACACTTGAACCCTACGAGTACTTTCGATCTGTTCCCATTTTGGACGATACGTTTCATATTCCACCGCTACGGTCCATATCTTAGTACTGCTCCTTCAGAGACCACCAGAGTTCAGACTTCAGACCCACCCCTCAAGTTACCCTTTATGAGAGCATTTCCCTCTTCTTCCCTCCTCTGCCTCCTCCTCTTCGCCCTCCTTCCCCTTCATTCTCATCAGTCCTCCTCCTCTTCCGGCTTCTGCGACCAACACCTTCAACCAGATATTGCAATGGCCGCTTCCGCTGGTGCGACTCTTGGTGGCCTCTCCGATACCCATGCCGACATCGATTCCCTCGCCCGATTTGCCGTCGACCACCACAACAACAAAGAGGCATCGCATCTCACTCCCTACTCTCGTGCACAGTATCTCTTCGCTATTAGTATTATGTTTTGTTTTTCTAAATCGAATTTAATTAGATCGACAGAAAAGTCCTTTCGTCGATTGAGATTGGTGTTACTGCAGAAATGATTATTCATGTTTGATCCGCGTGAGTTTGTTTAACTTGATTAGTTGGAAGCTAGGGTTTTATTTATTCTGGTTTTGTGAATTTGTAACCACTGACTGATGATATATATCGTTTGCTTTCCTGGATGTTGTGCTTGATGTTAACTGCTCTGACAGTTCCTTTTTGATTATTCAGAATGCTGTACTTGAGCTGGTTAGGGTTGTGAAGGCTCAAGAGCAAGTGGTTGCGGGTACGTTGCATCATCTTACACTGGAAGTCCTTGATGCTGGATCGAAGAAAATCTATGAGGCAAAAATCTGGGTAAAACCGTGGATGGATTTTAAGGAAGTACAAGAATTTAAGCATGTTGGAGATGCTCCTGCTTTTACTTCCTCAGACCTGGGTGCAAAGAAAGGTAGATTATGATTGTCTTGAAGCTTAGTGTGAGTGTGAATATGTGATGCAAGAGCTCTATTGAGTAATGCTACATATTTTAAGTAAGAAGCTGTTTCAATTCCTTCTTTAATAGTCGTAAATAATTTGGTTTAGTGTGATATTAGGGTTATTAAAGCCTTAATGACCACCATATGAAGCCGGCATTTTGTTTCTAATCTGGTATAATTCTATTTGCTTGCTGAATTAGTTCTGGCTGCCAGACACTCTTCGTCCCCCTGAATTTTGGTTGATGGTGTGATGGTTTTATGTGAAGTGTTGCTCTGTTTTAGTTCTCAACTGGATCTTTTTGGCAGATTTGATTTGTTTTGGCCGTCTCTCATTTCATGCTTGATGCAATTTGGGTGTAAAAAACTTGTATTAAACTGTTGGGCTCACTGGCTGTGCTTTCTATTACTGGCTTCCAATTGCTTTTGACTGTTGGGGTCTGTATGTATAGGAGATCCACAGGCCTTGGGCTCACGATCAGTGCCAGTGCACGATCCCATTGTTCAGGATGCTGCTCATCATGCTATTAGAACAATTCAGCAGAGATCAAACTCGTTAGTGCCTTATGAACTGAGCGAGATTGTCCATGCCAATGCAGAGGTGGGTAGTACCTGTTTTTGATTTAATCATGTTTCGCCGATGATAGGCTTTATTGTGTGAACAAATAGAAATCTGAAGATATTTTACAGTGACCAAGTTTTGGAGTGCCTGGGAGTTGTATGAAAACAATATTCCTAGATATTTTCTTTCTTCCCAGGACATTTACCATTTCATGTATCGCATTTCCCTTTAAATTGGCATGTTTTCTCTGTTGTGGTAGGTTGGTGAGACTTCTTCGAAGTTGGATATGCTGCTCAAGGTCAAGAGAGGAGATAGAGAAGAGAGATACCGGGTTGAGGTGCACAGGAAGAGTGAAGGGGGTTTTCATTTGAACAAGATGGAGTTGGATGCCTGAAGTCCAGCTCCCATACTATCCGATCCTAATCCTCTAATCAACCATGGAAAAAGCAGGGTGCAGTTTGCTTGACACCCTGTCCTGTCCCTAACCATGAGATAAGAGTGTACTGCTTATGCTTTTCAAGTTGGATACTTGTCTGTATTAACTATCTAGTGACATTACACAGTTTCACCGCACTGCTTGACTTGACTTCTGTATTAATTATCGTTTGATGAATGTGTTGGCAAATATTGGGAACAAACCATGGGTGTCCTCTAAAAAGATTATGTTCTCTTACTACCTTATAAGGAAAGGTCTTTTTTCCGGATTGGGTGTGGCATAACCACAATTAAGCTATAGACTAAGCACACATTCATTGTATTGACTTCAGAATGCATTGCCAAGTAATGATTATATGGTGGAGACCTAAATGCTTTATCACCAAATGGCTGGGATGAGTGGTATCTCAATAGCTCTCATAATCCATGTATATGATGAAGTTGATTGCGAGTGGCAGAAAGCAACTTGAATCCGCGTCCCAAGACTTGGCTGAAATACTAAATTGGATCCATGTCCAATGAGTTCTTTACTGCTACAGCACAGGAGATCGGGAATAATTGCTAAATACGTCATTTTTCTTGTTATTTTTGTCCGATCCGTCCTATTTGAATTTTTGACCGCTATTAGTCCTCTTCGTTTGTTAATTAATACCAAATTTGTCCTAAACTCACTAATCCTAGTCAATTAGAGATTTAATCAGAATAATTGCCAAAAACGTCTAGTATTTCTTATCATTTTATCCGAAACTATCCTCTACAACCTTTGAAAATAATTGGCTCTAACTTTCGTGATCGTTGCATTAAATATATTATATTTTTGTGCATTATACGATACTTTGTTTTTTTTTTGTTGCTACAGTCCACATTATATTGTCATAACTACAAGTAAGATGTTTTCAATGCATTATATTCTTATATCAAACATGAAGGGCCTAATTAGATGCATTACTATTCTCATTACAATATCATCAAACATTGGGTTTGAAATTAATATGTCATCGGCATCTTTCTTCAAAATAAAAATGGATGGCAAACCGATGACATGAAATCTTGCTCGTTGCCACTTTTACTAATTACAACCTACTTACTTTTTTCTTTAAAAAAAAAAAAACAAATCAACTATGTTGGAATCCGGATAATAGATCAAGACGTTGGAAAGGGTACTTTATTTCAACAATACAAGAAAGGGCAATAATCAATTCCAAGCAAGTAAGTTTCCAACCTCTGCCTACTTCATATCTTTCAATATTTGAGTGCTCCACAAATTTATCCGCTCTGAAATGCCTTATTCACATTGACAATTTACATACTCAATCCAATACTTTCTCCGCTCATTATTTTTGTTACGGACCCACCTACCACGTATGCTGATATACATTTCTAATGGTTAATTAACTTAAATTTTGTACAATGAAAAATTATAAAAGGTTGATATTATAAAACTACAAGATTAGATAAATCTAACAAGATCTCACTTGACTATATTTTTTTATACATAACTATAATAAAAATTTGAATTAAAATTAAATAGTGAATAGTGCCAAAAGTTCACCCGTAACAAAAACGCCGAGATGGAGGTAGTATTTGCTTGGATGGCGACTTCACTAGTTTGTCAGCCCTCATTCGTTGTATCAATGGTTACATGTTCATTTGTCTTGAAGAAAAACGTCATTGGAATATATAATTTCAAACATAATGTTTGATGGCACTATAATAAGAATATGCAATTAATCTAATTAGGTTTCTTGATGTTTGACATGAGATAAGATATGAATTGAAAATATTTTACTTATAATTTTTACAGTATAATGTAGACTGTAGAAATAAAAAAAAAAAGAAAAAGAACAAAATATAATGCACAAAAGTTGATTATACTATTTAATGCAACGATCACTGGCCAATTATTTGCAAGAGTTGTAGAGGACTGATTCGGACAAAACGATAAGTAAATGGACGTTTTTTATAATTGTTCTGATTAAATCTCTAATTGACTTGTATAGTGAGTTTAGGACGAATTTGTTTTTAATTAGCAAACGAATCGGACTAATAGGGGCGAAAAATTCGAATAAAACGGATTCGGCAAAAATGACAAGAAAATGGACCTATTGGCAATTATTCCCAAGGAGATCGTTACAAGATTCCCAAAAGTGGTACCTTCACGTTAATTATCACCAGGCGGTAGGCTTGTTTTTCTCCACCCAATGAGGGGGCTTCAACTTTTCAACGAACCACAATATCAGGACACTGTACACCTCTGGAATCCTGGGCAATTGTATACTACCATGTACCAAATTCCAATTTAGCAGAGGATTGCTGTCCACGAGCACTACAGTTTGAAACACATGGCCTCGAAGATCAATTATTTCTTTCTTCCTACCAGAAAATCCGTAGAGCAACACAGGCCCATGATGATGTTAGTTTTCCCAGATTGCAAGCAGGATAGACCAAAACCAATCACCAAAATTCAGGTCAATGAACCCTCCACCATATGGGAGATGACAACATATTGTTTACCGCTGGGGCAATCCCAAATCTGATGAGACCAGGACAAATGGTTTCTGTGAACATGTTTAACATAACATTACAAGACATTATATTTGTAAGAATGGTGGAATACGCAGACAACTTTGTAAGGTATTAAGGTTGACCTAAAGTTCAATCAAGTATATGATCATATGAGAAAAAACCCAGTTAACAAATGAAGATGTCACACAGTTAGTGTTGTTGCCATGGGCAATGGATGATAAATATTGTACAGAAACAAGTCATCTTGTGCAGTTGTCTCCTCGGTCTGTCCTCCTCGCACTTGCACGCACATGATACATTCACCGTCTCACCAAATAAGCCAAAGTGCATTGAGTTTCTGACATACACTCACTCCATCATTTGGAACATAAATATATACTATCTTCCGACAAGTTAGAAAACCAAACCAAATCACCTTGAATTTAAATCCAACTCCCCTCCAGCAGGCCACTCGCCCTGCATAGCTGCATCTCCATTTTCTGTCTCATCATCATTCAGGAAGTCCTCGGATGGAACCTTGTCATCCTTCTGTGCATTGTTGCCCCAACCATTTATCATGTCGTCCTGTTGGAAATCCTGATCTTGCTCTTGTTCATGCTCACCCATGTCTAGACCCACTGCATTACTACCTCGAGCACTTGGTCTTATGGGACCCCTCGCCATCATCTCAGAATGAGCTTGAGACTCTGCACGAGCTTGTTCTGCCTGAGCCATGGCAGCCATCCTCATGTTTGCTTCATGGGTTTCTCGATTTGCCTTCTGTCTTGAATCCAATTCAGCCCTCATTTCCATCAGTGCTCTCTTTTCATCTTGCAAGAGCAATTGCTCCATCATTAACTTCTCCTCTGTTCGAAACTCCCCAACACCTCGTTTACGGTTAATAATGTTGAATGCAAGGACCTGTTTCTCAAAAGTGGCAGTGAACTCTGCAACTTTTGCAGCAATATTATGGTCCCATTGTTGCGAGCGAGAAAGAACTTGACCAGTAGTAGCCGAATCAAGGATCCTATCATCCTCTTCGGCCTCATAGTCAGCCACCACATGATACGGTAACAGCCTGTGAAGAATTCAAGAGGAAAATAAGCAAATCTAAAATTTTAAAATGGTCATGCTCAAAGCAAAGAAGAATTTATTGGAGAAAGATACTACTGGTAATAACTAAAGTAAAAATTCAACGTATGCAGTTGTTTCAGGTTAACAAAAACCAGGCATCCCTCCTCTTTCCTGTGAACTTAGACAAGGCACGCGATTATTAAAAAAAAACAGAAAAAAAAAAAACTGAGATTAGTGTGCATACAAGGACACATCACAGCCCCATTGAAAATTTGTGCAAGAAATAAACATCATCCAAAAGGCGTCAACAGTTGTAAATGGCAATTGGCGTATCACAAAGTCTATGGCATGCCATGGCACACGAAACGGGGTGCGCCATCTCAGAGGACAACATATATTTATTACATATTTATAAATATATATCTATCCATATATCGACAAAGGGTTACAAAGATATGATCCATTGTATTTGCCACAGCCTAAATTTCTACAAATATAAAATAAATACTTAATTAAGCATTCAAAGCATATCTTTGAATATGATGTGGTCATGCAATATAATGCACCTCACCACGCAATATGGCGCAAAGATAAAAATTACATAAGCATTCTATGACCCAAAGCATATATATGAATATGATGTGCCACATCATGCAATAGGCACAGGAACATGTTCCCAAAAAAGTACGTGGTTGAATAAGGCACACCCTGCCAGGAAACACGGCGCAAAGGTCATATTAAACATGCTTCTGAATATGGCGCGCCGCGCTGAGAAATATGGTGCAGAGATCATATTAAACCATTCTTCTGAATATGGCATGCTACGCCATACAGTACGGTACAAAGATCATTTTAAAACATGCTTTTGAATATGGCGCGCCGCGCCAGGAAATATGGCGCGGAGGGCTACACCATGTATGCCATGACACGTGTCATGGCGCAACATTTACAACTATGGATGACTTCAGGAAATAACCTACATTTGACCCTATTGTCAGAAGCATGCTGCATTCGACTACTAGTCATATTCACAAATTTAATATATCCTCCTTGTCCTAGAACTTGAAAGAATTCCCCATTAAAAATCTAATGTGGCTGTTGATAATGTTCTTAGCATTCAAAACGGGAAATGCACAAAAAGATGTAAAGGGAATGATAAATTTATCCATGCTATTCAGGATACCTAGATTCCATACATGCTCCAGTGATTTTCGAGAATAGCAGAAAACATAAACATGATAAAGTTGACAAAGACAGAGCGGAAGAGTGCAGGTAGTGGTGAGATGCCATACACAAAACATGAGATGAATTGTACTCTGTGGGTAAAATACATCTCATAAAAATAAAATAAACAAGGAGGACGGAGAATGAAGGAGAAAGAACAGAAACCTCTCACAAGCATCTTCGAGGGAAGTAAACGGGCGCTTGAAATCCGGGTGACAGACCCGCCACGCATCCTGATAGGCCAACTGGAGGGAGGCCTTGTGATGCTGCTGCTGCTGAGGCTGCGGCTGCGGCTGCGGCTGCGGCGGCGGCGGCGTTGGCGTTGGCGGTGGGGGGTTATTAGTAGATGGTGAAGTGGAGGAAGTAGGAGCTGAATTAGGATTAGGGTTTGGGTTAGAATTAGGGTGAAGGTGATTGGGAACAATTTGTTGCTGGGCATTAGAATTAGGGTTTAGAGGGCGGTGCTGGTGAAGCATATGGTGCTGCGGGCGGAGATGAGCGTCGATATTGGAAGGGAACCGGGAGATAGCGTCCTTCTGCCTTTGGATCTGCTGCAACAACAGCTGTTGCTGCATCAATTGTTGTTGCTGCTGCTGCGACATGGGTGCCTTCCCGTCTTCCATTACAGCAATTCGTGCAAACTTTCAAATCCTTCTCCTACACAGCATTCAACACAACAAACCCTGGAATCAAAATTGAAATGGAAGGAAGAACCACACACTCATCAAAATTACTACTACTACTTACCAACCAACTGCAGGCTGCAGTTGAGTCCAAAATTCCAAGACACAGCTTTGAATCAGAGCATTCCAATTTACAGGTGCACTCAGGTGTTTATTTCGAGCAAATTGTTGGTGTGAACGAAAATGCAAAATACTTCCAAGTCATTTCGGAATGGGCCGAAGCGGCGTGTTCAGTAAATTTATAGTGGGCCTTTGCTTTTCGTTTTTTTTAATCTAAAAATACTGTTAAAAATTAGTAGTAAATAGTAAAAAGTAAAAAATAGGAGTAAAAACACAGTGACCCAAACCCAATGCAAATCAAACGGTAAAACGATGCACCAACAAAATCGAATAGCAAGAATTAAGATAAATCTTGAATTTTGTAGGAAGATCTGAGGTTATATACTAGCAATTAGCAAGAGCAAGAGTTGTTGAATGTTTCATAAGGATTGCTGAATTTATTGCTGAAAAGTGAATGTGCAGCAGCATCCTTCATTTATTTGTAAAAATGGACAATGCCATTGCCAATTGCCAAAAAAACCAGAGACTATTCCATTATCTATATTGTCCATAGTCCATACAATGACCAAATTCTACAGCTACATTTTTAAGCCTCCACCATGTTCACATTCTTCTGGTGACAACAGTAATCAGAGAGCGACAAGTTCTCTTGTCAAATCATTACTTACAGAAAATATGACCTTTAAACTCTTCTTCCTGTGTAAGAATATATACATAATTAAGTACTCAATATCATGGCCTCCTCTGAGGTGTGATGGTGTGCTCAATGCTGCACCAGCATGGCATCCAGTCTTCTCTTCCTTGCAGCATGTTTTAATTTCTCCAGGGCGACGAGCCCCACCTGCCGGACTCTCTCGCGAGACAAACCTATCCTGCAACCTCAAAAACAACAAGATATATCATCAGGTAATGAAGGCGAAGAGCATTTGATGTCGTCTCCTGTAAGAAAAATGGTTGGTTTGCAGTCTGACCGTCTACTGATGTCCTCCCAAGTGAGACACTCGTTGTCTAGGCCATAGTACAGGCGGATAATCTCTTGCTCTCGTTCTCTTAACGTTGAAGTAATAAGTTTATCTACTTCATCCTGCGGATAAGGAAAGTTGGCGGATAAGGTGACGAAGGGAAAATGCTATAATAAATACTACATGGAAACTTACACTTAAACAGGTTGAGAAAAAAGGGCATCAATTCGCCTCATAAATGATGTCCTCCTACCTAAGTTGTTTCCCCAATCTAACAGAACGATCTAAAATTATTCGGTTCCTACTTTTGTCATAAACAGCATGGAGTATTTCGACACTTTCTAACAAGACTAAAAGTCATACTGTCATTGATCATTATCCCAAGAATCTTAGCATCTAACACTGAATAAAACCTATTAGATGCTATAACCACCAAATAAGATACCTTAAGTGACCATTCATCGACTCCACACCAGGGGATATTCTCAACATGATTATCTGCAATATACTGACAATCGAAATACAGAAAATAGATTAGAATCAAACACAATATGGAAGTTGTTCCACCAGGTAAATATATTATGTAGAACATGAGGATGCACTCTTCTTACACTATGAAGTGTTTCCCCCGGAAGGCCATTTAATGAGGGGAATGCTTCCCTGTCGAGCGAGAAAACCTTGCTGATTGCCTGGAAAGATCATCACTATTAGACTGATGAAAAGTCTAAGCTGTTAAAACTTATACTACTACAATTTATCTTATGGACTTAGAAGTACCTCAGTGGCATTCCTGACTTTTTTCTGAGACATGCTCAGACATTCAGCAATTTTCTGATCAAGTATCAAGCAGATTGTCAGAATGCGTCTTTGTGGTAAAATGCATAATCATAAAGTTCGACTACTATTTCAGCGGTATAAGAGTATGACATGGAGGGGTCAGGATTAGTATCAACGACGTCAACCTTAAAATTAGTAACTCAATCGACTTACATCAACTGAAGGAGTTATTCCTTTCTCTTCCAGTCGGGCTTTTGCATTCCGAATTAAACTTAATCTTTCATGTAAATGAGTAGGTATTCTAAGAGTTCTCGAATTCTCCACTAAGGCTCTTGAAACGCCCTGGCAAAGGTGATGAAAATATTGGAAAAGATTACAGGGAGGACATGATACTGATCCTACTCAAAATTAACAGCCGACAAGAAGGAAACTTTTGGGACAGAGCATGTAAGTAAATTCAAAAGCAACCAGTAAACATATTTTGAAACACTAGAAACGATATCAGGTATGAAATTCCTTTTATTCGTTAATTTCACCTGCCGAATCCACCAATAAACATAAGTTGAGATCTTAAATCCCTTCAAAGAATCAAATTTCTCAATTCCTCGGAGCAATCCAATCAGACCGCCCTACAATAAGTCGAAGAAACATCAGTTTAAATCCTTGAATGACAAAATAAATAAAACCACTAGAAAGTTTGCCCCTGATGCCAACCAAGTTTATCCACCTGAATAAGGTCAGCCATTTCAGCACCCATGTTATCATATCTTTGAGCAATAGACATGACAAGGCGAATATTGCTCATCGCCAGCTTTTCTCTTGCCAACGAACACTCGAATAACTTCGACTGCAAAGTGGCACGAGAAATCCTCAACGAGGCTGCGAGTTGCTCGTCTGAAGGCTCGCATCCCAATCTTTCTCTCAGCCTAAAATTATAATATAGTAGTATCTTGCATATATCAGAATTATGTTGTAAACTGTAAAGGACAAAATATGCAAACGAATGCCCATTGTCGAAGTACTAACTGGTTCATTGTAATATGAATCACAAATAGAACATAAAAAAGGCGAATTGGGAACAACACAAGTACCTGCCCTTCTGCTCATCCAACAAAAGGCCGGCTTTAATTTTCTGAGAGAGTTGGACAACTTCTGCGTGCGTCAGCAACTCTTCACTTATGACACCCTTTACATAGCCTGTCACACGGCTCTGAAGCAGTTCTGGTGCAATAGAAGACATCCCCAAATTGCCTGTCTTAGATTGGTGGGAATTAGCACTTTTGGGGCCAAGAGGCCTTTTCCTATAATCCAATCTGCGTCGTCTAGCAGAAGTCCCCGAACAAGTAACCTGTAATTTCTTTGGAGCTCTATCCTTCCTAACTGCTGTTTTCGTGGTCACATCAGAAGAAAGATTCCATTGCTTTTCAAGCATAGATTTTTGCAATAGAAGAACAGCATCCACAAGATACTCGGGATCAGAATTATTTTCTTCAGAAAAGGTGCTGGAGCCATGGATTAGCCACGGCTCCAGTGTACAAGGACCGGAAGCTGCATCATTATCGACGTGTTCTTTAAGAGCCCTGATGGACCGGAGACGCTGCCGATTCGAATCGAAATTGGATCCCTTTTTAGCGGATATGCTGCCTCTTGAGGAAGCAATTTGGTGAGGAGGATCGGCGGTGGTGCAGGCTAGCCTTTCAGCAATATCGGAATAGTAGAAGGTGGAACCGAGGAGGAGCCTCTTGCCGGTGCTGAGTCCGATTACAGCGGCGGTGGCGGCCATGGTCATCAGCTCGGACACAATAGCATCACACCCTTGGTTAATTAAAGCGCGCAATTAACCAACGGGGAAGGAAAGTTCCGTTCTTGGATCTTGGAATTCAAGAATTCCTGGTGCATCATATGGGCGACAGTGATGAAATAATAATAAAGGGCCATCGCATACATCAAGAACATCGATAATATCGAGAGAATCCGTAACAGCCAAACCAGAGGAGATGGATGGATCAATCAATGAGTGAATTTAAACATCATAGTAAAAGATTATCAAGGTGGTTGTTCCTTTTACCTGAATTGAGTGCGAGTTGGCAGTGTTTGGTTGGAACGGAAATCGGCCGATTTCTGTGGTCGGAGATCGTTTCGTACTGTAGTATTCTGTGGTATAGTCCCAACACCTCAGGCTCAGACAGTCACTGTTTGCTAATGATGATAAAATAATACTAATGTAATAGTAGTAGTAATGAACACTGCACAGAAAATAAAAAATGGTGCTGATTTCATATGGTTAAGGATATGGAGAGGATGAAAGGGCCAACGGCTATTGGTTGGATGAGATATTTGGTCCTGCTTGAGTGGTTTATAGCCTTCCAAGTTTGGCCCTTTTATTCCAAGTACTGTTTTGTTTCTATTTGTAGGCATTATAGTGTAATAATAAAGATAAAATTGATAAATGGGAAGAAAAAAAAAAGGGAAATAATACTAGATATGTGACTCAGCCAGTCTTGCCAACAATAGCTTGTTGGTCGTTCATTAGTAGTACAATACTAACATGTTGTCCTAATTTTATCATTTTAGATTTCAGATAAAGTGCATCTGGATTCTTGCAAGAAACATGGAAGGAAGCTACGGCTACCCCTCCATTGTAATAGATTATTATGTTTGAGAGCAGTTGGGACCGAATAAAAACGAAAACATTTAATTGACGTCGTCGAGATTGTAATCTTCCAACATTGAATGACTTTGTTGTTATAGGCTTATACAAACCAGGGGCAGATGAATGGCGCACGAAAAATTATCGAGAGAACACATGAAATGAAAATAGCACTGTAGAATGTTTTCTGAAGGAGATGGAGCAAAACAGGACATTCATTCAGTTTGTAACCCTTCGAGAGAGGGGGAGAGTTCACGGCTGGACTGGATGTAAGAATGAGCAGCACTTCCATTCACAGCCGGCAGCAAGCCACAATTTTTTTCCCTAAAAATATCGCGCGCATTCAATCTTTTCTTTCATGGATGACGGGATGAGGAGGAGGCGCATTGGGGACCGGGTAATTTCCTCTGCGTCCTGTGAAGCAGAGATAAATGATCCTGTTAAAATCCTAGGTATACCAGGAATGTTGGATAGCTACATTTTGATTTAATGGAGTCTGGAGACACTTTATGTCTTGTTGTTTTAATTCTTAGCATTGGACTTACATACCCCACTGGAAGTCTGGCCTTCCAGGAGAATGAGGGCCACCCCCGGAATATTGAGGGGGCCGGACATGATAATGATTCCATTCGCCATCGTGAAAAGGTGCTGATCTCCCCAGGCTATGTTGCTGGATATGTCGCTGCTGCTGACCCAAACGGCTGGGAGAGCTTTGTGCGGCCAAATGAGGGGGGGGATTGTACGATTGATTTGTCATGTGGGCGTAGCCATGAAGGGAAGGATTGCTGCTTGCATCGCCATGAGGAAATGACGACTGCAATTGACCATCATGCTGCCTGAATCACAAAAATGATGACACGGTTCATAAGTTGAGAAAAGAGAGCTTCCAAAACAAGCCACACCAACTACTTGCGTATATGAGTAAGCTATGTGTGTTGCTTCTCATCACCATGACCACAAGTTAATTTTACTGCTTGAAACTATTGCAGAACTTCATAAAGAGAAAAACACGAAATGCTAAAATTTGATAATACAAAGGCCACCTTCGCATGTAGATGCTAGAATTTGTAGCACGGTTAGATCTCCCAGCTCCATTCATTGGTTCAATAGACGTCACAGGTTGACTCAACTGTACCGCCCTGATAAATTCAGTGGCCATGCCGCCCATATCTGAATTGTCCTCTTGCAAAAGCTGCTCTTCACTGAGAAAGAGCAAAACAATGTATTATCAAATGAAGTCTGATGTTATTATTTAAGAATAGGATTACTGGGGGCGTTGAAAGTCACATACATTCTGGTAAAACTATCGGAGCATGTCAAGCTTCATTGGATGGATCCTAGTATTTTAATAATGTTCCATAACGGTAAAAACAGTTTGATAGTTTACAAAGACCATAAGAAAACAAACGATAACTTCTCCTAAAGACTTATCTAAATGAAGCCTGTAAGTTCAGTTTATTGGGCAAGTATATTAATGCAATAACTGGAAAAAATTGCATTTGCTTATAACTGTACTAGGTGAATCATAAACAGATCAAAAGGTCTAACAAACATATGAGCGGACTTCAGGAAAAGGCCACAAATAACAAAAGTAATTCCAAGCATTCACTCAGGAAGGCTAAAATTTAGTGAACACATGCATTACCACAAATTCCATAATATGAACAGATATTTCATTTTTAAAATAAGTGGCACAACGAACAAATCACAAATACCAATCAGGCTGTCTACAAGCAAATGCAAAACAGGAAAGAAACCAGTAAATGGAATACAACTATAAAATCTTTTATGTCAAGAGTCCTATAAAAAAATATACTTGCTGATACCCAAAAAAACACAATAAATCAATGTGAAGTGATGTTGGTGCAGTTATATTGATCATATATATAACATGCCAACCTGTAATTAGGATCCCAGTCTCCAGGATCAGGCAGCGAGTTACTACACTCAGGCTTGTCGAATCCACCGCCTTGAACAGTCATCACATGAGATGAGTACCCAGAGGGTATACTGCTCCGGCCTGCATGTTGTGGTCTCCATGTTGATGCATTAGGGTTAGCCCATCGATGTGTAGGCGAGCTTACTGTCCCCTCAGATTGGCAATAAGTGTGATTATCTGTGCCCTGTCCCTGGCTGCTAGAAGAGGGTACAGTCTCTTGGGATAAATTAGCATGTTGAGGAGCCCAGTTTTTTCTTCTGTTATAGTGACCGCTAGATCCCATTTTCCCCCAACTGCCCCTTACAGGGGAAGGAGGGCCATAATGTCCAGGTGAACCAGCTGAAATTTTATTATAGGAACTAGGAGGTGTAAACTGTGAAGGACTAGAACCAAGTGACATAGCTTGAATATTTCCAGGACTATAACCAACTCCGTTCGCATGTGACAGTTGCATGAAACGCCTTGTATCAGGGCTATTTCCAGGTATCAAGATGCTACCCCGTGCATAGAGGCCTGATGGACCTGCTGGAGAATTAAATGCATGGAAATTGCCACTTTCACCATAGCTTCCATAACTGCTTCCAAGCCCCAAACTATCATTGTAGCTCCCATGGCTTCCTATGCTACCATAACTACTAGGATGCACAAATGGCATTAATTGGTAATGTGGACTATTTGGCATCATCCCTCGGTTTCTGGTCGAAACCTACACATACAGGGTACACCAAGGTATATATTTGCACCCATGACATTCAAAGAAATAAAAGTGTTGACTCTCACAGAAGAAGTAACAATTGCTCACATTAGGGGAGAGACCAGCAGCAAACCAATGTCCACCAGCAGGATGGTGGTCCACCTTCACAGTTTGAGAAACTGGCTGAAAAAGGAAAGTAGAACCATGAAGAACAATGAAACACCAATAGGATTGACAAACAACACCCCGTCCAAATGGATGCCATTTGTGAATAGAGAGAAACACCATTGCTTAATTCACTCTCAGGATCACAAGAATTTTGGAGCAGATTTTTGTGAATCTAAAGTAATATAGTACATTACATATTATATATACAGATGTCTGCCGGTTAATGGTTATCTTCAAGTTAACCCTGCCAAGCTGCCCCTTCCAAGTTTCTTCCAACTCTCTCACCCTTTTGTTAATTCAGTCATGCATGATCAAGCCATGAAAATAATATTTCCAATTCTGCAATCTACCTTTTATCCTCACGTGATACTTTTAAGCACAAGTTTTGATATGATTAAACCAAACGCCCGAGCAATGACAGCTTTTCCACCCACATATTCCTCGAAAGTATTGTGAATTTAGAAATATTGATAATCATGTTGATTATTGAAACCTATTCATTCAATTTTGCATTTTTGCACTATGCTTTTTCATAGGCCCATAGCTCTTTCTCTTCACTGTTACATCTTAGATTACGAGTCAATTGAAAAACATTTGATATAAAAAACACTTCTGTCGTATGTGAAAGATTCATTCTAAGGCTAATGAACTACTCCCTCTGTCCCATTAAAATTATTTCATTTCTTTTGGGCACAGGAATTAGGTGGGATGGTTAGTGTTTAAATAATACCGTCCACATAATTTAAATGTGTAATTAGTCAACAAAATTTAATTCTAATTTTCTAATTTTTTAATAGTTCAATTAATTTCTCTCTTAATCTAAACCTTAAAAAGATAAAAGAAAAAAACCCCAAGTGATTAGATTGAGTTGAGTAATTAATGATTAATTGGGTCAATTGTAGCTTTTTTCGGAAAAGGGACAAGTGGGCTGGACAGCCCAAAAGGGAAAGTGAGACAAGGTTAACCGGGTGGAGGGGGTATGATTTAACTGACTAGCTTGATGCCATGGTAACAAAAATATCATAAAAAGATTTAGAAGCAAACGTGGAGGAAAGAAAGATCGAAAGGAAGATAGTTGAACTGAACTTACCATGAAATTAAGAGATCCTATTGAAGTTTTCAAACTTTTGATTTGGAGGGATCCTAAATCCAGACAAAGCTAAAAAGAAAATTAAATCCTGAGGTGATTTAAGTGGAGGAGACAAAGAGGTGATACATAAAATTAAGGATAGGCAACAATACGTCACCATATGAAACTCGGAACCGGTGTAAAAGATTACAAATTATTGTATTATAGTTCGGGCATCCCAATCACAGCTTTGCAATGGTTTTGTCAATTGTGGTCACTAGCAAGTAGCAAATGTAACACTCTAACTTCTATGCTCCTTCTCAATCACACCTGATTGCCCAAATGATTTAGAACAGCAACACAAATGGAGAAGATGGAAGTAACAATATTTTGTAATGCCAAAACAACATCAATTGATTTTTAGGCCAGACAATACGTGAGAGAGAAAAAACATAGATAGTCATAAGAAAAATTGAGTTATGCGTCCAGATAATGTTTTTCTTTGGAGTGAAGTTGCATATCCTCTTGAAGAGTCTTTTGCTAGATTAGATGAAAGTTTAAAACCCCAGTAACATCTCTCAACTTTATAATAAGCTCAGTTCAAGGTAATGTTTCCATTCAATCTTTCATCTTTTATAGTCCTATTACCATTTATGATTTAATCCATAGTTACAAGTCTATTAAAGATTCGATTCAACCTAAAACATAGTGTGGTTTGAAACTATTATATTTATGTACTCATTTATCACCCAACACAATCACAACATTTTATAAATAAAAATTTATAAAACCATCACATAAACTATTTACTTTTTACAAAACATCATTCATCACCATATATTTTTTCCCACATATATAATACTTTTTCTGCAGGAATAAGTTACCAATGCTTAATGGTTAATTTTAGCAAATGACTTCAGGACTAAGTTACCAATGCTTAAACATTCCTTTTGACAGCAAAAAGTCATGCAATTTCTTAAAATGGTCAGCTCACAGATGGGAAAAATAGCCAAAAATCAAAGGAGAATAATAGTGTAGCATATTAATATCACAAAGGCAATTAAACAATATTCACTCACCACATGAGGGGTCTCAGGAGCAGGTTTGTAAGGACAAGTGAAAGGCTCCCCAGTCAGAAAAGGGTGCTTCGAAGCCTAAGAAAGATAATTGATCAAATACCATAAAGCAATAAACGCCAAAACTCTCAAGAGAGAGCAGGCAGCAATGAGGGAGCTTCTGAAAATGATGACCACATTTCACAAATTTGATAGGATACATTGATAGGATACATAGCCCATCTTGGTCTTTCAATTTTAAAACCAAAGTTTGTTTAATGATTGTTATTGTTATCAATGCATAATAAATTTGGAAATTACTATTCGTCCATATTTCTAATGTCAAAGAAAGCTCTTGTTATACTGGACACATGTAGTAGATTAAAAAACTGAAAAAATATAAACGCCCTTAAAATGCCTCCTAATATATAGAATGGACTATGTTAGATTGCGTTCCTGGGGCAAATTATAATACTTTTCTCGAATTACTTTTAAGTCAAAGATCTAAATCTTGACAAAATGTAAATCACAAACCAAACACATCTTCACAAAGAGAGCTAATGCAACTAAAAAGTACCATTCCAAAACTGTTCCCGCAATTGGATGGCTTTGGGAAATTTTCCACAAAATCACTCATAATTCAGCCAGCAATATTATGTAGAGGATGGCAGAAAATACGCACTCTAAAAATAAAATAATTAAAGTTGTTGTAGCATGTTCTATATTGACTTGATCTCTAAAAGGTTCAACACCAACTGAAAAGAATAAAAAGTGTGCTTATCTGACTAATTTACCACAGGATAATAAAATGTGCTGTGCATGGTTTTGCTCCTACATCTACTCCAAAACATACCCCACCCCCACCCCCACCCCCAACAACACATAAACATGCACAAGTTGAAGCATATAAAATAATAGAACATGCTTATAGAAGAAAAGGGAAGAACATGGTGTTCTTCATATTTAGGCTTCACATAAGTTCTCATAAAACAACTTCTCCCTATCAAGATCAAGATAAATAAGATTTAACAAAATCACAACCCAGAAATTTTAAACATGTTAGGTAGAGAAGAATCAATCACCTGCAAAGGCGACCACCGTTTTGCTGGATCAAACTCAACAAGCCCCCTTAAGAAATCAATCAAAGCTAATCTTGTCTGACTTTCTGCAGGGATGAAAAGTAAATAAGTTCGAAATGAAATGCCAAAAGCACAGTGAACACAAGAGTCTATTCTTGTAATGAAAACCTTTAAGATGTTCTTCCTCAGGCAAATTCGTCCTATAGGGGTACATGGTGACAATTGTTTCAAGGGTAGGATGTTTAAAGTATTCCTTTCCAATTGCCGGGTTTTTTGACTCCCTCTGGATTCACAAGACAAAAAGAAATAAATATTAGAGTAACAAAGATATAAACAACATTACTAAGAAAATTGAAAACTGAAAACAATAGATTGTATAAGAACTACTTAGATGTGCATAAATGCACAATACAGCACGGGTGTGTACTGAGTAGTGGTGGCTGCAATTTGTTCTTTGAACATTTTCGATTTTAAGGGGACTATTTCTAGTATGTAATCTAATGTCCATCCTCAATAACATATATTGAGCATTGTCATCAGATTAAAGCACACAACAAAATCCTTCCATCTCAATTTTAACATTACAGAAGATCGAAACATGATATTAATTAGCATAAAATAATTAATTAAAAACATAATTGAAGCACATCATGATAAATAGTGAACACCATGATCTGGAAATGTGCAAGTCAAATTGCTGCACAATGTGTTTCACTGGCGAAATGAATTAATGGAGACTAACACATTGCCACATTTAGCTGCCAGTTTTCTCATACAAGTAGTCTCTTCAGTTCCAAGGCCTTTTACTGTCTCTCACTGGAGTTTTTATCAGTTAACTTTCCGTGTTACAACTAGCATATTGGGTGATAAACTTGAAATTACTTATGTAGTATTCATCCTATGTTCATTCCCTACACTTAGCACAGCTTCTTGATGACAATTATCCTCCCAGTTGTGCTTCTGTTGCAGTGAATCCAACTCAATTTCTCACTTGTGAATCCCTTTGATGAATGACTTTATTGCTATAGTGCATTTCAAGGGATGCAAATATTGGCCATGAATGACATGGAACTTATACTATATTGAATATCATATTCATACTTTTTGCTCCACCACATTGTGAGCAAGGACATGAAACAACAAATGTACTTGTGGGACTCTAAAACACAAATCTGGGCCCAAGGTTGTGCCCTACGAACCAATTTGATTGAGCATCAAATCCATTAACATACATCCGAATTCCAATACTAATGGAATCGTAGTGGTAGCAATTTGGAGTATAAAGTATTGATTTTTAGTTCAACCACACACTAAACATTGTGCACTGGGGTTCTCCATAAGGTACATGCAACAATAAGTGCTTTAGTACTGAACATGTGTGAAATATGGTGAACATATCCATAAAAATGTATGGGGGGCAGTGCTCTAGATAGCAGTTACGTCTTTGTGCCATGATCTTCACTAGGTCAGAGTGCAAATAAAAGAGCATGCACACACTTCACATGACTTGAGAATGATGAGCACTTCTAGAGAAAAAGATGCAACAAAATCAGTATCACCCGAAATTGAAAAATCATATGGTGGAAAAAGCTAATAAGGTGCCACAACCAAACGCATAAATACTGGGTGGGTCCATATGAAGAAGGGAGGTTATCAGAACAGGAGATTGAGGTATGCAGATAAAGAAGAATCCTAACGTACAAGCCAAATACTAGAAACAAATGGATAACATGTACTTTTCGAAGAAAGGAAATGAATAGCATCTGTAAAGAATAAGGTACATATACAGAAAAGAGATAATCACATAAATAAATAATCTTCATCAACTTTAATTATAGTAAGCAAGATCCCCCAATGCACTCTAAACCATTCAGAATTACCAAGATACAATTTATAGTATTAAGGCACTCACATCAGAATATTCTTTTTCAGTCAAAACTTGGTACAAGCTAGAATTGTTTCTGTAGCTCTGGTCCATTTCTTCATGGTAGATGCTCCCAATAAATTTAAAAAACTTGTTTGTATTTTTGGCTTGCCGCAGAATATAATCAGGAGGTTGACCACTGCAGATAATAGATGATTATGCCAAAATGAGGATTTAGATGAGCAACAAACCATTTACAAGTAAATATGATTACTGTATAAAGGTTTTTATATATATGAATGCAAACATTTAGTGAAATCCCACGTTATTTGTTTATTTGAGGAGATACTACAAAAATATAAAACAATACCAACAACTACAACGTTGGACTGTGTACTGATACCAACAGCCCAGTGGTTCCCAAATCAGCTCACTGTTCTTAAAACAATAAACAATGACAAAGTATAGCAGACCAGAATATCCAGAACACAAGAGTTTCCAATTAGCTCCAAGCACCGTTAGCAAATTGAAACTGTTCTCTGCTCTCTTTTCTACTTTTTAATTCATCGTTCATGGGATACAAAGCTTTATAAACTCTTCTTTTAATATTTAACTTAAGGCTAAAATTAATGAATATATATATATATATATATATATATATTGCATTGCAGATGTAAGAAATCCGGCCTTCTTGCTTGTTAACAAAAGTTGTGTGTAAAAAGACAGATGCAAATCTGGGTTGAACAAGTTCAAGAGGGAGAGAAAGTAGAGCACCAGACCCCAGTAATTTTATCATCCTTCTCAGAAGATCAAACTCTGAAGCTCCAGGGAATAATGGCAGGCCCAGAAATAATTCCGCAACGATGCACCCAAATGACCACATATCAATAGCTGTAGTATACCTTTCCGATGGTTAAGGCCAAAACATGATTCGCATCAAACAATTGGTTCTAACGAGTATGTACCAAAACAACAAGAAGGAAGAAACAAAAGCACATACACACACAGAGAGATAAAGGCCCCAGTTTGCCAAAGGTGCAGCAGTTCATGCAGTAATTAGGTACCTTGAAAAACACTAAATATCCTAATGGATCTGGAACTTAATTGCAGTCACATATACCAACGGATAGAAATCATTTCTCTCTAACAAACAAAAGAACCAAGGTCCCCAAGCAAATAGCAAACTTTACGAAGTTAAAAAGATGTAGAATGATTCGTTTCATATGTTAGGATACTGATATCCAAGAACAACTTCAGGTGATCTATAGTACCGACTCTGCAAAAGAGGAAAAAGGGAATAAGGATTGAAAGCATATCAACACATTCAATATTGAATAATTTGCATTTTAAAATTGAGTGCTATTTCCCAAAAATATAGATAGTGTATTAATGCAAACAATATTGAAAATTTAGGCACCCAATACTAGAGAACAGCACCTGTATATAAGAATAAACAGTACGGTCTTCCATACATGCCGATCCAAAATCTATGATTTTGATTTCAGTTGGCCTGTCAATTTTACCACACACTAAAATTTCAGATGAACATGTTGCAAGTTGCAACAAAATTAACAGTACAAAATTAACAGTCCAATATCACCAAGGAGTTGACCTTGTGCTAGTGCATAACAGAATGTTTTCTGGCTTTAGATCGCAATGAATTATACCCGCATCTTTCATAAGAGCCAATCCACGCAATATCTAGGATTAAGAGAAATTAATTTTATACCATGTAGACTTATTAAGAGAGATATCAACATGATAAAAGGAATGTATTACCTGTTTTGAAAATAGCTGCACTATGTTCAATGACAATCCCCTAAAACGATTCAATTTTATAATCTCATACCTAACACATGATACCATCAAAATTCCAGATTCAACGAACAAATAAAATATGGTATCGTTCAAAATTACGAACTTTGGATGATATGCTTACAGATTAGTATCAAGCAGCTCAAAAGCGATGCACAGGTGACGTTGATGCATAAAATAATCATATATCCGAACAATGTGGTGTTGATCCTCCGGGTCGAACTTCTTATTTAACTACAGGAAATAATAATAATAATAATAATAATAATAATAATAATAATAATAATAATAATAATAATAACAAAGATTCCGGATACATTTGCGGGTAAATTAGACAAAATAACAAAGAGCAGGTGTGATGGGTTCATGGGCTTACAGTTGTTAGGATAGAAACTTCAACAAGTGCCTGCTGATGATAGGCAGGCAAGTTCTTAATTATCTTCACAGCAACATAACTATTTGTTTCGGCAACCCAGCATTTTGCAACCTGCCCAAATGTCCCATGACCAAGCATGTCCTTGACAATGTACCTGCATATAAGTGGCAGGTGACAATTCATTTAAGTGTTCTACTGCCAAATCTGCCTGAGGTTGCCCAAAAAACAAAAGAGAAACAAATGGATGGGAGTAGATAGAAGATTGTTCCTTAGTTATGCATAAGTTACGAAAACTAAATAATTCTTTCATAGGGCTAGCATGAGCCACGAAAAATAATTCTCCTAGTTTCTTCCATGTTGTGTAACTTAGCAAAATATGTAATGAATCATGTTTTATTCTAGCTCACAATTTCATCAAAAGCAAAAGATCAGCAAATTGAAGTGCTATTAAATCCTATCTTTTAGCTACAATTGAGGGTTCATACATCTAAATATCTTCCGTTGGTTAAAGGTAACTTTGGCATATTAAGTAAACAGTTCCACTGTTCCACTCCATATTTAAGATCCTGAATATTTTGACATCATTGACCATTTCAGTCAAGATAGAGTGAAATACTTGGACGTACATATAACAATGGAAGGATCTAGATATGATTAAGCTCATCAAATGACAAGAAATAAGGAAAATCAAGAGAATTTCCTATCACTCCACCTTAACCAAATCCTATTCCAGGACTCTCAGAATTGGAGGGGAACCAACCACTATAGCTCATATTATTGCATGAAGAGAGAGGAAATCATTTCTATTTGTTTTCTTTTTCCTTTTTTTGTTGACATATTTGCCATGATTTATGAACAATTGCAAAAGAATAGGTAAAAAATTAAAGTCCATATAAAAGGCAAGGAGAAAGTAAACTAGAACACAAATACAACACTTTTGAAAACACCCATGTGTATGCCTTGTGTGTTAATACATAATGTGTTGCCTTGCACCTTACTGTTTGTATTGCATCATCCTTGCATATCTAGACAAAGTAAAAAGGAGGTTTGCAGAAACTATCATCGCATTAACTGTATAACATGTCGAAATCTTTCGACATGGTATAACAAAAGATAATAAGGCAACACACGTGAATATATGTGAGTTTTCACCCGTGCAAGTATAATGATTTGAAGAAATGATCTTGTCCTAACAATTTATGTGATCACTTAGAAGGGAACAATATTTCCATTTTGAGTTGCAGTAACAATTAATGATTCAGAGTGTAATATCCTAGCCTCAACTCCTGAAATATCATTAAGAGAACAAGAAAATGGAAATCATAGACCAAAGAGTACCTTCGTTTTGTGTCTGAGTTTACCAGGCAATGATTTACTGTGAGAATGAGGTCTGAGTTTGCATTATCACAACCATCATTCAATAGTCCAACAGATGGTGAGGTCAAGTACCTCTTTGGATGCAGTTCTAAATACTGGAACTGAGGGTTGCATATTTTGTATATCTCAACAATATCCTTAGTTAATCGAGCAACCAACTGCAAAATAAAATACACATCAAGGATGGATCTGCTACTTAAACAAGAGCTTAAAAGTCATAGTCCTAGTGAAAGTACTCTCTACTAATTACTAACACAATAAATGAGTGAAATCATCATATTAGAACTTAGAAGATGCACTTACTCTTTCAGCATTTTCAAGAAAATCTAGAGATCATTAACTACCACTCCCAATATAAGAGTTAATAAAGATGAGTTTATATCAGCAATCATTACTTTCTAAAATTGTCATCATTGTCCTAATTATAACATTATTTCAAAAGGGGTATGTAAAAGAATACTGCTTTTATATGGGGATATATGTTGGAGCAACTAGAAGCCAAATAAATGCAAAAGGAAAGAGCAATTCACTGAGCCTAAACTTTTAGCTAATACTATGGAAGAATCCCTCCAATTGTTCATTGCTCTCTGGTTATCAAAGCACACCCCTTTGTGTCCTTTATGTGTGTCTCAGCAACGCAGAATGATACATTATCTGCATACAACTCTCAAAGTTCTCATTTATTTGGGATGGGCATCTCCTGATCCTATGTTTAGTAATGTGATTCAAGACTCAATATGGAGACAAGATTGAAAAGAGCAACCAGAGTTTGTAGTTATCCCATAGTCCAGAATGGGATATACAAAAAGCTCCTAACCTTTGTTTCTCAATCCCTGGTACCATTTTTTTAAAAAAAAAAAAAAAAGAACTTTACTTTGCTCACTTGGAAGATTCATATGACTTTCAATAGTATATTAAGCACCAATGCTTGTGTTTTTCTTTAGGCAAATAGCCTCTGCCCTATCATATATGTGAAGATCAGAAACCACATGATCAAAGCACATCTCCAAAATTGCCCTATCAAATAGGCTCTGCCCTATCACATATGTGAAAGTCCATATCAATCATGTACTCATTCCTCTCTTAAATCTTGCACTCAGATCCGTACATATCCAAAACATATACTTCCTCTGTTTCTTTATTTGCTACGGAACCACCCATCGCACAGTACAATGCATATTTTAAACAATTAATAACTCAAGTTCAGTACAAGTAAAAATTCTAAAAGTTCGATATTTAAAAACTACACGACAAGACGAATCTAACAAGTGTTAGATTCCACTTGACTATATTTTAACTTGTATAACTATGATAAAAATTGAAATCAAAGCAATCCAATGAATAGTACCAAAATTTGGTTTGGGGCAATCATTTCTAAACGAGGAAGTATTAGTTACGAGTTTAATGTTTAAAGATCATGAGTGATGATATCAGCATTACACGAACTTCACTTCGTACATAAGCTTTTGGCTCACGGAAATAGCCTGAATGCGAAATACTGCAAAATTATACCGTGACAAGAAAAAAAGAAAACTTGTAATCAAATGATGAAATGGAAAGAATCACCTACCGGCCTTCTGACAACCACTCTCAAAAGCTGGGGCCTTCCATTGGTGTCCACAGTTGACGAATAAGGCCGGAAGGCAAGCGGCTCAGGGTGACGAGATACCACCCTCGATGTTGATGGAGACGATGATGCTGAGCTCTCGCTCGCTTCAAATTCCTGGGGCCGAGATTCTTCCTCACTGCTATGATCACAACTTTCGTCCATAACCCCTCCCACCTCCTTCACCAAACCCCCCCACCAATATTCTCTGTTCTATGGGATTAAAGCACACGAACACAAGAACAATAATAAAATAAAAATAAAATAGAAGCCTTGAAAACCCAACGGCGAAACCTTTAGATAGTGGACTGCCAACCAGTGGGATGGCTTAACCCTCCAGCAAATTCAAGGAATTCACCAGAAGATTGCAATCCCATCGTCATTAACCAGTCAATGGGTCACCAAGAAGAAAGAATCTTTAGAATCAAACCCATGGAAATAAATAGTACCAGAAGGTGATGAAATAGAAGGAAAATTGAATCGGGGAATCGATCCAACTTAGACCATCGATGTGATTGGAGAAGCAGGTATCTTTGATTGAATGCAAAATCAAAAAAAGACAGGGAATTGAAATGGATTTGAGCAAGTGATTGAAAATCCCGACGGTCCTTTGGGCTTGCGGTTGCGGAGTCGCTTCCGCCTGGGCAGCCTGCCTCAATCAAGGCTTTACCTTGACAGAAATTCTGGGTTCTGGGTTGTGAAAATTTCCCCTTTTCTTCAAATAATCTTTTTAATCGGGGAA
The DNA here is from genome assembly GCA_030278955.1 of Hygrophila difformis. Taxonomy (NCBI): domain Eukaryota; kingdom Viridiplantae; phylum Streptophyta; class Magnoliopsida; order Lamiales; family Acanthaceae; genus Hygrophila; species Hygrophila difformis. The sequence goes on from JAOANR010000015.1 coordinate 35,092,088, forward strand.
GAAAAAGGAAGAGGCGCTGTCAAATTCCGACTCTCAACCTCAACCACATCGCAAAAATGGCGTAAAAAATTATACAAATCCCGCTTTCACTGTGGATGCGAGTATTTTTCCATTTTATTTATTTTATTAGTATTTAGGTGTTTTTACTATTTTTTGATTTATGGGGAATAATCCGCCTCCGGTTTTCTATAATTCTGTGTTTGTTTACTCACAATTTATTTATTTTTATTTTTTGGTCAAATGCAAAATATTTGTACTGTACTCATACTATTATTATTTTCATTCAAACATCCTCCTCTTGCTGGACGTTACTTCCAAGTAAAACAAAGTGTGGACTGGTGTAGTACTATATTTTCTTTTAGCAAACATTTTTCTTTAGTTTATTTATTTACCAGATATACATATTTATCCAATGTGCTAGCATAGTATATTTTATAATAATTAAAATACCAGTATTACCTTATTGTATGGAGTAGTAGACTTTTTCCTTGGTTTATTATATTTTGAAAGTGTTTGTGCACATACATTGGCGATTCTTGTGGCAAGATGGACAAATCCAATAAATAGCATTAAAAGGTTGAGACTTGAGAATAGTAGTAGTATTGAATTAATGGAGTCTCACTTGAATCCATAATAAGGAGGTGTGGAGATAATAATAATAATAATAATGTGGTTGGTAATAGCATCATGCTCAATACAGTATATTATTATCCCAACAATGTTTCAGTAAATGATTGAGTAAAAATTGTGTATATTCAATTATATGCTATAAGAACTGGTAGTTTTGCTCGCTGTGATGGGTTTTTGTTTTTTTTCTTTCCTAACTTTTATTTCATTCACTCTTCATTCAGCTAAAAAAAAAATTAGGAGTAAAAATTATACTCCCTCCGTTTTTTTTTTTTAGTTACGTTTTGATTTTTTTACTGTTTATTGTAGCACTTTGACTTCTATTTTTGTTATAGTTATAGAAGACAAAATATAGACAAGTGAGATTATGTTGGTTTCGTCTCATCTTGTAGTTTTTAAATATCAAATTTTTAGAATTTTCACTTGTACTGAATTTGAGTTATTAATCATTAAAAATATATATTGGCATACATGCAATTGAGAAGTGTAACCGTTAAAAAAAAATGGAGAAAGTATAAGCCAGCTTCAAGCTCACTTCCTTCATAGACACATTGGCACCTTGCGGAAGAACAAGGAACACAAGAATGCACATTCTCCCATGAAGTATTAAAGGTCACAATATGCATGCTACTAATACCATCTCCAACCAAAAACTCTATTTTACAGTTATACTAACTTTACTTTCTAATTACATTTATAGTTTTTCACTATTCCACAACTCTATATTTCCCTTTAAAATAGAATATTCTATTTTGATTCAATTACTATTCATATAATATTTCATTTATCAATTAATTTTAATACATATTTTAAATGTTTAATTTTTATAGTTTAAATTATTTAGTTAACAATGAACTTATTATTTTGGAGACATAGATTAATTATTATTAGTTACCATTTTTTATTTTAAAAAAATTTTAAAAAAATAAATTTTAATTAATACAAATACAAATATATTAAATACAAAGGATAATATTAATTTCAAATGAGATCAACAAACTAATGAAAAAGCAAAAAAAAATAATAATAATAATAAATATGGAATAGCGCTGCATACACAAAGGCTCGAACCCGAGATCTTTGCTTAAGCTTTCAGAGTCCATACCACTCAGCCCAACTGCGTTTGGTAACTCATTAGTATATTACATTGAAAATTAAAAAGTTTTATAACGTTTTCAAAAAACATCGACTCGTATTTTACAATTTTCAATTGCGTCCACCACTGCCCATCCTCATGAAACATGCCAAATGATCGACAAAGATTTGTATTCTAAGGTAAAGTAAATGTATTGAAATTAACGTTAAATTCCAATCACTTCGTTTGTTAGGGACAACCATAATTCAGAAACATTGAGACAAAGCGACAACTTAAACAACCATCATAATCTTAGATGGACCGTTATGAATCATCGTTGGCAATCATGACAACAATTTATCTTCACATGGCATATGTTTTGTCAAGACACAATATATATACACACACACACACACACATATCTTAAACACTCCTTCGCCTATACTGCAATGTAAATAATATTTACCATAAGTTTGGGGGATTACTGAAGCTGTAGGTATGGGAACAGGAGCGCGCTTCTGACCTTTGGCCTCAGAGCACAGATGGTTTCTTAGTTCTTACATTTGCTCACTGCCACATGTTTAAAGTAGAAACCCATCGTGTGCGTCGCAGCCTGCTTAATAAATCATTCTAATGCTTAATTTACTGAAGGCAACATAGGATTCATGCTAAGGCCAAATCCTCCGGATCCACCAGGCTCAGCATGCTTCACCAGACCAAAATATCTTATGTGTCGCAACAACCTCGCCAAGAACGGGTTGTGGCATATTGTGGAACTATCACAAACAATTGCCACATGTTTCCGTGCTCTAGTGATTGCTACATTCATTCGCCTGCTATCTCCTAAAAACCCAACGGCTCCAAGGTTGTTTGAGCGGACCTGAAAAAGACTAATGTTGTTAAGCCAAATGCAAGAACAAAAGTAACAAATGGACATCTATCATTTATTATTTCTCGCCTGGACAAAGATGATTAAACTAATTTTGATGCCTCTAAGTATAATACTTGATTTGAAAACAAGAACCTGTTTACAACTCCAAACAAGATTTCAGATGCATGGGAAATAATTTCCATATTATTTTTACTTCTGAAACATAACAGAAGCTTTTGCTGATAGTAATCAGCGTTGCAATGAGAGTGTGATCAGTGAAACTTCAGGGACAAAAGGAAACTAGTCAGAGCTCAGAACAGGAAATGAAACCGTCCAAAAGCACAACTCAACCAGTTGGAGTATCATTAAACATTCGTAAAGGGGTATCCAGCTTTCACATTACACAATGTGTAAAGTTCACCCATATTATGGCAAGTGGTCGAAAAATAGTTTTCAAATTATACATTTGATGTTCTTGCAGTCATATTACAATAATCAAATCTGTATGTGTCCACAGGATATATATGTGCCAGAAAACTATAACATAAACCTGGATTGTTTTTATTATTATTGTTATAAAGAAATAAATATCATAAAAAGATGTGTATCATTCAACCAAATAATCAAAGAGATAAATGTGAAAAAATGAAAAGATACCATGGATATAATCACAGCATCTGACTCACGGCCTTGAAAGCTGTCGACAGTTGCAACCTCAACACCCATTGAAAAGGGGAACTCTTCTAGCCTGTCTCTGAGTAGTTGTACTTGAGCAACATAAGGAGATTGAACCACTATGCTTCTAGGATTAACACCTGCACATAGTAAATAGTAGCAATAATCACTGGTCAAATCTCAGCTCCCTTGTCCAGGCTTGCTGAAATAAGTAGGGTATGTTGCATTGGTTGATAAGACACAATTATTTCATCCCATTGTTTATTTGATTCAAAGTTCTACTTGTTTTGTACTAAATATACTAGTTTTATTGTGCATGGTGAACGAATCATTAATTTTGGTAACATAATCAATACAAACTCTAAAAATGATATAAATATGTTGTATGCATTATGTCTTCCAAACGTACATGCAGATGGAAAACCATGAATTTATCTTTAGTTTTGGACCTTCTCAATTAATAGAAATAATGGAGATAGGAATACCAGCATAAATCAACGAAAAAACATGTTGTACTACAACATCTGCTTCTCCTTCATTGTAGAAAGAGCCTGTGCCTGCTGGATCTAATTGCTCTTCACAGCCAATAGATAAACTTCCAAAAGCCATTCTTGTGTCAAGCAACAGTAGCGGATATTGTGTTACCCATGTTGGCTGCACATGTATATACAAAAATCATTCTCTCATATTCAATAATAAATAAGAGTAATAATAACTATTCAAGGATGTTTGACTCATCTAAATGGAAAGGATTAAAACTCAGCAAAGGGAACTCAAGACCTTGAGGTTCAAACAATCAGAAAACAGTGTACATCTCAAATTGAACTATATGAAGTGTTCAAATAATAGATTAACTGAAAATGATCATAAGCATGGAACAATTGGTGTAGTCTGATGTCTCAGATGTGTTTGGTAAAAACACAAAAGGAATGGACATGAAAGACAAAAAGGAAAAAAGAATCCACCCAAAATAAAATAAAATAAAATAAAAACACCTTTTTGGCTAAATGTTCAAATTATATTTTGGAAAGATGACTAATGACCCTTTGTGATCAGCATAAGTCCAAACTCCTCTAATATAGAGTGTTTTAGAAATGAATATATTCTTATGCCAATCGGAAGTCAAACGATGTCAAATCAAACCAAACGACCTAGTTGTTCTGATCTTTGGGATCTAGATTGCAGTCTTAACTCTTTCCAAGTTTTCATTGCAGTTTTAATTCTTTTTATGCCTAGTTCTCTCCCTTGGTTCGTCTAAGTGATTTTTTTTTAAACTTCAGAAATGCTTATGTCGGAAAGCATCTACCACAGCCCTCTCCTGCAAAGCACTAGTGTGCTCTAAAGCATAAATTTTTGTCGGACTTCCGAAGGTTCCCATGGGATCATATCCTATCATGTGAGAAACCATCCCATTCAACCAGAATTTCCAAGTGATTTGAGGCAAGAGATTAGAATGTGGGAAGAAAAAGTCGTAAATGACTACATGTCCTATTAACGGAGCCTATGGAGGTATGCATCTCATCACTCTTAAAAAAGTGTAGACTCCTTTATTGCTGCATGTGTCATTAGCAAAATATTTTCTACTCTGTATCAGGTAGAGAAGAGGACAAGTGAGAGATTCTTTTGGTCGTGTGTGATCCCTTTATCACTTAAAATCAATAACTGGTATGATTTGGTGGTTGCGAGAGACGAAAGATGATTGTATTTTTTCCTATACATTCACCCACTATACAATAACAAAATTGGAGGAAGAGTTCTATCATAATTGGAGTGTTAAATCTACCAAAATAAGACAACTTGATAAGCAATATAAATATAATAACCATTGTATGTGTTTTACATAAAAATGTTATGAATCATATAAATTAAAAAGTCATGTGTCTGGGTTACTTTTGTGTGTATGTGTCTTTGAATGAGCCATGTATATTTATTTCTATGTACAAAATAAATGGTCGAGAATTCAATACTGCCAAAATGCATGTACCTTAACCAACGGAGAATCGGAGAGAAGATGAGAAGCTACACTTGAAGAGGATTGAAGAAACCCATTATACATCTCCTTTGAAGCCCAGCTAGCTATTGCATCATGCATCCTATACTGTGTCACCAACTTTGTGGTAAGAAGTCCTTCGTGTAAGGAAGATCCTCTTTCCAACAAAGACACTCCTAGACCACCTTCTAATGCTTTCCTGGATAAAATCACAGGTGCAAGTTGGCATTGGTCTCCTGCAAGTATACAACGCTTTCCCAGCAATATGGGTATCCAACAAGAAGGTTCGATAGCTTGACCTGCTTCATCTATGACAACCAAGTCAAAGGAGTTAAGCAATCTAATCATCGGGTCAGCTGCTCCAATATTAGTGGCAAGCACAACCTGAGCATTTGAAAGAACTTCTTTTACTGTCTCCCTCTCCTTCTTCTTCATAGCCTTTCCTAACTGTTTCAAAAGCTGACGTATGCCAGCAGCTAAAGAGTCATCTTTTAAGCAATGGCTGAGGTCCTTCCGCAAGTCAGATTTCTTTCTTTCGAACTCTGATTTAAAATCTGCAAGTCTATAATTGACAATTTCAACCAATGACTTTGCAGCTACAGCAGGAGATATTCGTGCTGGATTACCTACCCGCACAATATCAGCTCCTATGTCAGATAATTTCTCGACCATGTTGTCCACAGCTGCATTAGTAGGTGCTGTGACAAGTACCCTTTCACCCCGTTTAACAACAAGTGAAATTAGTTGCTTCAGCACACAACTCTTCCCAGTTCCAGGAGGTCCTTGAATGATCAGTATGGGACGTTTTTTGTTTAGACCTAATGCAATTGCTTTTCTTTGGGAAGTGTCAAAGAATTCAGTATCTGATAAATCATTCGATTGCACCTCAGCCCAATCTATTACATCATTATCCTCTAACCATGCAATATCTTCTTTATCTCCAAAAACTGTAGTCACAATAGCTATTGAAGCATTCTTTTTCTGCAAACCCTTCTTCTGAAGCAGCATTAAAGCTTCACAATTGCGCTGCATGCAGTAATGGAAGTATGTGAAATCATACATGCCTGTTGTAAATGCAGTCATGAAAGAAAAGCCAACACAATCACACTAGAGATAACACCACATTAGGTAAACCATGGATTTCTCTCCGATGAACCAAGTTAATACAAAAAATGTCCCGATATCCTATATCCTGAAGTGAATTGCGATTCTTACCCATTCAAAACGACATCGTTTGTTATAAGCATGTCATGGAAACAGACTAATCACCCATATACTATCACTTTGTGCAAAAACAGGCATGGTAAAAAATGATTAGCCATTCCTCTTATCCTTGTGATTGCATTTCTATTTCTATAGAACAGAATTGGGGGATCGGGGTGCATAGTAGGTGTGGGGCTATTCAATACCTCATATGTAACTGTATCAGCCAATCCTTGGATGCGATCTAATCGTATATTCTTGCCAAATAATTTGGAAAATGTAGGATCACCATGGCGGGATTCAAGAGCGACACTAATACTACACCCGTCATCCCCTAGATTATTAACAAATCCTTGCATGCAAGAAGTTGCACCAGCTCCTCTACTGTCGCATATTCTCACACAAACCATGTCTCCAGGAGAAAGATTAGTGGGAGGCAATCTGTGGTTTCCCTCCACTCTGAACAAAACCAGATGCATTCCTCCTAGTCCTGCATGTACAAAAAAATGCAATTAGTATCCAAAAGGATATATCTAGATTCGAATCATGGTTGGGATAACGGTAGGAGCCCGAGTTATTAAACCTATAGATGTGCTAATCGCATTCAAATTGCATATTGTATCACAAAGCTCTTGCTCAGCCTGAGAATGGCTGACTAAGAATTCAATAGGCTTCGAGGAATTGGATTGTTCATCAGGTGTTGGAATAGCATTCAGCTCTTCCTGAGTAAATTCCAATTCCACATCCCTCTCTATGCGGAGTAGCTCAGACATGTGGCTTGTAAATTCATCAATTCTACTCTGAATGGCATTGACCCTGTCGAGGTACAATCCCAATACACCACGGACGGACTTGGAAGGGGAGATTTTCCGTGCAATGGCTCTATGCTGTGCTGCAATCCACAAAATCATCCAAAAAAAAATTAACACAGCATCGAGGAATCGTAATAGTCAATTAGCATGTTGAAATGAATGGAACCTGAATTAGCAAGCTCCTTGAGCAGCTTCCACGATTCGGCTTCACGCCAGTCCTGAATAAGCGATTTCTGCTGGAGGTCCTGAAGAACGTCTCTGAGCTCTCTCTGAAAATGGTCGAATAGCGTGGGATAATGAGTGCAAGTCTTGAGGCAAATGGCCTCCAAACCTACCGGCATGGGAAAGGCATTGAGGTAAGGCTGCGCCTGAATAACAAAAGTGAGCCCCGGCCCCATTTGCTGCCTCAATTCGGCAAAATCCCCCTGCATCTCCGCCATTGCAAAATCCACAGCCATGGCTTTCATCCCTTGGCATATCCACTTCACCACCGCCTTCCCCAAATCCTTCCTTCCCAACGGATCCCCATTCTGACACAGAGCACGCACGCTCTCCAGCCCATTGTTCTGATCATCATTCACCTGCGGCGGCCGTTTCTTCCCCGTTTCTTCAGATTCCCTCAGCTTGCTCCTATTCACATCCTTCCCAGGAACAGACGCAGATTCCCTATTTCTGCGTATCCTTCTCCTGGCGGTACTGCTGCCGCTACTACTGACACTCACCCGGTTAGCACCACGGTGAGAAATTGAGGAACCTAAGAACACACGGCTGCTGCGACGGTAAACGGAAATCGAGTTACTGCGATTGGGGCAGGCGGCGGCGGCGAGTTGCGCCGGCCGGGCCACTCGCCGCCAGAGGAAATGCACGATGGTACCGTCTCTCCATGCTTCCATCCTAATTCCCAAAGAGCAGGGAATTGGAGGAAGCAATTAAAACGAAAAATGGTGTGATTACTGATTAGTGTATGAGATATGGAGAGAGGTCAAGACGTCATGAAGTCATTGGCTAATGGCAGCTTCACATAATACTTTGATTTTTATTTTATTTTATTTAAAAAATAATAAAAATAAAAAAATGGGTAATTATGGGTGGTGGACGGGGTTCCAAGTCGCCACTCGTGTTTTGCACCAATTACTATATACTAGTGTATAGTCCTCACAATAAAATTTATCTCGGGAAAAAGTGTGACGAATCATATTTTACTACCGCTCGTTGTGTTGTTGAGTTGTCCAAATTGAATTTTTGCTGGTTTTTCCTTCAGTAATATAAAGAGGGGAATCTCTGTGACGGTGAGAGCGACGTTCCAATGGAGATTCTACCGTTGGAATCAAATGTATTAATGGGATACACAAAGACAACAAACTTGTACTGTATTTTGCATTTCATTCGCAGCAACCATCGATGAGATTACTTTAGGCGCAGTGTGCAGGTGACCGCATGAAGGATGAAATTTTGTGTAAAGGAATATATGTTTGGTGTGATAGAGAACTTTTTGTGATGTCTACCGGTGGCGGAACTAGAAATTCGATTCGGGTGGTAAAAAATTTAGTTAATTCTTCATCCGTTCTATGTAATATATTTTGTTACGGTTTGGTAGGATAATTAAGCTGAATTCGAAGCTTTTTTTTTTGAAACATTGACACTTATGTATCGGCAAAAGTGTGTAAGAGCTCAAACTATACAAATTACATAGGGGAATAAAGGAGGGATACGGGGCCGAGTGGGAATCTAACCCAACCATAAGATTGAAAGTCAGATGACATGATCACTGGGCCAAGTCCCCATTCCCAGCTGAAATGAATTAAGAGGAAAAAAATGTTTGGAATTAGAGAAAGAATGAAAAAAGATTGAGACAAAAAGCTTATTTATTAAAATTGGAGTTTATATATTACTAATATTATTTTTACATTAAAAATAAAAAATTTAAAAAATATATTTTTTTTAAAAAAAAAAATCAGGGTGGTCAGCTGACCACCCTGGTTAGTGGTTATATAGTGGTTCCGCCACTGATGTCTGCAGATACATACTATTAAATGATTTTTATCGTAATCGGATTGATTAGTTTAAATATCTTTTAGTCCGATTGAGGATCGATCACAATTTTCCGGTAATGTCGTGCAAATTAATTTAACATGAAAATAGATTTTTTTTTTTCATTTGCAAAAATTAGTGAACCAACCAATGATTAATAGATAAGTTCAAATTTGATTAAGGTAATTACAAATTATAGTTCGAAAATTGATAATGAAGCTTATGAATTTACTTAGTGATAAAGTCCCCAAACTCTCAATTTCATAATTAGACTCTCATACCCTTGGCCGACACACTCGAATATTAACAGTTACCAAAAAAAAAAAAAGTATACGTACTAAGATAAATGAATATTGATGCATAGTTTACTGATCAAGTTTTCAAACTATAGAGTTATGTGCAGATCATCCATATGAAACCACAAACATCAATATATCTCAATGTTTTCATAATGCCACGTTAACTAGATAATAATCCATTTCAAAACTAACGATCACCAAAACAATGCTCATGTTTAGGTATAGATCGAGTGATAATTAGACAAAAATAGTTGGGCAGTGATGATGCGCACCAGGCAATGGCCATATTGTAGCATATGGACATGCATGTGGTGTTCTTTATTGGCCGCCACAGACAATGAGACAAAGCCGGCTCCAAGGAAGCAAATGGAGCACTTGCTTCAGGACCCGAAATTTTGTTTAGCCCCCACTCTTTATTTATTTATTTTTTTGTTTCTTTTTAAATTTTTTTAATTTAGTTAATATTTATGTCAAATGTGTTCTAATTTCTTCTTTTTTTTTTTAGTTTATTCCTTTCCTAGTCTTCATCATTTTCTAAAATCTCAAAAAATAAAAATTTTTCGATCAATAATTTTTATATTTGTTATTAAAGATAAATTTATTAAAATACACCTTCTTTTTCTACATATTTTATTTTATCCAAAATATTTAGTATAATTTATTTATGTTGTTTTAAATTTATTAATTAATATTCCCTTGGTCCGAACATAATATCTCGTTTTACTTCTATACAAAATTCAATGCACTTTTTAAGTTGTTAATATATAAAAATATGTATAAGTAAATATTATGTAAAATATATATTATAAAACAATACGAGTAGACGAATCTAACATAACCAAACTCAACTCTTCTTTTTTTTTCATTTTAGTTATACACTTACAATAAAATTGAGTTAAAATGAAACAGTGGGTAGTGTTAAAAGTCGAACAAGATAATATATCTAGGACAGAGGGAGTATTGAATGGTTTATTTTTATCACTATTTGAGGTAAAATTTTCGCTCTGGCCCAAAAAGTTTGAGACGACTTCGGATGTTAGATGTCATTATCTTATCATATTTATTATGATTTTTAAATAAAATCGGTGTAATTTTAAATATCCAAATCTAATGATTGGATAAAATTTTGATTTTCCATAACCTCTGCACGTCGAGCTGCAGGAGCTGTGGGAGTTGTAGCTATCAGTTTTTGCATAAGTGTTCGGTACAAGTAGATGTAGCTGTCAAAAATTATAATTTGAAATGAAAAATTAATTAAATTTGGAAAGTAGCTTCGGAAAGCTCCCCAAAACTACCTCTTGTAGGAAAGTTCTGCACGTCGAGCTGCAGCTGCGAGCTACATCTGTAGGGAGTTGTAGCTGTTGGGAGCTGTAGCTATCAGTTTTTGCATAAGTGTTTGGTACAAGTAGCTGTAGGTGTCAAAAAATATAATTTGAAGAGGAAAATTAATTAAATTTGGAAAGTAGCTTCCGAAAGCTCCCAAAAGCTAGTGTACAGAACGGAGATTTTGTTAATTAATTATTTATGAAATTTAAATGCATGTTCAAGTATACAATTAAATTATTTACTTTTAAATTGGTAAATGGAATATTTTTGTATGCATGATTAGGAGAAAATTTACTTATATAATCAAACCCCTTTATTGCTATGTTAGGATCGACTTACTCAGTATTTTATAATACTGATAAAATTGTTGTTTTCCTTTTCTTTCAGAGTATGAAGAATATGCATCATCATATGCATGCATGGGCTTATTTGGGATAAATGTTATCTAAATTCTGTTTTAATTATGACTTGCATAAACGGGCCTGTTAACCCGAGTTTTGGCCATGTCGGCCCTTATATTTTATTTCCGCTGCACAACTTATATTTACCCTGCGTATATGGATGATTATTATTTTTAAATATAAATACTTCCGGACTCCCAAGCAAGATACGAGTTCATTCGAGCTCGCTCGAGAGATGCAAGGCTAAAGGTATTTCAAGAATAATTTAAAAACAAGCCCAAAAGGATTTAATTTAAAATAACATAGTATAATTCAAAATAAGTCGCAGCGGAAAATTTAAATATGGGCCGACATGGCCAAAACGCAGTGGGTAATTTAAGTCTAACAAAGTACAATATTCACAATTACTAATTTAATTCCCGAGCCCGAATATGCGTGCATGCTCATGCCATTTCTTCATACTCTATAAAAGAAAAATAAAACAACGGGTTTTATCAGTATATAAAATACTGAGTAAGTTAATTCTTAACATAACAATAATGGATTTTAAAATGTACTTAATAAAAATTCACCTTTTTACTCATGCACATTTTATAATATGAAAATGTATTTTGACAATATTGATCATAAGGATTTAAAGGCATGATTCTAAACGTAAAGAGACGTCCCTTTGATTCAAGATAGCCATAAACCAGGGCAGGAAACGGAATGAGTGAGGTGCTATCCTTCTTCAGATTTTCAGCCAACTCCACCATTTGATGACATCAGTTAATCATCACAGAAGATAAAATAAAATACTACTACTACTGTGTATAGGTATTTTTGTGTTTGTGTTTATAGATACGGAGACTTTTTCCCATTTAGATAAAATAATTGAAACGGTAACTTTTCTCATTCAAATAAAATACTATCAGCAAAGGAATTGTATTTATGTTTATAAATATACTAACATTCTGTCCAGTGGCGGACAAAGAAATTTTCGGCTACTAGGGCAAAATAGATGTTCCACAGATTCTGGAAACAACCCACAGAATATACAATCAAGATTGGTATTCTGCAGGCACTCTCTCGCAGCAAGAATAGCCTTTACTGGGAGAGCGCCTTGCACAGCCTTCCATGTCAACATCTTTACCTTCGTCGAACACTTGATACTCCACAGTCTTTTCCACCTTCCCTGCGCATCAAAGTTCCGTATGTTCTGCACGCAGCTTTTGGGAGCTTTTTGGTAGCTATAAATTTTATTTCAAAACAAAAGCCCCGTTCTGCACACTAGCTTTTGAGAGTTTTTGAAAGCTTTTGGAAGCTTCTTTTTAGAAGCTACTTGTAGGGTCTGTTCTGCACGCAGCTTTTGGGAGCTTTTGAGAGCTTTTGGTAGCTTTAGCTTTTATTTCAAAACAAATAAGCTTTTGGTAGCTTTAGCTTTAGCTTTTGGTAGTAACTTTAAAAAATAAGCTGGTAGCTTATTGTTGAGCAATTACAATTTTAACCTAATAACCAACTCACTACTCAATAGTCTACATAAATATTTGTCATTTTATGTCATTTCATACATTTTTTGATAGCTACAGCTAGTTGTACAAAACACTTAAATAAAACTGACAGCTACAGCTCCTACAGCTCTCTACAGCTCCAGCTCACAACTACAGCTTTGCGTGCAGAACAGACTCGCAACAGACAAAAACAAAAACAAAAAATACCAAAAAAAAAAAAAAAGAACATGACAATGGAAAATTAAAATTCCACAACTATGAATCTCCACTACCATTTGCATATTTCAAAATTTCGCATTCCATAAAGCAAAATAATGGTTCAATATCAATAAAAAAAATTTCCCAACTCCTCATGTACAACTTGCCAACTTGTATCACAATTCTGAATTTTTCCCCAATTCCAAACAACAAGCTGCAAGCACCATGTTCACCGCCACTAATTTAATTTTTAAAATAAATTATGAAACACTTCAAAATCACGTAAATTTACAACCTTCAAACAAATATACAATAATTGAAATCGCTCCTCCAAAAAAAAATATACAATAATTCAAAGCCCAAATTAATAAATTCTCATGACCACAATATGCCTTTTCGATTCGCTCAAAATATAAAATAAGAAGAAAAAAAAAAGGAGGCCTAAAACAAGCCATAACTTTAAAAATAGAAAAGAAGAGTCGAGAATTAATAAACAGAGTTATCTCAGTTGTAAGATCTGGAATATTAAAGGGCGTTTGTTTCTGTATTTTGGGACAAATTATTTGATTATTACATTTGCAAAATGCAAAGAATCATTTAATCATGTTTGTATACTAACTTCTAATAATATATTATTTAGATTTTGAAGCTATGAAAACAATTTTGTTTCATTACATTTTGGTCCGCAAGGAAATCATATTTATCCAAAAATAGATTTGACCATATTATCCCTCCACAATTCACAAATTAGGTATAGAACTATTTAAAATTTTATTTAATTTTATTTTTAATATGGATTGTTAGGATTGTAATGAATATATAACTTAAAGAAATATTAAAATTATATTAAAAATATAATGTGTTATAATAAAAATATTATATGAAAATATATAAATAATATATTTTTATTAAATAAAAATTGATACAATTATATGCAAAAGTTTAAAAATATTTCTTGGTATAAAATGGTATGGATAAAATACAACATTAGCATTGAACTTAAAAACTTTATATGTTTTAAATACAATTTTTTTTTGGGGTAATGTTTAAAAAGGGTCATCAGAAGGAGTCATTTCCACTTTTAGGCCATTATTACTTGATTTATGAAAACATACCATCAGAAACATAACTAGAATGAATTTAGGCCATGAGGACTTATTTGAAAAGTCAATTAAACCTAACAATTTTTCATTTCTTTCATTTGAACCCCAAATAGTTTGACTTTGGACATCTTAGTCCTATTCCAATATACTTAATTTTTCATTATATAAATGACACTCAAAGCGCTTGAAAATTGGTATCAGAGCCCAGGTTTTATTGAAGAACATATTAATTGTATTATTTATAATATTTTATTTCTTAATGGAGAAGATTTAATTATTAAATGGATTCAATTAATTTGAAACCAAAGAGTTATTTCCAAATTTTGGAAATAAAAAATAGAAATTTCCAAAGGAAATTCTTGAACTTGTCCATAAGACAAGATTTTATTAAAAGTAATTTCTTTCATGAAAATGAGAGGAACTGACTGGAAAGAAATTGATCCGGATAGCTCTAAGTTCTCACAAGACTTAAGAGAAATCCAAAAAACGATTCAAGATTATGGTAACCGAGTATTAATTTTACCTGGAAAAATAGATAACTTGATCAATCAACAGAGGAGATCTTGAAATTATTTCAAGATCTAAAGAGATTTTAAATCTGAAATTTGATGTTTCGGATATCAAGAAAAGGCATAAGGATATTCCTGGATCTTCCAAGAATAACCAAGCCAATATTAGGGATGCATTCGGACTCGTACAAGCTTTACATCAAAAAGGTAAAGCAACTATGGTTCCAAAGCAGAAATCACAAGAAGAGCTTATGATCGATCTTCTGAAAACAGTCGAATGAGCGTTTCCAGGGCAGATCTATCAGATCTCTACAAGAATTAGCAGAATCATTTTCCCAACTTGGGATTATGGATCTGGTTAATGTAAAATCCAATAAAGTTTTTCAATTGGGTTATGCGGAAGAATTAGGATCCAACGTGACCCACGATGGACCGCCTAATGTCCAAATGAGAGAAAGTACAGACTTTCACATGAACAGGTATCCTGAGGTGCATCTCAATGTAAGACGAGACCCAGGACGGAATCCGAGTAGAGCACCAGAATCCACACCGTGGGCCAAGACGATGTTACAACCATTAAATCCATATGGCATAACACTGAACCTCGATGTTATCGACTTCCGAAACATCGAAGATCTGATCGACGAATGGGTAGCTTCAATGAAGATTGCTGCAACCACTATGGATCTCGACAAAGAAAACTTTGTCAGACTAATAGAGCTAAGTCTCGAAGGATCGGCAAAGTTAGGCTGGAAAAACTCCACGGCGGCTCTAAAGGAGCAAATACTTGAAGGAAAATCCAAAAGCACAATCTGCGAAAGATTTGGTCTCTTATTCAAAACCTATTTTGTAGGAGATGGTTATTTTGAAGAATAGAGAACCGAAAAAATCAAGGTCTATACCCAAGCACTGTTGGGTATGGAGTTAAGAAGTATTTGTGCAGTAGACGAATATATCTACTGGTTTCGTAAATACTATTTTTGGAGTAGTATGTCCCATGTTCTTTGCAAAGATCTGCAGCCCATGGAGAGAGATGTTGATCCAATCGTACACAGTACCCTCTGGTACAGTGGACTCAATAGCCAGGAGAATGTCCTTCTTAAAGGATAAGCTCAGATAATGGTGTCAACAGGCAGCCGCCCAAAAGAACATCAAGAGAGAGGTAAAATAAAAAGAACCCCTCTTTGCTGTGAAAATAACGATTTTCCAACCATTATAGGAGAATCAGAAGAAAAGAGGAGAAAGAAGAAGAGTCGAGGCTCATACAGTAGGAGTTTCAGAAGACCTTCATTCCAAAGAAGAAGAGCATGGTGGTCCAAGGGCAAAGCCAGATCATACAAAAGTGGACAAAGGACGGGAACGACGAATAATTCATCCCAAGGTTCAACTAGCTCAGCAGTAAGGAGCAAGGGGAGAACGACGTCCAAGAGAACATTCAGACGAGCCCATACCCGAGCCAACGAAAGTTTCAAGGACTGCAACTGTTGGAAGTGTGGAGCCAGAGGTCATATCTCACCCGATTGCCCTCAGAATCGTGAGATACGAATGTACGAAGCCACGGAGGATATCGTGGAAGCAGTCTACCATGGAAAGCTGGTACCAGTCTATCAGTTTGAGGACATCCCCTCGGATGAAAGCATCTACGAGGAAGAATTAAGAAGTGACTCGGACTCATATTCAGATGGATCTTCAACCGAGTCTGACTGAAGAAGACAGGATTCAGACCACTGAAAACCTGTCTGGATTCTTTTCAAGGATGGCGATCTCGAATCGAACCATGGAAAGAATAATGCGACAAGATTCCAACCTCAGCCCATATGACGGATTCAGAATTGGCGGGATTGGACGAGTTCTTAACCAGATGGGACTAAACCAGAGAAGACATAACATCATCTACAAGGTAAGTGCAAGTGAGTTTGCAATTCCTATGGAACTTACTTGTAATGTTATGGATATGCAATTAATTCATAAAGAAGAAATTCTTGAGGAATTAAGCAGAATGAAGGAGGAAATCGCCATTACTATGAAATGGATCCACATAGGAGCCATTGAAGTAGTAATTAAGGCAACCTTCAAAGAAGGCATTGATTCTGAATTACATCTATCAGTCACTGATAAAAGAATCAATAACCTTAGAGATGGTCTTCTTGAAACTATGGTAGGAAATTTATATGCTGGGAAGTTATTGTTCGACATACATCCCAGAATTTCCTATAACTTAGCTGACCAAGATTTTAGTAGAGTCCCAACCTTTCATCAGGATTTTAAAAGAAAAGATCTGATGAAAGAAGGGAACATGCCATATTCTATAACTTATAGAATCTCTTATGCACTTTCCAATAGTCATCATTCTGACTTATTTCTCATGAAAGAATATATAGAAATTCCTAGAATTTTCAAGGAATTTGCTAAAGTCATGACTCCAAATCCTACCCCAGATTCCAAGGTTAGGAGGAGTAGACATACAAATAAGAGATCATCAAATTCTAGACAGATCAACAAGTAATAGAATTGAGTACGCAAGTCGTATGTCTTTTTCGGAAGACAGAATTATGGCATATAAGGAGTTCATCAAAGATCTAACTCCTCAATCCATTGGGGTAGATAATATAAAGATTAAATGCCCTGAAGGATGGAAAGAAATACGAGTAATATTTGACATCACTGAAAAGATTAATCGTTTTCCATGTGATGACTTATACTACTTGCAGCAACCATCAATTGGATCCTATGAAGGAACAATTGAAATTGCAGGACACGACATCAGAGTCTTAGGCACCGCCGGAAAAGACAATGGGGTTATAATTTTGGGATTAAGTTTTCTCGAAAATCATAAACCATGGGTAAGAAAGGATAATGGTATAGAATTTAATCTGAAGGGTCACACCATCAGAATTAAATGACAAGTCCATTCTCCATTTATATCTCAGTAGGGATAATATATGAAGAATATAAGTCAGAATATTTCGCAGCTTATATTGATTCAGGATCAGGTATTTGCACGGCAAAATCAGGAGTTTTCCCTAGCGAAGCTATGGAATCATTACCCATTATTCTAGGAAGAGTTTTTTCCCAAAAAATCTTAGTACTAAATAAGGGGATTCGACAGGACAATATCATGATTGGAGGAGCATTCGGTACACCTTGGTATAAGGTAAAAACGCCTCCTATTTACTTTCATGACACAGGAGCGGATATTTTGTTAGGGAATAATTTCATACAATCATTTATAAAATATGTTCAAGATAACAAAAGAAATTTGTTAATATTCACCACAAGTTGTGGAAATGAGATACAGGTATTGCGCAGAGAAAAGGCTTTCAACAGGTTAATGCCTATATTATTTCGCAGCAAACGTGGTGATAATGATGCCAAACTAATCCATCCAAAAATGCAGGATAAAAGAAAGTTTGGTAAGGCTTTGTTGTCTTTTAGAGAGCAAGGATTCGATGAAGCTTCTATTGAGGAAATTATAAACCTCAAAGAAGCAATGCAGGAAATGAAGTCATTAAATATAACTTCATTAGACATTGATGGGGAATCTAATTTGTCCCTCGAAAATGTCAAAAGACTTATCCAGAGAAACTTTAACGAGGATCCTCTGGCATAGTGGGGTTAAAACAATATCGAAGCTACTCTACAGGTAAAAGAACAATATAAATGTGAGTATGTTCGATACAAACCCATCTTAATGAATATACAGGATAAGAAAGATATGCAGCAAATTATCAATGAGCATATCGATCTTAAACTAATCGAGCCTGGAGTCTCAGCTTATAGTAGCCCTGGATTCTTGGTAAGAAACTATGGTGAAATAAAAAGAGGTAAACCCAGGTTGGTAATAAACTATCAATGTATTAATAAAATAATATAGTTTGGTGGCTATTACATTCCGAGTAGAGAACACTTAATTGATTGCATTAAAGGTGCTAAAGTGTTTTCTAAATTTGATTGTAAATCTGGTTTCTATCAGATTAAGATGGAGAATGAGTCGAAGAAATTCACAGCATTCTCCACCCCACAAGGGCAATATATTTAGAATGTTATGCCAATGGGGCTTTCCAAACCCCTCAGATATTCCAAAGAAAGATGGATAATCTCTTTAAGGATTATCTAGAGTTCATGTTCGTCTACATAGATGACATTCTGATTGCATCGCGAAATATAAAAGAACATATTAAACATCTTGAAATATTTTCAGATGCATGTCACAGGGAAGGTCTTGTTCTCTCTAAGAAAAAGGCTACTATCGCTGCTAATAAAATTGAATTCTTAGGAGTTCAAATTGATGAAGCAGGGATAGAGTTACAGAAACACATTATGGAGAAAATCCGCAATTTTCCTGACATATTAAAAGACAAGAAACAACTTCAGAGTTTCTTGGGAGTTGTAAATTTTGCAGGCATGTTTATAAAAGACCTTGCAAAATATAGAAAGGATTTTAGACCACTCCTGAAAGAGAGTGAAAGCTCTAGATGGAAATGGGAAGAAATCCATACAAAGAGAATTCGTGACTAAAGCAAGTCTGCAATAGCTTGCCAAAACTCGCGATATCTCAAGATGATGATGAGCTGGTAGTCTACACAGACGCCAATGATTTTCGATGGGCAGGAATGCTCATGAGAAAAACAAATACGGGTCAAGAACCTTGTAGATACACAGGAGGGTTGTTCACTGAACAACAAGCCAAACTCTGGCACACTAATGAAAAAGAATTCTTTGCAGTATGGAAAACATTTAAAAAATGGCCTTTATTCTTACTTGCAAATAAATTTGTATTAAAGGTTGATAATACTAATGTTAGTGCTTTTCTAAAAAATAAACTTGAATAAAAAATTGAAAAAGCTCATATTATCAGATGGCAAGCTGAATGTCAATATTATACTTATGATATTGATGTTATAAAATCTCATGAAAATGTTCTTGCAGATTTCTTGACGAGAGATGGAAGCATTTGAAGTTGATTCCATCATTACGAGATTCAGACACCTCAGAGAAAACCTAGAGGAGCTATCAAAGCATTTTGGACTGCTCGAGATCAATGCACGAGCAGCTGGCCAAATACAACAGAGTGATGTGGACATGGTCCGCAACACTATACGGACCTCCCATATAGCAATGACAGCGCTATGGGAAACAGTATTAGAGCCAATCAGAAGTTGTCAGCTTCTATGGTAAACAAAGAGAAATGTGCCCAAAAAGCTAAGGTGATCACATATGAAGAAGCAGATTCAAGCACTGCTTCAAAGGAACCATTGTCGGATACCGACAAAAATGTTGAGCAAGAGGAAAGTCACATTTCCGAAAGTTCAAGTCAACCCACTGCCTCTGGAGTAAAAGAGGAAAAAAATAACCTTAGGCCAATGACAGGCACCTCTAAGGTTAATTCAGAAGAGAATGTCATTTCTACAGCCTGGTTGGACTACCAAGGAAAATGGGAACAACTGGTTTCCAAAAAGGGAATTAACCCCAGCAAGACGGTGATCGAAACATTCGGAAGATACAACAGGGTCTGGATGCTCGAGGGATCAAATCCAGAAGAGGTTCGAAAGTGGTATGATTTTGGCTCATTAGCATCGGTTCATACTACATCACAAGGGTTT
Source organism: Hygrophila difformis (assembly GCA_030278955.1). Classification (NCBI taxonomy): domain Eukaryota; kingdom Viridiplantae; phylum Streptophyta; class Magnoliopsida; order Lamiales; family Acanthaceae; genus Hygrophila; species Hygrophila difformis. Next base: position 35,112,301 of record JAOANR010000015.1, read on the forward strand.
CCGGAAATTGAAAAACTTCCGGGATGGATAAGTAGCGCAGTGCACGAATCATGGCAGAACAACCCGCACCTGCAAAGAGGAGATATTCTGGAGCTTAAGTTCATTTCGGAAGCACCAGACATAGTCGGGAAAGGTTCTTATCCGGTCTTTCACTTTATTAAATTACAAAGACCTGATATGATTGCCCTCAACAGAGTTAAGTCTATGGATGAGAAGGCACCATTGGTATCTTCAATGACCGAAGATGAGATCTCCACCAGACGAGCATGGGGATTTTGGGTCTGTCTCACAGAGATGGAAAAGGTCAAATATCCATTTAAAATCTTTTCCAATAATTTAAATAGATCGTTCCTGGTTAATTCTTCAACAGGGAAAAGCACGGAGTTTGCGGAAACCTCTTTTGAAAAGAAAATGTTACTCATCTGGGAAAATAAGTTGCCAGCAACGGAGTCTACTAGAATAGAGGCATGCAACATGATGCATGTTGGGCAATGGGATAATCACATATGCCCATATTGCGTGGAACAGGAAAAACCCCTATTCGGTACAAAGATTCGGGTAACCCAAAAGAAAGCCGAATCTGGACAAGATAAAGGAAGAAACGTCCAAAAAACTTTCACAAGTCCAAGTGAAAACAGCTGGATGTAAGAGAAAGAGAGGTGTCGGCAAAGACCCTACAATAATGGCCGACAAAGTAGAGATGGGCAGTTGGCAAGGGCATGTGACGAGTTGACAAAGGAGCCCACTAGCAATAATTCTGGCAGAATAATAATGTAGGCTGGAATCCAAGGCAAGTGACGTCATTGCGTTCGTCACAATAAATTAGAGTTTGTTTGGAGTCCGTGATTGAAGTCTGCGGACGCCTATAAATAGAAGAGATTGAAACAGATGGAATGCATCAGAAATCCTCTCAACTCTTCAAAATAATAAGTTGTATTTCCTTTCTGAAAAATTTCCTTTCTGTATTTGTTTTTCATATGGGGTCAGTCCCCAGAGTCAAGCATCCTCATATATGAGGAGCTAAGTGCCTGTCTTTCTCCATTAGGAGAAATATTTCTGTAATATTTTTAATATTTCTTCAATAATATCCAGGCTTCCAGAATTCCAAATATTCCAATAAGTTAGTTAAAAAATCTTTATCCAATACCTTGTTACGTCCTAAGGTAGGAAACGAAATAGGATTGTGTTGTTTGTTGCTGAAGGAGCCAAGGATCGGTGAACCATCAGTCGCGGCTGCGTGGTTGGAGGAAGTCCGTAAAATCCCGGAGCTTAGAAAACCCGGAAGCAAGGCGGTCGAACCCAATGTATGAAATTTAGTGCTTAATTTAATTATCGGAAGCATGATGGGCTGTCATTGGACTAATTTAAATGAAAAATCTTAAGTTGGGGTAAAAAGAGAATAAGGCTAAAGTTAGAAGTCAACTGTTGGGGTGAAAGTATAATAAATCAAAGTTGGTAGGGTCAATGGTAATTTGAAAAGTCTACATGGCCTAGATCTGATCAAAGCTGGTTTCTAATGGCCTAAAATTTAAAAAAAAATGAAGTTTTAATAGCCCAAAACTGGAATAGGTGCCTTCTCATGGCCTATTTTATTAATTACCTCATTTTTTATTTAGTTTAGCAAAAGTATCTGAAAATAAAATAAAAAAAATTGAAAATTGTGTTTTATATGTGCATAAAGTGACTGATCTATTCCAGGATGGGTTTCTTTGGCGCATTGGTAATGGTGAGAGTAATATTTGGCACAATAAATGATTAAAGGGTGGTCCTATCGCGCCTCGAATTCCCTTTGTGCATATTGTGGATTCGGAATTACGCATTAAAGATGTCTATAGCAATGGCAGGTTGCGTTGGGACACCTTGTATGCTCTTGTTTCTGGATGACATCAAGCGTGAAGCACTTGAATTTGGGCCTGTCTCTCTACATGCCACTGCCAGAGATCAATGGTCCTGGTCGGACTGCTACCAATGGTAGATACTCGGTGAAAACTATCTATGCTTGGATTCTTAAGCGGTGTAAATTGCATAATGACAGATCATCGGCATGGACTTGGAAGATCCCGGCTCCAGAAAAGGTTAAATTTTTAGTTTGTTTGGCTGCCAACAATGCTATTCCCACTAACTAATTGAGACATGATCCAGGCCTTGCAACTTTTGCTAATTGCAACATATGTAGAGGGGATATTGAATCTATTAAGCACTTTTTATTTTTTTTTTCCTTTGCCATTGGACTATTGCTGCTTGGAATTCTATTGGTGGGTATCCTCCTTATCAATGGATCGAGTCTAACATGGAGATTGGCGCGATTCTTGCTAGTATGAGAGGCCGATGGATAGGTGTGCATTGGGCTTTAATCTGGTGCCTTTGGAGAAGTAGAAACGCCAAAATATTTCGAGCGGAGGAATGCCGCGTAGATGAGACGATTAGGCAAGCCAAATTCCTTAGGGAAGCTTATGACGGGGTTTATGGCCGCGACCCTAAAAGAAAGGAGCTTCGTTTGGTTACGTGGAATCCCTAGTTCCAGCACGGATCCATCCTTCATGTGGATAGTAGCTTGTTGAAGAACAAAGTGAAGAATAAAGCTGAATCGTGCCTGATGGAGGAACAAAGTGAAGAAGAAGGAAGCAGTACTACTGATACAGATAGATAGGCTACTGGGCTAATTCTTGTCATGGGCTCTATTTGTCATGGGCCTAGGTTTTCCTTTTAGATATGATATTCATTTATATTCTTTGAAACTGTATATAATCCCTTTACTCCAGGAAATAGAAGTGAGCACATTTCATTCTGCGTATTATATTCTCTATTTCTGCAGTTCCTGTTTTTCATGGTATCAGAGCAATCAAAATCCTTGGGCATTCGATTTCTCTGATTTCGTTTTATATTTTTTCTGTGGGATCTTAGATCTATTGATCTATCGTTTTTCCTTTTGTTTTTTGATCCTCTGTTTCTGGATCTACTAAATTCCTCCAATGGCTGGAGTTGATACTGAAAAGAGTGTTATCTCTGCAGAAACTTAGGCTGCAGTGGAAGCAGCGGCTCAGGCAGCTGCCAATGCTGTTATGAGACCTACGAAACCACTGCCAATGGCTTTAAAATTAGCTAGTTGTGATAACCCTACTCTGACTCTATCCTGTGTTCCACTTACCAGCTCCAACTATGTTATATGGAGTAAGGGAGTGTGGACATCTCTTGTTGCCAAACATAAAATTGGTTTTATAACTGGGGCTGTGCCAAAACCTGTTGTTGGATCATCTGAACATGATGCCTGGTTGGCTGTAGATGCCATGATCCGGACTTGGTTGAGAAATTCAATCAGTCCAAATCTTCAAGGGGCATATGTATTTGCATCCACAGCAAAGGAGTTATGGGATAATCTTAAAGAAAAATATGGTCAATTCAATGGTGTGGTCGTGTCTAGGTTGAAAAGATTGATTGCTGAATTGCAGCAAGGAGACGATCAGTTGTCTGTATACTATACAGGGCTGCAGCAACTGTAGGATGAACTCTTAAGCATTGATCCACCATTCACATGCTCTTGCCCTGATGCTATTCAAAAAGGGCAAGAGAGACTGCATCAGGAACAACTAATCCAGTTCCTGAATGGTTTAAACAACTCATATGAAGTGATGAGAAACCAGATTCTCCTTATGGATCCACTACCCTCAGTTGGAAAAGCCTACTCTATGTTGTTACAAGTAGAGCAACAGAAAGAGAACCAAATAACTATTGAACAAGGGATCTTCGCTATTGATCTCAAAAAAGGAGATACTAGAAAACCATTTGATAAGAAGAAATGGGTTGACAAGAAGAATATGGTTTGTGACTTCTGCAAAAGGAAAGGACACACGAGGGAGACATGCTTTAAGCTACATGGCACTCCTACTTGGTTCAAGGAACTCCAAGAGCAAAAGGGCAACAAGGTGGTAAATGCTGTTATTGAGGAAAAAAAGAGATGAATTCAAGCACAAGGCAGATTTAGTAGACATCAGTGCCTTAGTTAAAACAGAAGTTCAAAAGTTGCTGGCCAAAAACTCAACTGACACACCATTGGATTTCTCAGGTAATATCTTTTCTTCTTGCTCTTTTATATTTGGCAAAGAGGCTTGGCTCATTGACAGTGGTGCTTCATGCCATATTTGTGTGAATTCTAACCTATTTACTTCCTTAAAACCCTTAAACACAGCAAAAATCCTCCTACCAAATGGCTCTATCACAACCGTAACCCAAACTGGAACCATATATTTGACTCAAAAACTTACTTTAAAAAATGTTTACTATGGCTGAGGGAACAAGGAAGGGAAGTCTATATTTCATCAACCTTGAATCAGAACCACCTCTTCTCATTCAAACCGCCCTTACTATCCCTAAATCCAATAAAGAAATGTCCCTGTGGCACAAAAGATTAGGTCATACTTCTGAGGCAGTTTTAAATGTTTTGTTTCCTAATTCCAAAATAAATTGTAAGCCTTGTGATGTATGTCACATGGCTAAACAACATAGACTACCTTTTGTTAAAAACTCCTCTTCTGTTGATAAACAATTTGATTTGGTTCATGTTGATCTTTGGGGGCCATACAAAACTAGTACTTGTGCTGGTTGTCACTACTTTCTTACCTTTGTTGATGATTTCAGTCGTGCAACATGGACTGTCCTGCTATCCAATAAAGCATCTGTAAGCAAGCCATAGAAATATTTCTCAAAATGATCAAAACCCAATTTGAGTGTAATGTGAACATTATGAGGAGTGACAATGGGACAGAATTTGTAAATGAAACCACCAAAACCATTTTCCACAACCATGGTATTATCCACCAACTTACATGCCCCTACAGCCCCCAACAAAATGGAAGAGTGGAAATTAAACACAAACATTTGCTTCAAATAACTAGGCCCATTATGTTCCAAGCTGGTTTGCCAAAACATTTTTGGGGTGATGCTCTCAAATATGCCACTTATATCCTCAACAGGCTGCCTACTCCAATCCTAAATTGGTCTTCCCCATATGAGAAATTGTATAACTAATCCCCTGATCTTTCTAACCTCAAAGTGTTTGGTTGTCTATGCTATGTGTCCACCCTTGGTCCTTCTCGGAATAAACTTGAACCCAGAGCTCATAAATGTATTCATTTGGGGCACCTCAGTGATCATAAAGGCTATAGAGTGTATGGCCTTGACAGTCACAAGTATATCATCTCCAGGGATATAGTTCTCTATGAAGATAATTTTCCCTATAAATCTGTCATTTCCCAGCCTGTTCCTAAAAATCCTAATAATGACAGTTTCTTATATCACTCTGCACCACTTGATTTTCTTGAGTTTCCTGATATGTCTGAAAGTCAATTTTCCTACCTAGATCAGCCTGTGCCTATGCCTGCCAACACAGAAACCCAAAATCTCCCATTCCCAGCTGAAAATCAATCCACTTCTTCCCCAAATCATCCTGAATCTGAACCTGAACCCCATTCAGAACCTCAATTACCCTCTGACCCTACACCAAGGCCCAAACGAAACAGAAAAACCTGCCTGGATGCAAGACTATGTCTGCTCCTCTCCACTTCTCACCACTTTACCCTCAGCACCTTTATGGCATTTTGCATTAACTGTTGGTATCCAAGAGCCTTTGTCTTATATGCAGGCCAAGAAAGAAGAGGTGTGGAGACAAGCAATGGAAGAGGAGTTGGAAGCTTTAAAGAAAAATCAAACTTGGATATACACTGAATTACCTCATGGGAAGAGACCAATATCATGTAAATGGATCTACAAGGTGAAAAAAAATGCAGATGGGAGCTTCCAGAGGTGCAAAGCCAGGCTTGTTGCAAAGGGATATCTACAAATCCCTGGACAAGATTACAAGGACTCCTTTGCACCAGTGGCAAAGGTAGTCACCGTCAGACTATTTCTGGGAATAGCAGCTAATAGGTCTTGGGAGGTGCATCAGCTGGATGTAAATAATGCATTCTTGCATGGCAGTTTAGATGAAGATGTTTACATGATTCCACCTCAAGGATGCAGCTCACCCCCTGAAAAAGTTTGTAAATTGCTAAAGTCCCTGTATGGCCTTAAACAGGCACCAAGACAATGGTACAAGGAATTCTCTTCGAAGCTTACAATGTACGGGTTCACCCAATCTGCCTTTGATCATTGTCTATTCACTCTTCATACACCTGACTACTTCTTAGCCCTCTTGGTTTATGTGGATGATGTTCTCATCACTGGTGATTCAACCGATGAAATAAACAGAGTCAAGGAATTCTTGGACAAAACATTCACAATCGAAAATCTTGGCCATGTTGATTACTTCTTAGGGATCCAGATAAGCAGAACCTCCGAAGGCCTGTTTGTGTCTCAACATCGATTTATAACTGACATTTTGGTTGAAACAGGCTTGCATGAGGCGAAACCCTGTCCTACTCCTTTCCCTACTGGCTGCAAATTGCAACAAGACATTGGTGAACCTTTGTCTAATCCAACACAGTATAGAAGAGTGGTGGGCAGGTTGCTATACCTCTCAATGTCTCGTCCTGACATCTGCTTTGCCGTGCAACAACTTTCCCAATACATGGATAAACCAACCAAGGTCCACTGGAAAATGGCTCAAAGGGTTTTGAAATATCTAAAGGCAATCTCCACCTCCAGTTATTCTTCCCAGCCACAGGAGATATGAGTCTCGCAGTTTTCTCAGATTCTGATTGGGGGTGCTGCTTAGACACTAGAAAGTCATTGACAGGTTTTTGTGTGCTTCTTGGCTCCTGCCTGATTTCTTGGAAAACAAAGAAACAATCTACTGTGTCAAGATCTTCCACAGAAGTGGAATATCGAGCCCTTGCCTCTGCTGTTTCCGAAACCCTCTGGATAACCTATCTTCTTCGGGATTTTTCGAATCCCCATTGAGCTATCAATCCCTGTTTACTGTGACAACAAATCCACTATACTTATCATCCAAAACCCTACACACCATGAGAAAATGAAACACATTGATATCGACTGTCATTTTGTCCGACATCACTACACCCTCGGATTAATTGAGCCTTCATATGTTCACACCTCCCATCAACTTGCCGATGTGTTCACCAAACCCCTGCCTATTAATAGGTTTCTTTCTTTCTTGGTCAAGCTGAATCTTGTGTCTCCACAGCTCCAGCTTGAGGGGGGGATGTTGAAGAACAAAGTGAAGAATAAAGCTGAATCGTGCCTGATGGAGGAACAAAGTGAAGAAGAAGGAAGCAATACTACTGATACAGATAGATAGGCTACTGGGCTAATTCTTGTCATGGGCTCTATTTGTCATGGGCCTAGCTTTTCCTTTTAGATAGGATATTCATTTATATTCTTTGAAACTGTATATAATCCCTTTACTCCAGGAAATAGAAGTGAGCACATTTCATTCTGTGTATTATATTCTCTATTTCTGCAGTTCCTGTTTTTATAGCTCTCTTGGGAACCATGGTCCTGCTGGATTTGGTGGTGTGATTCGTACAGCGGATGACCATTTGGAGGGCTTTTTGGGTTCGGTTGGGATTAAATCTAATTTTTTTGATGAAGTGCATGGTATCTGGAATGGTGTTAAGACTTAAGAGGCTTGGGGATCTTTGGAGTGGTTTCTGCTACTTGCCACTTGGATTCTTTGGAGGCTTTGAAACTCATTCAGGATGGTATTCAGTCTGATAATTCTCTATTCCCCACAATGAGGAATATCTTGGATTTATTGGACGATTACTCGGGTTTTCATTGGTTCCATGTTTTGCGTGAGGATAACTCTATTGCTGACTCCCTTGCGAAGCGTGGTGTGTATTCAGAGGAGTTTTTCACGACTTGGGCTTTCCTTCCAAATGAGATGCAATCTATGCTTGCATCGGATATGGTGGGGCCTTGGTTTCAACGGATTTAATGTTTCTTCTTTCTTTGTCTTTATTGCTTTCTTTTCTCCCATTTCTTTCTTTTTTTTTTTTTTTTTTGTGAGCTAGTTTGTAGTTTGTTTTTCTCTTTGTTTTATTTTCATTTCCTTTGCCACGCATGTTTTTGGTCTCCTACCCAAAAAAATCATGCAATAATGAAGAGGTAATTAATAATAAAAAAATTATTACAAAAATTTAATTACTTATAAATTCTTTTTCGACCCAATAATAACAGTTTAAGTGTTTGACCAAAAGTGTGCCAAGGGTGAAATACCCGCAAGAAACCGATCGAGGTTGCTGGGTCGTGAATGGCCGCTGCTCACAGGCTGATTTGGAGATTCGGTAGTTCACCCATGGGAAAAGCGGATATGCCTCGACCGTTGTCAAAGGCGCCTCAACATTTTACCTACGAAAATAGGACCACCTTTTCTCTTAAGAGCAGCGGCGGCGGCGGCACCGGCACCAGCACCAGCACCGTAGACTCTTCCAGCAGTAATTGCACGCAGACGTCAAGGAAGCTTCCTATACTGCTGTTTGACATCATGGACACTGTCGTTACGGACCCTTTTTACCATGACATCCCCGCCTTCTTTGGGTATTCTTGCAGTTCCTTCATTTTCTGCGCATTTTGGTTTCTCTGCAATTTCAATCTCCAATTGAACTAGATTCTTATGCGCACATTTTAGCCCTCACAAGGTAAGCATTTGACCGGCTTCCTGTGATATTGAATCTAGTTTTTAAAAGTCTTTGTAATTTAGCTCTGTTGGATTTGAATACCCTTTTCATGGATGTTAATTCTAAGATTTGAATGAAGGATCCCAACCTGCAAGCCCTGTTTCTTAGAACAAATAGCTTATGCAGTTACATTTATTCGCTGATAATCAATTGAATATACCGCTTAATTTCTCAATTTAATGCCCTTTATAGTTATTTATCAAGGATAATTCTTCTACATATGACGGCTACCTTTCTGCTTGAGTTATACTACCTCCGTATTTTAATACAATCTAGAAATATAAAAAGGAGCAAATAAATAAATACCGAGGGAGTATATTGCTATTCAAGTTTGGAACTTTTGAGGTCGTACACCTGTTAGAAAGTGAACTATCACATGCGAATGCACTCACACATGCAAGCAGGTTACAGGGTTTTAAATGGAATATTGATAATAGGTAATAACCTGAATCCTATAGCTTACTTTTATTACTCCCTCTGTTTCTTTTTAGTTGTCACAAAAAGTATGTTGGTGTGTCTTATGAACCAATTAAAAAGATATGGAGGGAGCATGATTTCAGTAGGCTGTTGTTATATGCACCTACTGACTGACAAGGTGAAAAGGTTGTAGTGCTAGATTTTATGTGCAAGTTCATTGTTTTACTATTTGTGATGCTATATTTTCTCTTGAATTTTGCCAGTGAAGTAGGTGCTGTTTTTACACTGTTGTATTTCGTTTTTGTACCCTAAACTTCAGGTACATATTTTATCACATGATTTTTCGGGCAACTCGAACATACCAAGAAACTGTAGGTTGATTATCATAATTTCAGTGGTGGAAATTGTGTGGTTATTGCTGAGTTATGCCTTTCTAACAAGCACTTAAGTTATAGATGGATATAAGTTTGCCAAGTTCAAATATAAACATTTGAACAATAAACATGACAAATATACATTATTAATCCTCCTTTAGATCTTGAATCTGCTCATATGCTGGTCTTTGCATGTTGCTTATCAAACACACACTCAGGCACTCTGAAATAATTACAGATATCATAAAACCATATCAATTTACGCTTATGTATTGTGGCGTCACTTTTTGCTTGCAGAAGATTATGTATAAAATGAAATGCAAAGCCAATTTTCTCATGCATGCGATTAGCTCTGCATTGAGCTATGTTATCAGAAAATTGTTGATATGTCTTACTCTACCCCGTCATTGCTTTCATACACAATCTTTTTACTCGGTTGGCAACTGTTATTATTTCTTCAGAATGACTATGAAGGAGCTTCAAGAATGCAAACATCCTACTGCATGGGTTGACTTCGAAAAAGGTCTAATTAATGAGGTATAGTAGAAAGCTATGAAATTACACCTTCAATGAATGTTCTGCTGAAAATACTAAACTCTGGAACTGATGTCAGCCATCAAGGCATGCTCTAGGATAGATTTTCCCAGAACTATACAGTAGTGTTGGGGAATATGGCTAATGGCTGTACCTAAGTGCGATTTGATGGTGTTTAGAACAGCACTGGGATACATTTATTATATGCTTTTGTGTCTATTCCCTCTGTTTTTTGTTCTTAGCTCACAACATTATCGTGTAACATGATTTTCAGATTCATGGTCTGTGTCCATGATGTCTGCCTAGGAAAGCATTATTCTGAAGCTAGCAACTAGAGGCTGACCAGAGTAGCCATTACGTTGACCTTTGTTTGCTTATTGCTTGATATTATAATAGGTTCATTCTCTAATCAATTTACTATTTCCCATCAAATTTGTATTTCTAGACCACTAAGATATTTTAATACATAAAAAGATTATAGGCATATCAACTAGTGACTATTCGTACAATTACAATCAACTGCATAAGTCTCTACCATGAAGCTTTAGCTTGAACAATTAAGTGGGGAAAAAAGGTTTTCTTTTGAGTTGTAAAATATTCTTATAATCCATTTTTTGAGTGTGGTTATCTTTAACCGTTTTCTGTACACTACATTCCCGAATTGGTTAGATCAATCTTGAAGATTGCTTCTTTTAGGTAAAAATTATCTTTTTTTTTTCCCCTTCACAGCCCCTTCAACAATACATGTATATGACTATGTATATTTGATGTTACTTATTTTCAGATGGAGTTGGCACGGATATTTTTTAAAGATGGTAGACCTTTTGATTTGGAAGGTAAACTCAACTTCTATAAGCATATTGTTTGCTTTACTTGTATCTTATATAATGCTAATGCATATGCAACCTCGTATTTATATGAAGAAGTTTAGATCAAGATTTCCAAGCTCTTTCTGTCTAAATCATGCATTTATCATGGCAATTTAGCCATTATTGTGCTAAGTTGAATTGATTCCTTGAAACTCTCAGTATCTGCGATGGCCTATTTGAACCTTTTGAAATTTCTCATTCTTCAGACAGTTTGTCTTTTGTGTACATATTTACCTAGCTTAGTTGTTTGAGGTTGTCTGTGATTTTAGGATGAGGATTGCCAATTATGATGTTAGTTTGCTTATCTTAATGTATTTTTTTTCCCCCAGCAAGAGCGTACTTGTTTTCTATTGCCAGGCTATTTCCATTAGTATAGTGCCAAATTATTAAGTACTAGTACTACATGAAATATGTGGTGCTATCTGCAACTTCGCAGTCACCTCACTCAGATGTGCTATTTTACAAACACATTGACATCAATAATAAACAAAGTTGAATAAATGATACTCAAAAGCTGACAAAAACACTGACATCAATAATAAACTAAGTTGCATAAATGATACTCAAAACCTCTCTAGCTTGTACAATTTGCCATATAAGCTGAAGTTTCAGTGAAATGTTTTAGAAAATAGCACAACTATACAACAGTCAACACATAATAACATAAAATTTCTAAATGAGGAGCATCACTTTTTTCAGGGACAGAAAAATAATAATAAGGAAAATCCTTAGAGTAGACCAGGATCCCCTATCCGAATAGTTGGACATATTTAGACAACTATTTGCTGCAGGAGGTCGTTTGAGCCGAAAGCACTAAGATCTAGCATTTTCTCCTTCTATACATTTTTCTTATTTTATACTCCCTTCCTTTTTGTTGATAATTTTAGAGTATGCCGCTTATATTTAGAAAAGCTAGTGATTTACTTGATATTCTTATCCTCATTGCACATTTCATTAACGAAAGTGGTTATGATTTGTACACTTAATTGTTAATGTAGGGTAATGATGGAAATAAACTTGTTGTCTTGAATTTGAAAATGACAAGTACTTTGGAAACAAAAAACTAAGGCTAAAAAGACAAATAAAAAGGAACACTGGGAGTAGTTTTTTCTTACTGGCTATTCCCTCCTAATTTTATTCCTTCCCATATCATCTATACCTGTGGCCCATGTTTTGGCCATCACTCTTCACCCAGCAGGCGCTGTCTGGCTGGCAGCTATTCTCTTATTGAGGTTTTGAAAGAGAAAATGTCTTTCATCAAGGCCACCAACCTATTTTTCCTTTATCTTCAGTTATTAACTTGTATGTATCATTTGAATCTGTCCAGTTTTCTCTTTTAATGTTAAGCATTACCAAGAGAATTGCTATTTTCTTCCCTTCAGGCCTGAAAAGCTGCATGTCACAAGGATATTCCTATATTGAAGGAGTTGAAGAATTGCTAATTGATATAAAGAAAAAAGGATACGAAATGCATACTGCAACTAATTATCCCATCTGGTATGTTTAAATATACTCATGTTGAGCATTTTAATCCAGTTTAAATGTTTGTGTACATATTTATAATTCTATTTCAGGTATGAAATCATTGAAGAGAAACTAGGACTCTCAAAATACGTATCCTGGACATTCTGTTCGTGCATAATGGGTACCTTGCCTTCTAACATCTTTTAAGTCGTCATCAATTTTTGGCCTCATGAATTTGAATGTTTTACCCCAAATTAGGTAAATTAAATAATAAGTTGTAACTGCATCCACATATTCCTCTTCTAATATGGTTTTAAATCCATTTTTGCAGTATTCATAAGGATAATTAGAATATGACATTGTTTGCTCAGGATCATACTCTACACTAAAATCATTTAGCCTCTAGAATATGACATTATATTAGTATTATTTTTGCATGCCTTTTTTTGTTATGTAAACATAGTTTGCCTACTCTCTAGTTTATGCCACAGAATTACAAGACTACAATTGAGTGTTTTATTATAAATCAATATTTTATGTTAGCAATGCCCATGTGTGACAACTGCAGTTCTCTAAACTATTGGATTCCGTTTTAACCAAATTTACTCTCCTGCCCTCCACTGTTCTGCTGATTTATTCTCAGTTTAGAGAAGGGTTAAATGAAACCCATGCAGAAATTTATGATTCCATAGCCAAGTTCGGCATAATAACAATATCTGTGGTCATCCAGGAAAGAGGAAGCCTGACCCTGATTTTTATATGTATATATTGGAGCACTTGAAGGTTGATCCAGCATGTTGTATCTTTGTTGATGATAGGTATGTTGTCATTCAGCTAAGAGCTTTTATTAAAAAATTTAGGCGCAATTGCCGTGGCATATGCTTGAAATTTATTATTAGAAAATCTTCAATATAAAATGATGAAAATAATGCTGTCTAAGTTGTACAGCTAGAGACAAAAAATATGCGAGGAAGTGAAAAATGCCAGAAAACACACCCCGAGTTTGGGCTCTTTACTAGAAAAATAATTATATTGATCCATCAACCACATATATTTATGATAGTAGGCATCTAAGGAGGACATGTATGTAATGGATAATGGAATGTGAAGTGACAAGAGAATTACTAGAAGAATGCTCAAGCAACTAGTATGCAGAATGCACATAGGGCCTCAGCTCAGGCCCCGGGCTTGAACTGCCATCTTATCTTCTACACACAGAAGCGCCTCACCCGGTAGTGTTTGTTAGTGTCTTCTTGCATGATATGAGCATTCATCCATGGCTAAGAAAACTTGTGTATTGTGACTTTTACTTGTCTTCTTGCATGATATGATCATCCATCCATGACTAAGGAAACTTGTATATTATGAATTTTTCTTGTCCAGGATAAAAAATGTTGATGCGGCTGTTGATGCCGGACTCATTGGCATTCACTTCAAGAATGCTGATTCATTGCGCGAGGATCTCTCTCGGTTGGGAGTTATTGCAGTCGACACAAAATGATGCATCATTGTATTAATGGTTATTGTTTCTGCATTGTGGTGTTCTTGGTATGAAATGAGGAAACCAGAAGCAGCTGCTGCTCGCAAACTCCTGAGGACCTGGTTTGGCAATTGCAGCCACATTTCCTTCCTCTTGTCTCTATTCTGTATCATCATTATGTATCTTCACTAACTTGTTTAGAGAGAACCACATTTTCTGCTGCAAAATCAATTATTTTTATTCTCTTAAATTGTTACTAGGTATGGAATGCACAATTTTTTTCATGGTATAGCTATTGTATGACTAGAGAGACTACAATAGAAGTATTAATGCACTTAATCTCAGGCTAAAAAAACATCCAACAAACATATAAAAGAACATCTCAATTCTCATTGATCAAGATTACACTAGTAAGATTTATAGTAAACATAAAATTGATGATGATAATTGTGTAACTAAAATATATACAAATGTGGTAAGATAAAATTATACTGTATCTTGCAAATTTACTATTTTATCATTTTAGTTAATTTAAATTTAAAATTTAAAACTAGCGGTTTGAATTAGCCACAGCCCACGGTACATCAAGATATAAACATGCTACAATACTCTAACAACATTTTTTATTATTATTACTATTTTTCTTTCTGTAAGATTAACATTATTTAAAATAAAAACATATAAATTAATCTCGAGCCACATTAATAGGCTCAATAGACGGATATTGGTGACTTATTGTCAAATCCGTCAACAAACATACTACAATAATCTCTTTGACAATTTTTTTTTATATGAATACCATTATATTCTCAGGTTACGAACCCACTAATGCCTCGATAATATAAACCTCTCTTCGCCGGTGAATACCAGGGTATCAGAGGCCTTGTACTTAAGACTAATCTCTAGAAGATAGGATTGAAATTGAAGAACTGTATCTCCCAAAACAGTATAGTATTGAATATAGAAAATTTGGACAGTTGAACCAAATATTATATTTTATTTATTTTAACTCCTAGAAAATATTATATCTCAAGTTTCATCAAGTTTTGGTATCATGAAAAGGGATGGGTGATGTTAGTAAAATCGTGTGTATGAATAGCCGGGTCTTTCTTTCTTTTTTCTATTTTTTTTAAAATTTTTTTATTTATTTATTTTTTTTTTTAAATTTTTAATTTAGTTTTTAAATCTCAAGTAAAACGCCAAGGAAAAAGGAAGGATACTATAGTGGGACCGAAGGAAAGCTTTTTCATAGGTAAATCCATTCCCGTGGGCGTGGTGGGATCGTCGAATACTCCAGTCTCCAATTCGACCGTGGAATAGGGCAAAGGGGCTTGGACGACGACGAAGAAAGAACGGGCGGAGACACGGAAGGAGCGTAATTTTTCGCCACCGACATACGACTTCTACATCACGATAGTTCGATTCAATGAGTCTCACGAAATTTGCGATGGTCAGTGCCGCTAGTTTTGCTGCCTTGCTTCTCATATACTTTTGTGTATTTTTTCTGCTCTTGCTTTTCATATTTGCGGGACTTCTGCTGGCTTTTGGTTTTTTTTGTTTGTTTGTTTGTTTGTTTACATAATTCTATATTTTAGCTTGTGTACTTTGGACATGCTTACAGTTACAGGATGTTTTTATGGCACGCAGTTGCAATATTTATCTTGCTTACTTTTATTGAGATTCTATGCCATGGTTTAATGTACAAAGATGGTCGCCCCAAGTTGTAACTTCAAAATACACTGTACTTTTTCGGCCAAGATTGTGGTTTTTTGGATGGAATTGAAGCTTATAGATTCATATACCGTGGAGAGATAGCTCATTGGAGATAGCAAGATGAATACTCATTTTTCAGGGAAGAGGCGGAAATATAGAAATTTAATTGCCTTTATGTTTGCTTGAACACACATTGTCATATCTTGAAGCATGATGAAATGACAAAGGTACCACAGTTTTTGACTAAGCGTTGTACCTAAGAAATCCTATGCATCTTAGAGGGTTATATGTATTGTAATAGGAATTGTGTTGATTAATTTTTTAGAATGGGAGGATCTATTGCAGGGATAATCGTGATTCGTGAGAACCATAAATGATGACTGCAGAAACTATGTCCCCAGAAATTAGTTTGATATTTTGTGGGATCTGTGCTATATGAATTTGTTCCTTTGGATGTGGTGATAGTTGAAGGTAAGCCATGGACATACATTTTAGTGAATATAGCCCATTGAACTTTTTTGACACAACACTTGAAATGCAGCGTATATACTGCATATATAGTTTATCACCCAATTCTATAAGATGCAAGTTTATAATCTAGTTTTACACTATGCAGAGCAGAATTAATTTTTTTATCAACTATGCAACCTAAGGCTTCTGTATTTTTGCCTTATAAGAATTAAACTATAAATAAATTTTGAAAAAAAAAACAAACTAGATAAACAGAATTAGTTTGTTTTATTCAAAGAATTGTTCTGTTTGTCTGCCCTTACCCCTTAGCTCATCCCTCATGGTAATAAATCTGCCATTTTCCTATGTCCAGTTATTTGTCACCAGTGTTGTTACGGCGTCGACATGGCGACGCCATGGCAGTGTGGCGGTCAAGGATGACCGTCGTAAAGCTTCGACTCGCCATATGGCGAGTTATTGCCACTGCAACACTGAGAAAGCGAGAAATGGTGCTACAGAAACCCTACAACGGTCGGGTCAGGTCTGTCATGTCCTAGAAATTGTTAAAAACCCTAACCTGAGTTGAAAAATTACGATATGCGTCAATTCGGTTTCTTTTCTTCTCACTCAAGCTACCCACTCCTCCCGCCGTTACCCAGCTCGCATTGCTCGCCCCACACTTTACAATTGGTCACTTCCACTGTCCGAGTCTGCCTGCTCGTCTCTATTGTGTGAGCTTGCTCGCCTCTGTGGGTGGTTCTCTATTTCCCTGAAATTTCCAATATGGTTTTAGATTGCGTCCCTCTCTTTTAAATCTTTGTGTTTTTGTGTTTCTGATTTGCATTTCAATTCCGCATCCAACTACCCTATTTTTAATTGTTTTTCCCCATTTTTTTCAACCACATATACTGTAGTGTACTGTGTATATACATACTGTAGTATAAGTGCTGGGTGTAATTATTTTTCAATTATTTTTTAATGATGTAAGTATATAATTTTAATTTAAAATATTTTGTTATTTTGCATTAGTATTGTTAACTTAATGATGTATTAGCATTTCAATTCCGCATCCAACTACCCTATTTTTAATTGTTTTTCCCCATTTTTTTCAACCACATATACTGTAGTGTACTGTGTATATACATACTGTAGTATAAGTGCTGGGTGTAATTATTTTTCAATTATTTTTTAATGATGTAAGTATATAATTTTAATTTAACATATTTTGTTATTTTGCATTAGTATTGTTAACTTAATGACGTATTATTCATCTCAAAATAAAGATTTTATGAGTTAATGTTAAATATTAATTTGTATAATATATATATCGCCATATTGTCGCCATGGCGACCGCCATACCGCCATGGCAGTATGGCGGTCCACAGGCGCCGTAATTGTCACGCGCCTGGGTTTCCTGCATGCGTCAAATGCCAACACTTTTTCCTGTTCAAAAAAATGACGAAATTTGCCATGGCTATATGAATCATATTTATTCTCATTAGACATTGTGTATTTCCTAAGTATGACCATTATGTGGAGATTTCATTCATGATTCATCCGGTGTATCCTTCTAATCTGATTGTTCCATTATGTTTTATTTACAGTATAGAAAAATTGGTCATACGTGGCACTTGATGGTTCTTTGTTAAAAACTTTTTTTCGGCCACTGATTGATGTGCACACATTGAAGACTTGGTTCCCTTATGTTTCTTATTCTTCATTTATATTATAAATGTGCAGGTTGAGGAGTTAGCTTGTCTTGTTAAAGACAACATTCCTTGCAAGTATCTCATTTTGTCAGTGGAAGAGGCGTTAGTTGATTTTCTTCAGGATGATAAAAGGTAAAGTAGTCAAATATTGTGTCATTTCACAACACTGCAAAACAACTTCTTACCAAACATGTATCGCCAACACCCTAGATGTGGTGGAATTTAAAAGTAAATGGTAAGCAAAAGAAAATATTAGGGAAATGGTAAACATATTGAAGATGCAAATTTTCATTTTTTTTTGTTTGGTTTGAAAGTTTTTTTTTTTTACTTCCTGTATTCCTTTTGATTTTCTTCAGAAATTTTCATTCACTTTTTATTTCTGTCTTTATCTCTAGGCCAAACATCCAAAAGATTTCAAGTTTCATTCTGAAAATTATAGCTGACAAATGTTCTCTGTACAGTACAGGAGGGGTGCTTGAGCTGGAGCCGATGAACTCTTATGAGCGGTTGCTCATTCATCGTCTTGCTGATATATTTGGGTATTCTTTCTTCTGTGGTTTTTATAGTCAGTATTGTTCCTTTATGTATTCATTTTCTTGTTTGCCTATTTGATAACTCTCAAAAGGCATTAAACAATGATGTTACCTTCCTAGATTTTCTCATCATTCTGTGGGTGAAGGAGAAGAGAGACACATAATTCTGGAGTGCTGTCCTGATACATCATTGTAGGTGAATAAGTTTTTTTGTTTTTTCTGATGCGTTCATTGAGTTTAATATTTAGGATTTGAGAAGTCTCTTGTTATTATATAACAATTCAGTTCAAGGCATCACAGTAGATAGGGAAAAACGAATAACACGTTTTTATTGCCCCTTGGACAATTTCGAACACATGAAATGTCTCACTTTCAGACCTGTTTGTTAGACAAAACTGCTTCACACTCCAATTTTTCTGTCATAATTTAATTTTTTATGCTAAATTATTATAGTGTACTTTACTTGTGGGACTGTTACGCTTAACTCCTGGACCTGGTGTATCATCTATGTGCTATTTACTAGTTTCTTGTATAATTCATGGAAAAAACCAAAGACTCCTGTTTTAGGTGCAGGCTATATTTGGATTTTAAACTTGTCGAGTTGGTTCTGTGTTTCTTTGGTTTGGAAGCCATTTGTCTTCTTATATTACATTGTATACAATTCAATGGCAGACCTCCAATCCTTGTGACCGACTTATTGTGGCAGATTGGTGAAGTGCCACCTCCAATGATCTCTGATTTGCCCGGACAAAAGAAAGTTATGACAGGTCAGCTATAGCTTCCAAAATATATAAAGTTGAGGTAGCCCTCCCTAATTTCTTCTCTCATAATGCTTTGATAATAAAGATTTTTAAATACCTGCCGTATGGCTTCTGTCTATTTTACCATTGTGATTTGAGAATTATGCCAAAATTAGATGAGTTGAATCTTGATAAAGGTGCTTTTACTCTTTTATGGCTTCAAGGTATTGGATTTTGAGTGAGTTCAAGAAACTTAATGCACTTAGTTTTGTTATTGTAAGCGGTATTTTATTCCATCGTACGAAATTGGTCAATCTTTTGTGAACTCTTTGAATGCACACTAACTTTAGCGAGACCATTATTTTTGTTAAATTAGTTTAATAGGATAGGATAAAATGGTGACATCACATAGTATATCTTATATAGACAATGCAACTTTATTAAGCCAGAGATGCCATTGGTGAGAAACAATGCAGGTTGAATTGTTTGCTGTGAAGGTGTTTCTGATAGATATATGTTTCTTGTTACTAATTCTGGAGGCAGAAATTATAATTTCTATGAACATCTTCCATGTTGTTTTTTTGACTGACAGCAAATGAACCTTCACTGGAGGAGAGAGAGAGAAACTATCTCGCCGCCCGGAATAGAATCTTTTCAGCAGACATGCAGACTGAACTTGTAAAGCCAAGGCCAAGAAATGATACTGGGGTTGCCCGTCGTATGATAGCTCATGCACTCGGCAAAAACAGTAAGGAGATGACTCAGGAGCGAAGGTTGTGTAACGCAAGAGAACGTGTCGAAACAGAAGATTGGAAAACTCAACAAGTGGACCAGGGGGATGTAGGTACCAGTACCAGCAATAAGCAGGACTCAAATTCTGTGGACCAGGGGGATGTAGGTACCAGTACCAGCAATAAGCCGGACTCAAATTCTGTATCTGCTGGACACTCAGAATCATGTGCAGAGTCCAATATCCACAAATTCATTGGATCTGAATCATCATCTATGAGTAAGCTGGCACAACCACAGGTCAAGTTAGCATTACACAAGGAAGGTTCTGTTGCTGAACGAAAGGAGAATAGCACACACAGAAACCATTTGGAGGAGGAGCATACTGGAGCTGCTAGTTCTGCTGCGGAACAAGAGGAGAATAGCCTTATTAACAAAAACCATTTGAGGAAACAACATATGGGTGCTGCAAAAAGGTTATTTGCAAATGCCCTGGGAATACAGCAAAGGGATACCAGGCAGCCCAAACCAACATAGCAAACTAAGCCTATGCTCAAGACTTGTTCTACACATTTCAATTTTATGGATCATCCAACCCTTTGCTGATCCAAACTTTCTGGCATGTGAACTGGGAGCAAATCAAAATTGGCCCACATTTGCCAATGCTGCAGGAGAATTTGTGGATACTTTTGCCCGAAGATCTTCAAAAACACGAAGATAATGGCAAACAGGAAGAGCTACCATAGGTAGCTAATGTTAATACAGCGTGAGCATACTTTTACAAGTTTTCGACACCCAAAATTGTATTGCATTGTGTTGTAAATCGTGGCAGTTTTATCTGCTTTGTGTTAATACTTGGCACTGAGAGGAATCAATCTCCTTGTATGTTTTTAACTTTGTTGTGAATCTTGTGTGGACAATTCTTTGATCTATTTTATTTCAAACAAAGTAATTGATGAAATATATTGAAGCCGTTGGGCATGCCTCCTGGAGATAGATGGTTCGTCGATACCTACAATATGATCTTTAGAGAGGCCAAAATTCTCACTGGACATGACTCAAACGGCATGAAACCTAAACAATACTTATTACATAAAACTGACATTTGAGTAGCTTCAAATGTAAATGCAACTACTAATAGTCGATATAGTATTCCACTCCTTCCCAAGGAAAAGGCAAAAATCTAAATACATTTGAGGTTGTCTGAGGAATAGAATAAAATGAAACACCAAGTGACAACTGCATCCAAATTTTCCATATGAAACAACAATACAAAGTTTACAAACAACACAAAAAGAAGAAATATCTAGTACGACAATCTGGCATATCCTGAATGGACAGCCATTGCACGCCAATTGGCATTACCTTATGCTAGGGCTGCACACGGTTCAGCTCTGGAACAGCTTTATGCACGTATTCTCCCTCCCTAAGAAGATATGTTTCTACGTTGCAGAATTAGGCCTCGCATCTGTAAATATTCTTTCCAACTACTCAACATCCTCACTCATTCGTCTTGTTCCATCTGGATTTCTGGTCGTCCCATGCCTTCTATGCTTCTTGCTCTTAGCTTTCTTGGCCTTCAGTCGACGTTTTTTCTCAGTGGCATCAACCCATGCATAATCTGATGGAATGAGGAAAGGATCCACTTCATCTCGGAAGCTACGGCTTTCACTATCACTTGACTGGCTTCCTCGATTTCTCATCCATGAAATCCATGACGTGGAACCCTCAGGCTCCTTGGACTTGCAATCTTGGAATTGGGCAGGGCTGGAGGGAGGGGTAGTGAACTCCTCCACCGGTTGAAGCTCCTCAAATTTTGTGAATGTCACCAACACACGTATTGTTGGGACAATTGGGATGGCAATCTGTGAAGCAACCCATTTCATCAGTTATCAGGTGGCCAAAGCATCCAAGAAAACAATTAAAACTTTTACATTGATAGACGCTCCATATAAATGAGGGTAAACTTTAACAACACAATCACTGTATAGAGCTTAGTTCTGCCTCTGAAACCCCAAAGTTCTTACTTCTAGTTTTATACGCTCTATGGAGGATATGCTTCAATGAGTAAACTATCAAGAGTGCACACACAAAACACAACTACATTGACAGAAACCTCTAAAATTCACTAAATTTGACAAAAATCCAAGTGAAAATTAGAATATACCACAGCCGTAAGAACCAACAATTGAACAAAGGTTAGGACATTGAAAATCAGAAAGTCTTCAATTTGGTGGACTGAGACGCATGGGGCATACAGAAAAAATTTATTTGAATTCAAGTTTTCAAACCCCTTTGGACTCTGAATGTTACCCAATATACAATTGTCAAATTCCATATTTCTACTCCGATCAGAATTCTTTATACAAGAACTTAGGAGTACTACTTTTGGTTCAATTAATTTGAACTATATTGAATTCAGGGAAATCGTTGACAAGATAATAAAATAGAGTAAATGGGGAGAGAATAATGCATACTCGGTGTAAGAAAAAAGTGGGTTAGGGCCTTAGGGGTTTGTGGAAATTTGTGGTAAATTATAATGCAGAAACCATCATGATGCGCAGGTAGCAGTTTGAGATGTCTTGGATTTTGTGCATGAGATTAATAATTTTGAAACAAGAAGATAAAAGTTAAACTTCATGTATGCTCGCAGGAAAGCCCACACACAACATCTAAATGGGATGCAGAAAAAGGTCCATCGGAGAGCATAATCATAATATGTTACAAGTCTTACGTATCTCAAGACAAGAAAGCTGAGGAAAAAGAAAATATAGGTAAACTATCTTAGATAAATGCTTGTTTTCGTAGTCTCTCACCCTCACTTCAATCCAAAGATCACCATGCTCACTTCTAAGATATACTTCCTCCATTTTTTTATAATCGAAGCATTTGCATAGTTGTTACTACCTCCGTCTCAATTCAATTGTTACATTCCCCTCCGACACGCTTGCCGATACACATTTTTAATGATTTATAACTTAAATTATGTATAATAAAAACTTATAAAAAGCTTATTGTCTAAAACTACTCGATTGGACGAATCTAACAAGATCTCACTTGACTATATTTTTCCTTACATAACTATGATAAAAATTTGAATCAATGAATAGTGTCAAAAATGCCAACGTAACATTTATATCGAGACAGAGGAAGTACTATTTATTGAGTAACTTTGATTTAATTTTTTAACACATTGTATATGATAAAACATAGTCAAATGAGATGTTGGATTAGTCTAATCACGTAGTTTTATAATATATTAATATCAAATTTTTAGAATTTTTAGTTGTACACAGTGTGAGATATTAAGCGTTAAAAATGTGCATTGGATTGCGTGAAATGCAGGAATGTTACAACTTTTAAAAAACGGAGGGAGTACATCACTAGTTTAAACCAGAATTCACAACATTTCAGCCATCATAATTCCACTCAATTATCACATTTATTTGTTTGGTGATGCAGCAATGTGGTCAACTGGTCATTTAATGAAAGTAAAGAGAGGTGGCTGGGGAGTTCAATGTAGTGAACCTATGTGTGTGTGATAGTTAGAAAGAGGCTATTGGTTCTTACGATAGTACAGAACAGAAGGATAATGATGGGCCAACCTATGTGTGTGATTGCCTAGAAAGACTACAGAGGGAAAGAGCAGTCCTGGTTGAAATCCCAAAGGAGAGATCCAGCCCATGTCATACATTCAGGCTGGTATGGCTATGAAAGGAAACAAAGGCGCGATTTGTTCTTGTTTAATGATAAGGACTAATAGGAGTTAGCTGCCATAATTCAAGTCTCTAAATATATTCATGTTTGTTATTAACCAAGAATAACAGAGTTGCGAACAAACATATGAATATTGATGCATAGAGGTTGGTGCCATGGGAAATTAAGGCAAAAAGCTTGTAACAGACCAGCCCACAGACGATGGAATAAGATTGAACAAAAATTAGATATATATATATATTAGAAAGTACCTTGACAGGAAATGTGCCAGATGGAAGTTTGGTAGTTAAAAGCTCCCTCAATCGTCTGACTGCCTTGACCTTATTGGCCAATATGTCGAGCAAAGGCAAAAGTTCATCTGTTTTTAAAGGAAAATCTTGTGTTAGCCACAAAACAGGTCTCAGACCTTTCTTATACTCACTTTCATTCTTGGATTCCACGGTAGGCCCCTTTTTCTTTTTCTTCTTGGCACTTTTATCTTTCGATTTCTTGTGTTCCCCCATGTCCTCTACAGGAAATTCAGCTGATGATCTACGACTGTCGATAGACTTCTGCTTGGCATCTTCAGGGGCCAACTTTGAGAACTTCTTCAGAATTTTTGCATCCTCGGGTTCATCTCCCATGTTTTTGGAACTCTTCTTGTTCCAGGAAAACCAACTTTTCTTCTCTTTGGATGCACCATTGGATTCACAACTTTCAAATGAACCAGAATCAAAGTTTTCATGGCAATCCTGCACCTCAGTGTCTTCATCTTCAACAACACCATCTCCCATCCGAAGTGCAGAATCCAACTGCCGCCTTTCCTCAGCTGTCAGCACATCATCATACTCGTCATTTTCAACCCCATTAGCCAATCTATCGTCATCATTAACTGAAAAAAGCTCCTCATCAGTCATAGCACCAGGGACTCTCCGTGACTTTACACTCACGTGGACGTGCAGCATATCATAAACCTTGGCCTTCCAAGCTCCAACCATCTCGCTCCTTTCCTGTCTTCTCCAATTCAAATGCGGAACAAGCTCCGCCTGAGTAACATCAATTCCTGGTCTATACATATTGGTTTGAGACATCAAAGCCACTTCGTGTGCAACTTCAGCTTCCGATGGCTGAACACCAGCTCCTTCCAAAGCATTTGTGATCTCTTTCTCCTTGTGAGCAAGAACAATCAAAGAGCCCGGTGGCAAAGATATGTTTCCATCCTCTGAGGAGTGACCCTCTCCAAGGAAGAGAAAAGTTTGATCAGAGCGTTGAATTCGAAACCCGTCAAACCCTGCCAGGGTCATATCTGCACGCAGATTAGAACCACGTTTCCATATCCGATAAGTATCTGAAGGGGCAATTCTACCAATGAAGGGTATCACCGAGCTCTCAAAGTGGAAAGTTATCTCCATATAAAAGTCACGGATTCGAGATGCTGATGCTACAATTCGAGGAAGCCTCCGGCACCATTTTGCCCAGGCAAGAG
>JAOANR010000015.1:35741405-35847785 GCA_030278955.1 Hygrophila difformis
AAAACAATAACAAGTAGTGACAAGTGAAAGGAATACTGACTACAGACAACGAAGCCAACAAAGATACAGGATACGGACTGAATCAAAGGGGAAGCACCTATTCAATAAAGTAATTAGGGCAGAATGAAATGGCGCACCTGTCCAGCCCGGCGACACTACTCGTGAAGCCTGCGGGGGCTGAGTGAAGCTTTTGAGGCGAAACCTCGGTCAGTGCCCCCCCCGACAGCCTTTACACTATAATCTATATAGGGCTGTTAAAAAGCTTGCCTAGTTTCTCCTACCGAAAGCGCACGGTATCAAGCTGCAATATTTATTTTAATTGTCGGGATCGTTCAAAAGAGAGTTACACGATAGAAGTGTTTTAATAGAATTATTAGCTTCAGAATCTGTCTCTATTCTTGGTTTAAGAATGTTGTAATGATTATTACTAAAGAATACCACTGAAATGTAAATGCTTAAAACTATAAATGCAGTAAAGAAAGCAATTAAAATGGTGTAGAACATTATGATCTTATTCCTGTGTTTAAGGTGTTACAGACCAAATCAAATGAAATAGGCATATGGTGAGATTATCATACTTCATTGGATAAAACATAATGAAGGTTCATTGAGATAGGAAAATCCTTTACATAATTCAATCAATTCTTCATGTCTTTAATCACTTCCCAAGACAGGTACTTATGATTCAGTGTCATGACATTCTAAGCTCTGAAATCATGGAATACTGCCATCACAAAATGATCTGTCAGACTCCTTCTGTGATAATAGCTTTCAGAACTGTCACTTAATCTTTTTCTTTCAGACTTAGATTAAGCCTTTGACAGCTTGAGGTCACTTCTAAATCTTACTATATTCGTCTGAACTTGAAGTTGTTCTTTTTATTACTCTAATCAAACTGATCTTATGATCCTGTATTGGATGTCCTCTACAACAAATGAAAAAGCTATATTTAAATCTACCATCCAATGTTTTCATAAGATTTATCTCTTCAGAGTAATTCCTGCAAGTATTCATAAGGAATAATAGTCTTGTAAGTATATCAAGATGAAATTGCTATTCAACTTCCTTGACTTATCCAGACTACTCAGATTTGTATAACTGATTTAGCTCAAGAAATCTCTGTAAACAGCTCCAATTATCCATGATTTGACTCAGGATTAGTAGACTGTAGTAGAAATATTTAATCTCCTACTCATAGCTATAGTATTAACTAATACTATGAACCCCGGAAATTAATCTTCCTGATACTCTACTAATTTTTAGGACAAAAGATGGTTCTTGAAACATCTTTCCCTTTTAAACGACAGGTACTAAATGCCCAACTGAAGAACAAGTTTGTTCTTTATCAGTCCTGAGTAAATAATGATTGAGTAAACCTATATCATCATCTCTCTCAGCGTACCAGTGTAAACTAGTAATACGTGTTGCACATATGAATTGTAATTTTGTAATCATGAAGTATGATTACTCATCATATACTGGGAAATATCCCAAAATATTATATGTATATGTAGTATTATATGTATAAAGAGACGTTGAGGGTTCTGAATCCTCTTAATCAAAATGCAAAGGGTGCTTCCAAAATATACGTTGGAAACTAGACAGAATTAGGAAATAACTTTCCCAAGAAAGAGAATTTGAGAAATAACTCTGCAAAATAAGTGTCCAAAATAGCTCGCAGTAACTATTTTGGGTTTCAAACTATGAACATTCCAATTTTCCGCGCGCTATGTCTGTACAGCGTGGAGGGAGCTAATATTCAAAGAACGTTCTCCAGATTTTGTTTATACAAAGAATTAAATGCCTCGCAATAGTTCTGTAATAATGCGGCGAGGTACTCAATTCCTACTTATAGGTACTGGTTATATACATATAAGAAGTAAAAGTAAATGATTAATATCCTATAAAATGGATATCAAATCTATTGATGTTATAGATTGATCCTCTCGCTTTGTCAGATTGACATCGCGTGAGTATTCGAATAACCTTTGTCATAATAGATCTATCTGGATATTTCCTCACGTCATCTTTTAGGATAAAGCGAGGGAATATCCTTATTTGAAGTAAATGATCGGAATTAATAACTATCATAACTACCTTCTGGAATTTCTGTTTAGAAAATTATGAACATAGAATCTTTTGCATCCAAGCTCATGAACTCAAAATTATTGATTCTCAAAGATTATCAAGCGATGATTAACACTGCATTGGGTCTCCAGGAACCTTTTAGAGTTCTGAACATTAAACCTTATGATTCTCCTCTATAAACATAACATTGACAGGAAATCGAGTAAATTCATAATTCTGCCAGATCATACCTAACTCGGTTACAACATCCAAATTTCTTACGTAATTGGAACGAACAATTAGCGCATTAAAGATGTGGAAGTATTATGATCTTCGAAAATCGAATTTCAAGATATGATGCAGAATTCAGATTAAATGATGCAATTGAGGTTTATACTCTGCTGAAACAGAATTACGAAATGGAAATAGAAACCAGAAAGATAAGAAATTCACAATCTGATAACCAATCATTCTTCTTGTATCTCAAATAACAAAGAATTAAAAACGAATACACCTGGAAATCTGATTGCTATCAGAATAATGCAAAGATGAGCGAGCGAGTCGGAGTTTAGACGATGATCGTCATGATGGATGAACAAGCGATCCGAAAGCAACTCTCCTCCCAGGGTATCCTCTAGCTAATCTAACAACTAATCTTAAAGAAGTCTACTGCGAAATTGAAATTACAGATCTACGAAAACAAATTACAAATCTGAAGAACATGAAAGTAAATTGCAGAGAAAATTAAATCCTAACCTACCTACTAAGTTCTAAAAGTGGACTGGAGAGTAAAGTCGAGCTATTCTCTTCAATCTCCCGCCTGCTGAGCTGATTCCCCAAGGGTCTTATTTATAGATGGGTGTTGTAACTGTTTCTGCCTTGGATGATAACCGCTCGCATCAGAATAGCTCTCCTCTCGCTTTGTCCAGTTCCTTCAAAGCGAGAGTAGAAATAAAATCATCTTTCTTGATGAGGCGAGGTCTCACAGTTTCTCCCAAAGAACTCTGCTTCTCGCCATAACGGATAAAGCTTCTGTCTTACACAGACTTCCTTTCCTCGCGATGTCAATCATCATCGCGTGGACTTCAGCATTCGCACATTTTCCTTAAATCTCTTTCTGACTTAGGAACAAATCCTCGCATCATTCCTTTTCTTTCCTCGCTATGTCCTTTCCACTTCCTGCTGTTTTCCAGCTTAACTTCCTTCTGCATGACAAAGCGTGGATCAGTTCAATAGAAACACTGCGTGCGAGACTTTCAACGAAAACTCAGAATTTCAAGCCATTCTTCATGTATTTTCCAACTTCTTTGCAATCTTAATTCTTCTTTCATCTTTCCTAATCCTTTATGACTATTCATCAAAAATCAATGGAATTAGGAGCAAAAAGTCATCATCAAGACACTAAATTGGACGCAAATGACAGTCACGAAAGGCTGTCATCACCATCCTCACATTTAGAAACACTTGTCCTCAAGTGGTAAGAAACTTGTAAAGTTTCAAAGAATAAGTCCAATTAGTGGCTTCTGGGATTAAGATGTTCATGTAAGACTCCACTGGATCACTACCTTCTCTTTTCCAACTATCCCAGGCTCAACTCTTTCAACTGATTGATGCTTCATACCTGACTTTGAATTCACCAGATTTCATGGAAACATTAACAGAAGTGATTTGCACTTATGTGAATTATTGTTCTGCTACTTAGTTAGTCAGATTTCTCTTCTCACGCTCAATCCTGTCCAACTCATGTGCATATCTTGTATTCTGAAATGAAATACACTCTTTTTTTTTTTTATATCAAGGGGTGGCCTTCCGTGGCTTTCAATAGCTCGGTTTCACATTATTAGGAGGAGTCGCATGACCTGACATTGCAGATGAAACTTCAACTCCCCTGCCCTTGATTCTGCTCTTTTAAAGTTCTTCAACTCATAAATCAGAGGGGCAGCTGTGCCAGCTACTTATATCCACATTATTTTACCACGTCTGTTTCTAAAATTTCCCTTGCTCTCTTTTTTTCTCTCTCTCTCTTTTTTTTTTTTTTTTTACTCAATATGCACACTCATCTTCCAAGAGAGACTAGATTAGATCAATCCTCTTAACCTTGTGCAGTTATTGTTTATAGTATGCAAATCACTAAGGTTAATATCATCACAAAACCTTCAAACTATTTATCCAGTAATGACATCAATCGATCTCAGAGCTTACAGCTAAGAACAGTTTTCAAGAGCGGCTCATGCTTGCAGTGAAAATCTATAAAGTAGATGTCTCCACAGGAACCACCTTTTAAACTCATCTTCTATTCCTTTATCAGTTTATTAACTTCCCTGAGTTTATTATTACTATCATTATTTTTTAGCTTGAAATTCAATTCTATGACACAACTTCCTATTAGGTCTATCCTAAGTTAAATCAGAACTAATGGAAGCAGGAAAGAAATAAAGAAAAAGAGACTATAATTAAAAAGAAGAAGAAGGTTTCAGAGAACTCCCCTGTGATCTCAGGATGGTCCTGCATCATTGTCTGGGTCTTTAGGTGGTATGGATGGAGATTTCTTTAGATCCGAGACTAGGTTGGCAAGAATGTCTACCAATCTCGTACTGTTATACTGCTCCTGTCTCCTCAGTTCCATATCCCTTTCTCGTTCCTGTCTTCTCTCTTCAAGTTCTTCTCTTCTCAGCCTTTCAAATCTTTCCATTTCTTCCCTCCTCATTCTTTCCTGTCTATCCCATTCTTCCTTCCTTATCTTCTCTTGCCTCTCCATCTCTTCTTTCCTGAGTTTCTCCTCAGTCTGAATCCTGACATGCTCAAGTTCAATCCTCTTCTGCTCCATTTCTCTCTGAACATGCTTGTCTTCTGACATAGTTTTCACTAGCATCTCCATGGACTGTGCAAAACTTTGGATTGAAGTACTCATATTCTGAGATTCATCCACAGATACTGTGTTCCTCATA
The DNA here is from genome assembly GCA_030278955.1 of Hygrophila difformis. Lineage (NCBI taxonomy): Eukaryota > Viridiplantae > Streptophyta > Magnoliopsida > Lamiales > Acanthaceae > Hygrophila > Hygrophila difformis. Next base: position 35,746,421 of record JAOANR010000015.1, read on the forward strand.
GGCTGTCTCACGGGTTGAGATGGTGCAGAAGTGTTCTCAAACTCGTCATCTTCTGGAATAGGATTCAATGCAGGAGATGGAGTTACAGTCTTTGTCCTTTTTGTTGAGGTTTTTGACTGATATGATCTTGATTTTGAAGGAAGATAGACCCTTTTTGTCTTAGGAGATGGCACCTTTGATCCTGATCCTTCGGAAATTTGCTCCTCTAAGTCTGGCATTTGGTAAGTCAACTCTCCCCTTAAAGTGTCTTCTGGTAATGGAATGGGAGGATCTATCTTTATGATCTCTGATAAAAATGGTGTGATTGAGACTCCTTGTTTCTCACAAAGTCTTCTAATCAAATTCGGATAAGCCAATGCTGCATCTTCTCCAACTCTTGACTTAATAACATTGAGAACATGGTGTGCAGCACTGCATTTCCTTCCTGACCATAACAATGCAAATCCCTCGAAAGTTCCGGCTGAGGGTCCTTGAAAATTTGTAGTAGGTCTGAGCTTTGAGTAGTAGAAATCAAGTGTAGGCAAATACTCAGGCTTCAAATTCTTCAATGGAATCTTATTCTGCTCAGTTCCTCTGTGTGTTGAACAGAATCCCAATGCCATTTTTCTTGCATTAACAAGTTTATTTCCTTGAGTTTTCTTCCTCAGTAGGACTTCGGATTTGACTTCTGGCTGTTCTAACAAGGGTGCCTGAATCAGATCATTCAGAGTTTCTACAGTGACTTGCACTGTTTTCCCTCTAATCCATGTTGTTTCTGCCTCAACATCAAAGTTAGCATAGAACTCCCTGGTCAGTTCCACATAACCACATTTGTTATTGTGTCTCATGAAAATGTCCCATTCATTGATCCTCCTCCAGTAGCTGATACACTTGTGATCCAGCCACTTAGGATGAAATCCTTTGTCCGGAACAATCATTTTGGACATTCCCAAGTAATTCTCCAATGCTTCCTTTCTTCCATTAAACTTGACCTTGATTTCTTCTTCTGTAAATTCAGTCCTCTTTTCAATGCTGTCAGGGATTGATAACCTCACCTTTGGACTATTCTTTCCCCAATAACTCGCAGGTAGCAATTCTGGGACATCTTTTCCGGGGGATGATCCTTCAGATGTATCTGATTCATTTCCCTCAGATTCTTGTGCTCCTTCCTGCTCATCTCCAGCATTCTCATATTCTTGTTCTTCTGTTTGGCCTCCTTCTTGAGCAGGTTCCACATTTTCATCATGAGCTTGTTCTAAATTTTGCTCATGGTCAGGTTCCGGATGTTCTTCTTGAACTCCTTCAATGTCATCATGTTGTGAATTGCCTATACCTGAATCATAAATCAATGATGTGCTGGTATCTACCTTCTCAGTAACCTCAAGGCTATGCTGATTTAAGATCTCTGTGGGATCTTCCTGTACAGGTTCGTTTAGTAGAAGAGGAATAGTAGTAGGTTCTGAATCTAGAAATCCTTGGACTCCAAAGTACTCTTCTACTCTCTTCCTCTGTTCTGCGGCCCATTCAGGATCATTCATCCTTACAATTGCTCTCTGAACTACTTCATCCCTGACTTGAGGTGGAAGAAGCCATTGATTCATTTGATTTTCAGCATTCGTCTGTGTTCTGAGACATTGGCTGAAAGTGTCTTCCATAAGATATTTTCTCTGCTGAGCTTCTTGAGTTTCATTTCTCTGCACTTCTTCTTCATAAGCTTGAATTGCTAATGGAGATGGTTCCATTACTTGGTCAGGATTTATTTGTTGTTGGATTTCCTCTAACTCTGACTCAAGTTTAGCTGCATATTCACTTGCTTGTTCTGCTGTGGTGCGTGCATTCCCTCCTTCTCTAGCCAATTTTCTAAACTTTTTAATCAGTCCTTCCAGAGAGTAAGTCATGTTCCCAACTGTAGTTCCATGCAAGTTCATATCTTCAAAAGTTTGTAAATCTTCCAGTGTCTGTTCCTGAAATATGTCTGCCACTGATTCCTCAATTTGATTTACAAATTCTTGCTCATCTGCAGCTTGTTCTGGTGGTATATCTTGCTCAGTATTTTCTCCTGAAAACCCTTGTAAATCAATCTGACTCTGAATAAGATCCCTGTTGACCTGAGCTTGTTGATCTTCATCTTGCCCTTCTCTATCATCTTTTTCAGTAATCTGAACCAGTTGGAGATCAGTGCTCGGTCTAGTCGATCCTTGTTCATCAGGTTGATGTTCTTCAATGCATGCTCTCCAGCCCTCTGGATCTATATCTCCCACTTCCAAATTAGTGTAAGAAGTGAGCTCCAACCTCTCTGTGTAGGGAACTATCCCTAGGGTTGGTTCGACTTTTTCTTCTTCAGAGCTGGTGTCAGGTGATACATACTTAGGCTTTCTAGCCTTCATCTTTATCCTGAACTTTTTAACTGGCTTTTCAGGTTCTTTTTCTTGTTGCTTTTCTTTCTCAGGAATGATTCCCAATTGTTCTGTATTCTCAAGAGAAGATCCTTGCTGCTTAAATTCTTCAGGGTTGGTTTCCTTCTGCTCAGAAGGTAACCTTCCTCTCCTTTTGTAGGTAACAACTTCTTTCTTTTCTTGAGCTGATTGTAGGATCTCAACCTCTTCATCCATCAAATCTTTTGTCAAATCCAGGATTTCTTCAGTTGCTATCTCATCTTTATTTCTCTTCTTTCTCAGAATTCGGCTAGCTTCCTCAGGCCTGCCTGCCTCCACCTTCTTCCCAGTCCTTTTCTTAGCTACAGGTACTTCATCAGAAGTGCTTGAACTGAGATTGTGTGACTTCCTCTTTTTGGAGGATACTTTCTTTTTACCTTTCTTGTCTTGAGTTCTCATGAGTTCCTCCCATTCTCGATCTGCCTTTCGTCTGTTTGCATAATAGCAATCCATACTCTCTTGCAGAATCGGATGGATTTCATCATCTCCCTCGTTCTTTTCTCCCAAAATAGTTGTAACCTCATCAACTACTCTCATCTTCTCAATTCTTTGCTCATCATCTGTGCTGTCTTCATCTGAATCATGCTTCTTAATATAAAAATTCTTGCCTAACCCTTTCAGCATGATATTCATTCCCTTTCTGTTCAGATATTTCTCATTCCATGCATCCCAATCATCAATAATTACCTGCTGAATTCTTCCTTGTGTTTGATCAGTGTAAGGCCTGTGCTCCTTATATGCATTTTCTCTGCACATAGCATCATACCTGACATACTTCTCTATGAATTCTTTCTTCCTCTCCTGGACATATCCATGAACTTCCTGTTGGAGAGTTAGAGGTAATCTCTTCATGATCTTATTGGGTCTGTCTGTAATGAGTAGATCTGCATCTGCTGGTGTTATTGACGGAGCTGAAACTTTTCTGAAATTTGCTATTGGTTCCAGTCCTTCATTAACAACAGATTCTCTGAAAATATTCCTTACTATGTTTTGCGGTGTCTGTTTTGCATCTGATCTCTGCTTTCTGTTTTTGCCTGATCTCTCAGCTTCTCTCTTCTCTGCATCCTTAATCCATGCTTGCTGTTCTGGCATCAATTCAGCAAACTCCTCCAAAGGAAATTCCTCATTAGGTTTCCTTACCAACCCTGGTTTAAGAATACTTCTCTTCAGATCATCCCCTTTTGACCATTTATTCATATACCTGATCCAGCCATTTCTGGCTTCTTGAATAATTCTAAGGACGTCTTTCCATACCATCTGACCCTGTTTAGCTTTCTTGAAATAAGGCTCGAGATCATGCCTTAAATTGATGCGAGCATCAATAATCCTGTCTAAGGCCAGATTTGTTAAGAAATTCTGTTCAATGGGTCCCTTCTTGTTCAGGAATGTTGGAGGCATGTATGCAGGGAGTGCCTGCTGAGCATCATAAACTCTAGCATTCCGGATTTCATTAAGTTTGCAGCAGTATTTGGTGAGTCGCTTAACATATTTTGGTAGTGGTTGGGGGTCAAAGTAATCCAGCTCCAGCCCTGTCTGATCTTTCGGGTTGATAATTCTGTAGCACTCCTGAGTCCACTCAGCCATGCACTTCCTTTCCCTTTCCAAAATTCTTTCCAGTCTGATTTGATTAGGCCATTGCCTATCATTGATCAGGATTATCATTTGTTCATCCCAAAATCTATTCATCTTTTCCCAGAATGCTTCTTCTAAATCAATCCTCAATGATTCCTTTTCCTTTTCTGGTATATGTTGAAGCATAAATGGATTGATATAAAATTCTGGAGGTGAAATTTGCATTGCTGTCCATCCACCACTCTTTCGAATAGTTTCTACCATCTTGACCGTTCTCGTTTTTGCCCAGAATGATTTATCTTTCTTGTCCGATTCTATATTTCGAGCTTGAAGTTCTTCAAAGGTCATCTTATGAATCCTTAAGAAACAAGAACAACTGGTAAATTAGTGTCACCATACTCACATTTAGAGCTTGACTCTAAATGTGCAAATGATAGAAAAGAAACATAATACCAGCTTTTCTTTATATATTCATCATTCTATTCATGACATCACCATACTCACATTTAGAGATTTGCTCTAAATGTGAAAATTTCAATACTAGCTGAGTCTAATTTAATCAGAAAATAGCAGGAGATTCGAATTCAAAACATCATTAATCAAAAGCAAAACATCTAGTTAATCAGAAAATATGGAACTACAAAGCATGGTGCTTCTTATGACATTCAACCTATCAATTACAGATGAGGAGGTGTCTCTGCCTCAATTCCAAATCTTTGAAACAGATTACAATGCTCAGAAACTAAGCACCTCATACAGTAAATTGACACAACTCCATAAGTATTCCTTGAGGGACCATGATTGTTATCATAATAACTCCTAAGGTCACAGAGTCTCTTCTTGGGTTGTCCTTGAAAAGGTGATATGAATTCCTCATAACTGGATATCCACCCTCTGACTTGAAGTCGAAGATCCTTGAGTCTTCGTCTATTCTTGCACAGAGGAGCAAAGAGCCAAATTCCCTTCTCTTGCTCCTCCTTTTCATCCTTACTTAAGAGCATAAGAGCTTTTACATAGATGGATGGGGGGTGATTATCAGTTATTGCAGGTTTCAGAAGTTCAAACGCTGCTTGTTCATTCTTGTCTTTGACGAATAAACGCAGTGCCTCATGTAACTGGTACATCCAATTTCCTGCATTTTTGCAGGTTTCAAGGAAAATGCTTTGTGTCTCTTCAAAAGTTCCCCATCCCCATGCTGTAAAGTCTTCAAGAGAAGCCCTTTTCAAAACTAACGGATGATGAGTAGCTTTTTCGAGCTCTTTGCAAACCAGTTTACAATTAAAGACAGTCTCAAGGTGGTCAAATGCAAATCTTGATAAAATGTTTCCAAGAATCTCATAGGGAAGATCTGTGATCTGAGTTTCCCCCGATCCAGATTTCTCTAGTGAAGTCCTTGGTTGCTTTGATGAAGTTCCAATTTCATAGCTGAGTAAAGTTAAAAACAAAAGTAGAATTAAAAACTAGAGATTGCAATTCATTAATGGAAAAGGGATGTACAGCTTTGAATCATCCACATAATTCTCTGTCCTCAGACAAAGTCATAAAAGATACAAGCAAAGAAAAATATTAATCACTTGATTTCTAGATTATTCTAATTCTAGTAGTTCTTCTTCATTCTGATCTTATTCTGCATTGTTCCACTGCTCCCATTCAAATAATATGCCTAGTTCGCCACTTGCTCTTCTGTACTGCTTGACATAATCAAACAGTTCACAAGGAATGCAGTCCATCCTTTCATTAAAAGGTAATTGCTGTCGCTCTTGGATAGAGTGGTTCTTACAAAAACTCCTTTCCTCTTGATCAAAGAATGGGTTTGGGAACTTTTCACCATAAAGGAGCCAGTGGAGAACACTCATTTTTAAGAATAGAAGTTCAAAAGGATCTTGAATTACAGATTTGATCAATTGAATTCCTTCCTCATCCAGCTGTGGATCTTGTTTGGAAAGCAGTAGAAGGGATCTTATGAAAATGGTTGGTTTGTGTTTATCATCTAAACCAGGCTTAAGAATTTCATAAGCTTTTTCCTCGTTTTTCTCCTCGACAAAGGCTATCAATGCAGGCACAATATTGAACATATAATTGCCTGCATCCTGGCATCTTTTAATGAATCTGACTTGGTTACTTGGATAAGCATCTCCTCTCCAAACAGCACAAGTTTCCAAATTAGCTCTCTTTAGAGCTAACGATGACCTGCTTGCTGAGAGAAATTGCTTAGAAGTTTCGGACGCTCTAAAAAGTGCCTTTATGCTTTCCATTCCTAGTCTTGACAGAATGTCTCCCAGTAACTCTATTGGTAAATCAAGTAATTGAGTTTCCAAGAGTTGAGGGTTTTCGACATTTCTGAAAAGAGAAGGAGAAAGAACACAGAATTCAAAGTTAAACTCAACATTTATGTAGCAATGAGATTAGATTTTATTATCAAAATTAGGCTACATTACATTGCGCGAAATATCTGATCTAGTGACAGTTTCAAAGTTAAAAATTAGAGAACATGTCACATACATCATTCTCTTTCTCCTTTGTCCAAAAGCTTATTCATTAATGCTATGATTATCAAAGTTCTCCCCTGCTGCCATCCTAAAGTCAGCTATGGCTCTTTTTGTGTCACAGCAGAGATAGCAGACCTGATCGGCTGTATTGTATGATGACTTATGGAAGGTTTCCTGATCACGAACTTCTACAACACAAAATTCTCTATTTTCCTGCCCTAAGAATGGATTTGGAACATACTCCCATTCTGAAACTAAGGTGAGAAAATTGTATCTAAATTCATAACTGTTAAATCTATCCATTAAGATTGGACTAATTAAGCGAAATCCAGCTTCTATCTCTTCCTTAGAACTTTTACTTAGGCAACATAGAGCTTTAAAATATTGGGACATCTTAAAGTTATCCGCTATTCCTTCATCCAGGATCTGAAATGCTTTAGATTCTTTCCCTTGTACAAACAATTCCAAAGCCTTGGGCAAATTCAGAATATGATTCTCAGCCTCTCTACAGGCATCTAGAAAGTTGATTTTACCAGAGGATTCATTGGAAATTCTTTTAAAGGCTAGATCCTGTACATTAAATCTCCGAAGGACAATAGGATGTTCTGAGGCTATTGTGAATGTTGAACAGATTTGTTTGCACTTGAGCAGATCTTCAAAGCTGCTCTGCCCTACTCGTGACAGAATCTCCCCAAGGACATCCAATGGAAGATCAGTCAGATGTAAAGCAGAGGACTCAGAAAGATGCTCCTCACTGTTATTTAATCGAATTTTAAAGAAGAAGAATCAGTTGAAGTTATACTACAAGTTTTAGAATTAGGGAAGAACGACAGTGGATGAAAAACTTAAACCCTAGTATGAGTGAAGATACTATAATGCAGATTGTAACAACTTAAAACACCAGGAAGAAATGCGATGAAAAATGAACGGAGAGCTTACGGGTTGTTGCTCGCCATTGGGATTGTTCCTGAAGCTGAGTGTTACTGTAGGAGAGTTTCGCAAATAAGGGAAGAAGAAAGACTTAAAAGATGGCGGTTTCTTCTCAAGAGAGAATATGAAAAGATATGAAAATGATTTGAAAAGATAAGGAGGTTATAGGTCTTATATAAAGCAATGGGCTGGCCTAGTTAAAGAATAAAAAAAAAAAATAGGGTACTCAAGTACTCAGAGTGTATTCACTCATTCTAGACCTGCCACATCAGTGAGTCTGGTTATTGATTCAAAATTTGAGTTAATGAACTCAAACAACATAGTAACTTGGATAAAACTGGATTGGTTGAGAACAAAGCGAGGGGTAATCATTGAAAAGGATTAAGACTTCTAAATTTAGTATTTAAGCCTGATTAAATCTTCTTCACCAGATTAATCTTAATGCCTAACAGAAATCCACCCTTAGCTCATTCCTTTACAGATCACCAATTCTTCCATCCCTATTTCCTGATTTCCAGCTTCATCTCTTAATTCATTTTTGAGTTGAGTAAAGAAGCTGATCATATAGAATAGAAAAGTAGGAGAATTGCAATACACAAAATCCAAATAATCCAAAGTACATCAAAATATCCAGAAGTTACAATCATATATAATAATATAGAACTTCTAATTCTAACTACCAATTGTCAATTTCCTCATCATCGGAGTCGGTCCACATGAACTCATCAGGGAACACTTCTCCGCAATACAGTCTAAACTGCCTCACCATGTCAAAGAATTGACATGGGATGCAGTCTATCCTGATTTGTGGTGGTAGTAAGACTCGAACCTGCAAGGTGTGATCCTTGCAGTAGCTCATCTCTGGTTGCCCTAGGAAAGGATTTGGAAGTTGAGGAATATGAATGAGCCAATGAAAAAGGTAGATCTTAATGAAAACCACTTCTAAAACATCAGAAGCTACTGTTTGGACCAACTCTAATCCTTCTTCAATCCACTTATCCTCTTGTTTTGTTAACAGAAGCATCGTTCTGAGCAGAATGGTAGGTTCATGCCCATCATCCAGTCCTGGCTTGAGGATCTCATATGCCTTCTTCTCATCTTTTTCCTCCACAAATGCCCTCAATGCAGGTTCAATATTGAACATGAAGTTCCCTGCATTTTGGCACTCCCGGATGAATCTTTTCTGGTTGTCCGGATAGACGTCCTCTCTCCACATCATACACAATTCCAAGTCCGCCCTCTTGTATACAAGATGGGTTTTACTTGCCTGGTGAAATATTGGAGAGACTTCTGCTATCCTGAAGAGCTCTCTAACATTATCCTTTCCAATTCTTGATAAAATATCCCCCAACAACTCAGTGGGTAAATGGGATATTTGAGTTCCAATGCGCTGTGTGTTCCTAGCATTTCTGTTTCCAGAAAATAATATAATGAGGAACACAGGGGAATAGTTTTATGATGGAACCAGAATACTCGAAATGGAAGTTTCATTCCTAATATGAAGTTTCAAAGTCTCATAAGGATAATGCATCAGTTACAAACTAAAAATTTCAGAAAAGATTCTCTGGATTAGTGAGTGTAAAGAAACGGCTCTTAGTTATGAGGAATCTTAAATGATTAATGTTTCGTTTCCTACAACCATTCTCTAAAAAAAATAGAAACATGAACCCTAGGTCTAAAAATGCAATCTGACTACAAATTTTCAAAATGAAACTAAGAATAAAAGAACGAAAAGATGAACGAGATTGCTTACGGATTGTTCTCGGCCATGATCTTGGTTATGAAAATGGTTGAGAGTGATAAAAATGGTGAATGGCAATTTCTTCTTGAGTAAGAGAAGAAAATCTGATGAAGATTTTTGAAATGACAAGTGAGAGGAATGACTGCAAGGACAGATACGCCTATTTTTATCTAAGGACTGCAGGGGTCAAGATAATAAATCTTGTCTCTGCAGGGAGTAATGATTAAGCCTAAAATAACCCTATTTTAAAATTTTTATTTAAAAGAACAGATAAAAATCTAATGTAAAGGATAAGATCAATCAAGTTGTTTCCTTTTAATAAAAATGAAGCGAGGAGTAAATATATAGCAACACCAAAAGGGGTTAGTATTAGATACAAATTAGGAGATTACATAATCGATCAGTTTGAATCTGAATCAGTTTCTAATTCTGACTCAGATTCAATTACATGCTCATTAAAATTTTCTCTTAATCTCCTAACTAAACTAGTAACCTCACAACACAAACAATCAATGTTTGTGGCACCATAGTTAAAGTGTGGAGGTTCCCTAACTAAATCCCTACTATGTGGCGCTAAATAATCGCAGTACTCGCGATATCCCTGTCCTTTGAAGGGATTAGGCTCCTCTTCGCTTTCATTGAATAGCTTGCTGATCTTCGCCTCCATCTTGCGGATGTGATCTCCATCTTTAAAGATTGACCCGAGAAGATACAATCCTTCATCAATTTCCTCAAGGCTCTCCAAACTCAAAAGAATGAAGGCCTTAATAAAGATTGAGGGATGATGATTGTCATCGACTCCAGGTTTAAGAACTTCAAAGGCGGCTTCCTTGAGCCCTGTGTAGCAGAATCTCAAGAGCGCAGGTTCTAGCTTAAGCATGAAATTACCCGCCTCTCTGCACCTTCGAAGTATTCGGATGTAATGAGAGTCAAGTGTCCTCTCTGCAGTCATCCTCCTCTCCACATTTGCCCTCCTCCATACTATAGGCGCCATAGCTGCTTTGGCGAACTTTTTGCAGGTTGGGGCTAACCTGGCTACGTCCTTCATCTCTTCCCTTCCCAACCTTGAGAGAATATCTCCCAAGATTTCTTCAGGAATGTCTAGAATGGATGTTCTAGCATTTGGAGCTGGTGCGGCCATTCTATCTTTTGAATATGGTTTTAGGATAATTTCTCAGAATGGAAATGTTTGAGATGAAAGAAATAGGAGGATTCAACTAGATTTTATAGCAGAAAAACTAAATTCTGCCATAATTACTAGCGATTGAAACGACGTGATGGTTAGTGTACGAGAAGAAGAAGAGTCTGAAAAGGGTATTTTGGTCTTTGAGAAGTTTGAAAATCTATCCGTTCAAAATTCCCAGACTCTCGCTCTGTCGATTGTCATTGCGTAGGTATAAAAATGCTTTTCTCGCTTTGTCAATTACAAAGCGAGAAAACATTTTTGTACAATTCCCAGAGTAAAATAATCTCGCTTTGTTTTTCAACAAAGCGTAGACACCAAACTCTTATTCCTTAACAAATTTTAAATTTTGACAGAATAAAAGTTTGAGTTGATCACCTCGCATCATAACTTTCACAAAGCGTGAGTAAGGGTAACTATTTTAACTCACGCTTTGACAAAATTACAGAAGCGTGGCCTCAGAATCCATTCATACTTCATTTTCTAAACACTTAATACTCAAAAACCTGTTTGAAGATTCATGTCTCTTCCTTCTTCATTCCATTACAGCTTCATTTCTCGAATTCCTGAAAATAAAGAATAAAAGAATTAGAGATGAAAAATAAGTCTAAAGAAAAGGGAGTACTACTCAGTTAACCTGGGTAGTATCCACCCCCCTATATTTTTTTTTTTTTTTTTTTTTTTTTTTTTTTTTTACAGAAAACAGAAAACTAAGGATTATCTAAATATTCAGTTTGGATATTTAGATCTTGTTGACCAATATATTCCTTCAGTCTGTGTCCATTCACAGTCTTTTCTCCTTCATTGAGCATAATTGTCACTGATCCATTGTTATGAACAGCTACAACAGGAAATGGTCCTGTCCACCTTGATCTGAGTTTACCTGGAAATAATTTCAAACGAGAATTATAAAGCAAAACCAATTGACCAACAGAAAATTCTTTATGTTTAATTTTTGAATCATGAATTTTCTTAGTTCGATCTTTATAAATCTTGCTGCTCTCATATGCTTCCAGTCTCATCTCTTCTAGTTTAGACAGATCAAACTTCCTCTTATCTTGTCCTGACTGAAAATCCATGTTGAGCATTTTAATGGCCCAATATGCTCTATGTTCTAACTCAACTGGAAGATGACATGCTTTTCCAAAAACTAATCTGTAGGGAGACATTCCTATAGGAGTTTTAAAAGCAGTTCTATAAGCCCATAAAGCATCATCTAACTTCTTTGACCAGTCTTTTCTTGTGATGTTCACAGAAGCTTGTAGAATGTGCTTGATTTCCTTATTAGATACCTCCACCTGTCCACTTGTCTGAGGATGATATGGTGATCCAACCTTGTGATGAACGCCATACTGCTTTAGTAATTTCTCAAAGAGCTTATTCACAAAGTGAGATCCTCCATCAGATATAATGGCACGAGGGGCTCCAAACCTGGTAAAAATATTCTTCTGTAGAAATTTAGTAACTTGTTTAGCTTCATTATTGGGCAAGGCTACTGCTTCTACCCACTTTGAAACATAATCAACAGCTACTAGAATATAATGATTACCAAAAGACGGGGGAAATGGTCCCATAAAATCAATTCCCCAGACATCAAATATCTCTACTTCTAAAATCCTTTTTGAGGCATTTCTTCTCTCATTGAAATGTTTCCCAATCTTTGACATCTATCACACATCTTTATAAGTTTCTGGGAATCCAAGAAGATAGTTGGCCAGTAGAACCCACAGTCTAGAACTTTTCTAGCAGTCCTAGCAGGACCATGATGGCCTCCTAAAGGGTTCTCATGACACTTCCTGACAATTTGGAAACCTTCTTTTTCATGAACACAGCGCCTAATAACCTGGTCTGAACAAAACTTGAATAAAAAGGGGTCATCCCAATAGTATTTCTGAATTTCTCTGAAAAACCTCGACTTCTGATGAGAGTCTTTAAATTTCGGGACAATCTTGCAAGCTAGATAATTAGCAAAATCTGAAAACCAAGGACAATCAAATTGATGCAACTGCAAAGCATACAATTGTTCATCAGGGAATTTATCATTTACAACTTCCTCTTTCTCTGTTTTCTCCTCCAATCTAGAAAGGTGGTCTGCTACTCCATTATCTTTTCCTTTCCTATCCTTGATAATAATGTCAAATTCTTGTAGAAGTAAAACCCATCTTATCAGCCTCGGTTTGGCTTCTTGCTTTGAGAAAAGATATCGTAATGCAGAATGATCTGTGTAAACTATAGTTTGGGCTCCAATAAGATACTGTCTAAACTTATCAAAGGCAAAAACTACAGCATACATTTCCTTTTCTGTAGTAGTGTAGTTTATCTGGGCATCATTAAGAGTATGGCTAGCATAATAGATAACATGATGTTTGCCTTCTTTGTGTTGCCCCAAAACTGCTCCTACTGCATTCTCACTACCATCGCACATGAGCTCAAAAGGTAGACTCCAATCAGGAGACTGAACTATAGGTGCAGTGATTAATTTCTCCTTCAAAGTCTTAAAAGCTGTTAAGCAGTCTTCATCAAAGCTAAATGTCACATCCTTATGAAGAAGATTACACAAAGGTCTTGCTATCTTAGAAAAGTCCTTAATAAACCTTCTATAAAAACCAGCATGACCAAGAAAACTCCTTACTGCCTTAATTGTTTTAGGTGGTGGTAGATTTGCTATTACAGAAACCTTAGCCTTATCTACTTCTATTCCTGCTCTAGATACTTTGTGTCCCAGGACAATTCCTTCTTGAACCATAAAATGACACTTTTCCCAGTTAAGAACTAAGTTAGTGTCCTCACATCTCTGCAAAATTTTTGACAAATTTTTTAAAGAATCTTCAAAGTCAGTTCCATGAACAGTAAAATCATCCATAAACACTTCAATGCATTTTTCAATAAAATCAGAGAAAATACTCATCATGCATCTTTGAAATGTAGCAGGAGCATTACATAATCCAAAAGGCATTCTTCTATAAGCAAATGTTCCATATGGGCATGTAAAAGTTGTTTTCTCATGATCTTCACTAGCAATAACTATTTGATTATAACCTGAATAGCCATCAAGAAAACTGTAAAATGGTTTACCTGACAATCTTTCTAACATTTGATCAATGAACGGTAAAGGAAAATGATCTTTTCTTGTGGCAGTGTTTAATTTTCTATAATCAATGCAAACTCTCCAACCAGTTACTGGTCTTGTTGCTACTTCATCACCATGTTCATTTGTCACAATACAAATTCCACCCTTTTTGGGTACAACTTGCGTTGGACTGACCCATTTACTATCAGAGATAGGATAGATTATACCTGCATCAAGTAGCTTGATTACCTCCTTCTTGACAACTTCCTGCATTGGTGGGTTTAGCCTCCTTTGTGGTTGTCTGGAAGGTTTGTATTCATCCTCCATCAGAATCCTATGCATACAAATGTGTGGACTGATGCCTTTGATATCTGCTATAGTCCAAGCAATTGCCTGAATATGATTTTTAAGGGTACCTACTAGAGCTTGCTCTTGTTCTTCACTCAATTTAGATGAAATTATTACCGGAAGCTTCTTTTTGTCTGCCAAGAAGGCATACTTAAGATGTTCTGGTAATACTTTAAGCTCAAGCTCAGGTGGGTTTTCTATTGATGGAGTTAATCTGCTTCGAGTTTGCACTTCCATCTTTAAATCAGATCCTTCCTCAAAAGGGTCTGTTTTATCAATGTCATCCTCAGATTGCTCTGAAGATGGCATATCCTCACTTTCTGATCCATCCTTGATTTCACCAGTCTCAGGATCAGCGAATCTAACCGCACACAAGTAAGCAAAAGTAGCATCTTTAGCATTTGTGAGTGGGGTGAGATTGTTCTCAGTTACATCAGTAGTAAAGAGATTATAGTAATCAAAAAGATTTCCCCCCTCCATATTTCTATCTTCTAATTCATTCCCCGCTACATTGGTTTCGAAAGCGTTAAAAGGATATGTTGACATCTTCATCATGTCAAAAGTGACCTCCTGATTATCAACATGAAGCTTCACAATGCCATTCTTTGCATCGATCATGGCTCCCGCAGTCACCAGAAAAGGCCTTCCCAATATGATAGGAATTCTGACATTTTCGTCGATGTCCAAAATGACAAAGTCAGCTGGAAAACAAAGGCCTCCTGTCTTTACTAAAACATCCTCAATGATCCCTTCTGGTCTGGTGCTCGATTGATCAGCAAAGAAGAGGGTCATATTGACCGGCCTCATCTTTCCCAAATCCAAGCGTCTCGCCATAACCAGTGGCATCACGTTGATGCTGCTTCCCAAGTCACAGAGTCCTCGCCCGGCTTCCTTACTGTTGATAATCAGAGGTAAGGTGAAACTCCCTGGGTCTTCAAGCTTTGGAGGAATCCTCTGCTGAAGAACCAAGCTACAGTTTTGATTTAGGACCACCATGTGCTGCTCTCCTGCACTTCTTTTCCCTGAAATTAATTCTTTCAGAAACTTAGCGTAAGTGGGCATTTCAGCAATTAATTCAACGAAAGGGATTGATATTTCGATGGCCTTAATCTTTTCAAGAAATTTCTTAAATTTAATTTCTTGAAGATCATTTTTAAGTCTCCCAGGATATGGTATCCTGGGCATGTGCTCATCCAGTGAATCCTTTTTGTTACCTGTAGAGTTAGGATTATCATTACCTCCCTCTTTTTCCTTAGGAAAGGAATATCCTGAGACATTCTTTTCCAAACCCTTTTCCTCAAGTATCTGTCTCTGTTCAGGGTGGTCATCTTCTTCCATTGTTTGAACATCCTTGAACTTTTTCTGTTGCAGCAACCTATCTCTTTTCTTTTCAAATTCAGGATCAACAACCTCTTTTCCTCCCCTCAATGTAACTGCCTTACATTGTGGGTTTGTTTCAGAAGAACTTGGTAATTTTCCTTTTTCTCTCTGCTGTAATAATTTGGCCATCTCTGTCACTGAATTCTCAACATTCTTGATTGAGGCCTGCAGTTGATTATTCGTCTCTGTCTGCTTAACAATGAACTCCTTCAGAGCATTTTCCACCTTTAAGGAGTAAGTATTATCTTGAGCAACAGGATAAGGTTGTTGTGAAAAGTTCACCGGGACTGGTGCAAACTGTCCGAATGGCCTATTCTGTTGGTTCACCTGCTGGAAAGGTCTCTGTGGGTACATCTGTTGTTGTGGATAAAATGGTTGTGAAGGACGAAACTGCTGCTGATTTGGTTGTTGTGGATTCAGAAGATGTGCATTTTGCGCGTTCTGAGTATTACCATAGCTCAGATTCGGGTGTTTGTTTTGGAATCCTGTGTAGTTGCAGCTCTCATCTTGCTTTGGGGCTTCCTGAATTTGTGGACACTGATCATTGTGATGTGGCCCTGAACAAATTCCGCATTGATATACAGATTCCATTGGAGCAGGTTGAAGGACCATTACTGGTTGCTGTTGTTGTTGATGCTGAGCCTGTTGATTTGCTTTCTGAGCCAACTGTAAATCAGCAATCTGCTTGGAGAGTGCTGCAAATTTCTCTTCATTTTTATCTGTATGGATGACAAGACTTTTTCTGGTAGGAGATGGTGGATCATCGTCCTGGAGGACTGCCCTGCTGGCTGTCATAGTATCTATTGTTGACCACGCTCTATCAAGTGGCATTTGAAGCAATTGTTCCCCTCCAGTGGCATTGATCATCATCTGCCAAGTGTGAGTTAGTCCAGTGAAGAAAATCTTCAATAACCTTCTTTCAGTTATACCATGTTGTGGGCATCTCTTGAGCATGTCGAAGAATCTATCCCGAGCATCTTTAAGAGATTCCCCCTTTCTCATCTTGAAACTAGAGATCTTGTCTACCCATTCGTCAACCTTGCTTTCAGGAAAATACTTGAGTAGGAAATTCCTGACTAATTCTGGCCATGTAGCCTTCTGTTGAGCATTTAATGAATCATACCATTCTTTAGCTGAGCCATCCAAAGAGAATGGAAACATAGCCAACTGAATGGTTTCCCTTGAAGCTCTTCCTTTCTTTACTGTCTTGCTCAGTTCAACAAACTTCTTGAGATGTAAATGTGGATCTTCAGCACTCATTCCATAGAAAGCTCTAGAAGATGCTAGGTTCAATATACCAGGTGGTATATCAACCTCCTCATCCGTCCCAGCCAAATATTGATCGACATTAGGTTGCCATGGTTGATATTGCTCTTCTTGAGGGTTCGGAACAGGATTAGCAAAATTTGGTGGAAAATAGTGTTGATGAATAAATTGTGGTGCGGCAGCTCTTTGTGGTGCTTGAAAAGGTCCTCGAAGTGGAATGTTTTGCTGATTATCTGGTTGTCCATTTGGCAAGTTCCCAGGTCCGTCATTCTGTCCATTGTTGGCCATCCTTGTTATGGTTGAAAGATTTCCTTCCGCAAGATCTCTCTGTCTCCTTCTTGCACTTGCTCTGATCAGCCTTGCTGTTCTCTCAAGTTCACAATTAAAAGGAAGCAAAGGTGGTCTTGAAGATCGAGTTTTTCTCTCGCTCATAAACTGTTGAGGCTTCTCTGTGAACAAAATGAAAGAATTTGTGAATTCAATATAATAAAAAGTAAATAATTAAAATTAAACCAAGAATATCTACAGTTCTAAAATTCATAACGCTACACCCTCCCCGGCAACGGCGCCATGAAGCTTTTGAGGCGAAACCTCGGTCAGTGCCCCCCCGACAGCCTTTACACTATAATCTATATAGGGCTGTTAAAAAGCTTGCCTAGTTTCTCCTACCGAAAGCGCACGGTATCAAGCTGCAATATTTATTTTAATTGTCGGGATCGTTCAAAAGAGAGTTACACGATAGAAGTGTTTTAATAGAATTATTAGCTTCAGAATCTGTCTCTATTCTTGGTTTAAGAATGTTGTAATGATTATTACTAAAGAATACTACTGAAATGTAAATGCTTAAAACTATAAATGCAGTAAAAAAAGCAATTAAAATGGTGTAGAACATTATGATCTTATTCCTGTGTTTAAGGTGTTACAGACCAAATCAAATGAAATAGGCATATAGTGAGATTATCATACTTCATTGGATAAAACATAATGAAGGTTCATTGAGATAGGAAAATCCTTTACGTAATTCAATCAATTCTTCATGTCTTTAATCACTTCCCAAGACAGGTACTTATGATTCAGTGTCATGACATTCTAAGCTCTGAAATCATGGAATACTGCCATCACAAAATGATCTGTCAGACTCCTTCTGTGATAATAGCTTTCAGAACTGTCACTTAATCTTTTTCTTTCAGACTTAGATTAAGCCTTTGACAGCTTGAGGTCACTTCTAAATCTTACTATATTCGTCTGAACTTGAAGTTGTTCTTTTTATTACTCTAATCAAACTGATCTTATGATCCTGTATTGGATGTCCTCTACAACAAATGAAAAAGCTATATTTAAATCTACCATCCAATGTTTTCATAAGATTTATCTCTCCAGAGTAATTCCTGCAAGTATTCATAAGGAATAATAGTCTTGTAAGTATATCAAGATGAAATTGCTATTCAACTTCCTTGACTTATCCAGACTACTCAGATTTGTATAACTGATTTAGCTCAAGAAATCTCTGTAAACAGCTCCAATTATCCATGATTTGACTCAGGATTAGTAGACTGTAGTAGAAATATTTAATCTCCTACTCATAGCTATAGTATTAACTAATACTATGAACCCCGGAAATTAATCTTCCTGATACTCTACTAATTTTTAGGACAAAAGATGGTTCTTGAAACATCTTTCCCTTTTAAACGACAGGTACTAAATGCCCAACTGAAGAACAAGTTTGTTCTTTATCAGTCCTGAGTAAATAATGATTGAGTAAACCTATATCATCATCTCTCTCAGCGTACCAGTGTAAACTAGTAATACGTGTTGCACATATGAATTGTAATTTTGTAATCATGAAGTATGATTACTCATCATATACTGGGAAATATCCCAAAATATTATATGTATATGTAGTATTATATGTATAAAGAGACGTTGAGGGTTCTGAATCCTCTTAATCAAAATGCAAAGGGTGCTTCCAAAATATACGTTGGAAACTAGACAGAATTAGGAAATAACTTTCCCAAGAAAGAGAATTTGAGAAATAACTCTGCAAAATAAGTGTCCAAAATAGCTCGCAGTAACTATTTTGGGTTTCAAACTATGAACATTCCAATTTTCCGCGCGCTATGTCTGTACAGCGTGGAGGGAGCTAATATTCAAAGAACGTTCTCCAGATTTTGTTTATACAAAGAATTAAATGCCTCGCAATAGTTCTGTAATAATGCGGCGAGGTACTCAATTCATACTTATAGGTACTGGTTATATACATATAAGAAGTAGAAGTAAATGATTAATATCCTATAAAATGGATATCAAATCTATTGATGTTATAGATTGATCCTCTCGCTTTGTCAGATTGACATCGCGTGAGTATTCGAATAACCTTTGTCATAATAGATCTATCTGGATATTTCCTCACGTCATCTTTTAGGATAAAGCGAGGGAATATCCTTATTTGAAGTAAATGATCGGAATTAATAACTATCATAACTACCTTCTGGAATTTCTGTTTAGAAAATTATGAACATAGAATCTTTTGCATCCAAGCTCATGAACTCAAAATTATTGATTCTCAAAGATTATCAAGCGATGATTAACACTGCATTGGGTCTCCAGGAACCTTTTAGAGTTCTGAACATTAAACCTTATGATTCTCCTCTATAAACATAACATTGACAGGAAATCGAGTAAATTCATAATTCTGCCAGATCATACCTAACTCGGTTACAACATCCAAATTTCTTACGTAATTGGAACGAACGATTAGCGCATTAAAGATGTGGAAGTATTATGATCTTCGAAAATCGAATTTCAAGATATGATGCAGAATTCAGATTAAATGCTGCAATTGAGGTTTATACTCTGCTGAAACAGAATTACGAAATGGAAATAGAAACCAGAAAGATGAGAAATTCACAATCTGATAACCAATCATTCTTCTTGTATCTCAAATAACAAAGAATTAAAAACGAATACACCTGGAAATCTGATTGCTATCAGAATAATGCAAAGATGAGCGAGCGAGTCGGAGTTTAGACGATGATCGTCATGATGGATGAACAAGCGATCCGAAAGCAACTCTCCTCCCAGGGTATCCTCTAGCTAATCTAACAACTAATCTTAAAGAAGTCTACTGCGAAATTGAAATTACAGATCTACGAAAACAAATTACAAATCTGAAGAACATGAAAGTAAATTGCAGAGAAAATTAAATCCTAACCTACCTACTAAGTTCTAAAAGTGGTCTGGAGAGTAAAGTCGAGCTATTCTCTTCAATCTCCCGCCTGCTGAGCTGATTCCCCAAGGGTCTTATTTATAGATGGGTGTTGTAACTGTTTCTGCCTTGGATGATAACCGCTCGCATCAGAATAGCTCTCCTCTCGCTTTGTCCAGTTCCTTCAAAGCGAGAGTAGAAATAAAATCATCTTTCTTGATGAGGCGAGGTCTCACAGTTTCTCCCAAAGAACTCTGCTTCTCGCCATAACGGATAAAGCTTCTGTCTTACACAGACTTCCTTTCCTCGCGATGTCAATCATCATCGCGTGGACTTCAGCATTCGCACATTTCCCTTAAATCTCTTTCTGACTTAGGAACAAATCCTCGCATCATTCCTTTTCTTTCCTCGCTATGTCCTTTCCACTTCCTGCTGTTTTCCAGCTTAACTTCCTTCTGCATGACAAAGCGTGGATCAGTTCAATAGAAACACTGCGTGCGAGACTTTCAACGAAAACTCAGAATTTCAAGCCATTCTTCATGTATTTTCCAACTTCTTTGCAATCTTAATTCTTCTTTCATCTTTCCTAATCCTTTATGACTATTCATCAAAAATCAATGGAATTAGGAGCAAAAAGTCATCATCAAGACACTAAATTGGACGCAAATGACAGTCACGAAAGGCTGTCATCACTGAGGCGGGGTGGGGCGCAGGGATGGAGGGACAACGCAGGAGAGCGCGCCGGGGCGCAGGAGCTTATGGCCGCACGAAGGGCAGGTGGGTTGGAGGAGGCGGGGGCGGCAGTACCGGGCGCTGAAGGAGCGGGGAGGTGGTGACCCGGCACCGCGACCCACGCAGCGGCGATTGAATAGAAGTGAAGGGCGGATGGCGGAGCACGGGCCGAAGAGCACCGATTCACGGGGACTTGGTGGCCGGCGGCAGGGGACCAACGACGAGCGCGAACGTTTAAACGGACGGAGCGTTCCTGCGAAATTAAATTAGGGCAGGTCGGACCATGCCTTCGAAAGCGCCACCAACACACAAGAGATGTAAAAATACCTGGGACCTGTCATAAGAAAAGCAGTAGTTTGGAGGAAGGGTAAAATAGGAAAGTTAACCCTACATTTACTATTGCTGGTAACAGTACTTACCGGTTAGCATATATATATTAGATATATATATATTAAAACATTAGTGAACAACCCATCCTACATTTAATGTGGTGTCTCCATTTTAAATTTCTAATTTTTATAAATTTTTACATTTTTAATTTATCAATTTTAAATTTTTATGTTTTATTTTATCTATGTTGGAGTTTATTTATTTGCATTTTTTTATATTATCTATTTTAGATTTTATTATTTTGTATTTTTTATTTCATTTATTTAAATTTTATTGCTGCATTTTGTATTTATTTATAGATTTTCAGTTTTACACCATAGAATTATTATGGCAAGGTTTTGTATGGTGAATAATGTAATAAAAATGTACATTGCAAGTCAAATTTATTTATTCATGTTAAATATATATTAATGTGTATATGAAATCCCAATTTTTAGTTTTTAAAAAATATTTAATTTCCAATTTATATGACGTTTCCACAATTTTCAGTTTTTAAAAAAAATGGAAGTTCAAATTTAAATGAAATTTGCAGTGTATATATGGAATTTATATTATTAAAAGATACATTAATGAATATATAAAAATATTTGTATATATTAATTAATGTATATATATGTCATGTTTTCACAAACATATGTCACTTCACTTAAAAGTAATATACAATTATATAGTTGCGTATAGATTCATCAGTAAATAAAGTAAATAAAGAAGTAAAATTTAATTTTTTTTAATATACTACCTCTGTCTCATTATTTCTGTCTCAAAACTTTTGGACACGTCGTCCAATACATTTGTTTAACATTTAATATATTACAATGTACATATGTAAAAATTATGTAAAATATATATTCTAAAATTACATGATTAGAAAAATCTAACAAGACCGAATTTGACAATATTTTTTATCGTATATAATTGCGACAACATTAGGTTAAAATTGATCAATAAACAGTGTTAAAAAGTCAAAATGAGATACTTTGAGTGCGACGGAGGGAATATTTTTTAAGAAATACTCTATCCATTTTATAATAAGTATAACACTAGAAAATGACACAAGATTTAAGGTAAGTTAAAAAAATTTATTTAGATGAAGTAACTAAATAAATAAAATAAGTCACATTTGACATTGTTCCTTTTGAGTTTTATTTTAATGAACATAAAAATTAATAATTTAAGTATAATTAGTAAATGTTATTAATCTTCAAAACATTTTAAATATGGTAATATACCACTTAATTCCAAACACCCAAAAAGGGAAAGTGTGGCACTTAAAAAATGGATGATGTAATTCATTAATCTATATTTTAACAGATTTGCAATTGACGAAAAACAAATATAAATATAGCTTTGTTAGAAAATTGTGATTGTGAATTATCAAAGTAAGTTCATGTTGAAAGATTAATTGCAGCAAATTGTATAAGTTTGAAAATTTTCTCTGGAATGCCAGTACTTAATGAAGTTTTAACGTTTGAAACAAATAATCTATTGACACTAGAAGAAACACATTATAATAAGAAAAAAAATGAAAGCGGATCATGCTAATATTACCTTTGTTGATCGATGATGAGAATAATGTTTATAATAAAATAATATCTGTAGTTGATAGTAATGTGTGTTGATTCATTTTTCTTTACGTGGTGGAACTGACAAGATATTTATCAATAATTTATCTAAAAAATATTATGTTTAGCCCTTCATGGTAGATGTAATATTGTGCTGCATGTAGCATCCAATGGAGTAGCACCCTTACTCATTCCAAGAGATAGGACTGCACATTCTAGATTTGATATTCCACTAGATTATGACGAGAATTCTATCTGCAAAAAACTTACCTCAAAAAATTATTTAACCTCTCAAGAAAATTATTTTACCTCTCTTCTCATTGAAACAAAGCTCAATATTTGGGATGAAAATTCTTGATTGGTAGAATGATTATGAGCCCGTCTGAATTAACCAAATTCTCCATTCGATTTCAGAGGAAAAAATTTCACTCGCAGTTTGTTTTATTATGACTATAAAAACAAAACCAAAATAAAAAAGTAGATGTCAACCTTTAAAGAAGGTTAGACTATATCTTCAAAAATCAATTTTTACCCATGTCAGTGATATGCTGCAATATCTCGTGTCACTGTAAAGAGGGAACTCGAAGTATTAATATATAATTAAGATGGATTAGCTTAAGATACTATAAGAAATTTTGTTTTCAATGAAAATTATATATGGCAAAAATTTGCACAATGAATACTTCATGTACGTGATCGTAATTGGCAAAGCTGGTATTAATCTTGAAGATGTACAATTATATGTGACATTTCCAAATGATAATTTTATAAACTCTACGAGAGATTCTATAGCGGCAATTGTTGAGAGTGCTTATACAAATATAAACTGCACCACTTCAAATGCAAACATTTTTACTATAGATTAACCCCTACCAATGAGATTATTGCTACAATCAATAATTACATCATGGAACGTATGTCTGCAAATGAAAATGTATATATATATTTCAGTTTTAACAATATTTGTCAAAAGGGTGAAAGCAAAGATAATGCCAATGAATTATTTTCACTGGAATATCTAGACACGATCAATTGTTCTGGATTACTGAATCATGAAATATAGTTGAATGAGGGTTCCATAGTCATGCTTCTTAGGAATATCTATCCATCAAATAAACTATGTAATGGAAGTACGTTGATAGTAACCAAGATTCGGAACTAGATGGCTGATGTTAAACTAATTTTCGGGAAACTATGAAAGTAGAAAATTCTTGATTGATAGAATGTTTATGAGTCTATTTGATTTAACCAAATTTTTATTCGATTTGAGATGAGAAAATTCCCACTCACAGTTTGTTTTGCTATAATTATAAATAAAAGTCAATGTCAATCTAAAGAAGGTCAGATTTTATCTCCCAAAACCAATTTTTGGCCATGAACAGTTATGTTGTAATATTTCGTGTCACTAGCAATATGTGGCTAAAAGTATTAATATGCAGTTTAGAATGATTAACTCAAGATACCACAAGAATTGTTGTTTACAATGAAATTTATATATGACAGAAAATTTGCAAAATGGATAGTTGATGTAGGTGATGGTAAAACGGGTATTGATTTTGGAGATGTACAATTAGATGTGACATTTTCGGATGATATTCTTATAAACTCTACGGGTGATCCTATAGCAGTAACTTTTAAAGTACATATACAAATATAAACTGCACCACTTCAAATTCAGACATTTTAAAAGATAGTGTTATACTAGCCCTTATCATGAGATTTTCATCAATGAAATTTTCAGCAAATTGTGATGAAAATTTTCATATTATGCTTTATACTTATTTTTAAATTTTATTTTATCTTAATTTAAATTTCAAATCAAATAAAAATATTATTTTAATAGTTATTTTTATTGATCTGTTAGATTTGTACTGGACAAGCCACAGAAGCTAAAGAATAAGGTATAATATGATTTCTTTGTTAGTTTTAAAAATAATTAAATTATATTATCATATACATCATCTTTTGAATGTATAAAAAAATCATTACACATTTTTCATTACTCAAAATATAATTTATTATTGCTTTATATAATATAACTATATAAGTATTATATAAAATATAAAGTTATGCCCGTCGAGTCTCGACGGGTTATTTACTAGTAATGAAAAAAAATATTAAGATCGGTCTTGTTTTACATATCTCAAAAAACTATTATCAATATTGGTATTTTATTTTATTTTTCAGAATTTAACTTTTTGAGATAATTAAATTTAAATATTAAATTGCTAAAAAATATATTGACCAATTACAGCAAAAGTTTAATAGCTAAAGATATGCCCTCATTTTTCCCACTCAAATTTAATTTTAAAGGGGTGTTTTGTTTTTGTTATATGTATTTAATTTAATAGTACATCGATAGATAGATTAGATAGATTAAATACTATGAGGAGTGAATAAAATCGGCTTCGGCCCTTTTTTCAGGGGAAAAATACTATGCGAACAATAGGAATGCAATATTACATGCATGATACATCCATGAATTAAATATTATATTCGTGATGAACACAATCCCCAAATTATCCATCTATTTATAATGATGGTCCCATGACAAATTGCGTCAAAATAATTTATAGTTGAATAGGAATGGAAGAACATATATGCCTATGCATGCTCTGTGTGATATGCACGTTGAAGAACACATATGCCACACGACACACCATTTAAATATATAAACCACTATTACATTGGGAAAACAATAATTAAACACTACAACAAATTAAATTCACCTTACAAAAGCATACCTTATGCTTTCTCGACAGAAAATTAAAAACACAAATGCAAGACAAAACACATAGTATGATTATTTCATAATCACACTTGAAATTAAATGAACAACACTGCAATAATGAAAAATCATACAATGAAAAAAAAAGAATATTATGCAAATAATAAATACTCAATGATATATATTATGCTCCTCACACGCAATTAGTTCACAAAATGGCACTGCTTTCTGATCTCCCCTTGACTCCCAGTGAGCACACCCACCTTCCCCAATTTCACCATTGCTGCACCAAACTTCGTTGCCCAAAGGGACCCTAACCGTGCATTTGTCAGCACCAGATTCTTCGTGAGGGGGCTGTCGAATAGGGTTTGGTCGGAGGTGAAGAGCCCCGTGTGATTCTTCAAATTCAGGTAATACTGGTTGTCCAATATGTCAGGCGTCACAATATCGTTGTGCACCTCGGTAGTGGAATTATTGCCAGGCGGCGGGCACTTGCCTTTGAGGAATTCAGCAAATGCCGGGTCTAGAGAAGGGTCCTGCGCACCGGTGCCGTTGAAATTGTAAAGCCTGGTGGAGAAGGAAGGGCAGTGAGCGTCCCCAATTGAATGAGCTCCGGAAAGCGTCACCATCTCGTCCAACGTCATCCCTTTGGCCGCGAAGTTGTCCCTCAGCTGAGCGGCATTAAAGACTGGTGGAGGCAGATTCTGCTGAACTTCCGAACTCAGAGAGACGCGCCCATCTTTACGCCCGGAAGGCACCTCATATCCAATATGTCCTGCGATGAAGGTGCTGTCGCGTGCAGCAAAAGCCAGAATGTCGGCGCAGGACACAGTTCCTGGACAACTGGCCTCAAGCAAAGCCTTGGCTGTTTCTATCACATCAAATCCTTCGAGGGTTAGGTTGACGATGTTGTCTTTCTCAGCAGGTGGGTTTCCTGGCACCGTATCCAGCAGCACGGAGGCATCACAACCCTAGAAATTAATTAAAGCAGTTTAATGATTGATTAGATACACAGCATATATATATGTAATTGAATTGAGGATGAGTTGAGTAGTGTAATAAGTGTGTGTGTAGGGGATACATTACCCTGACGAAACAATCATGGAAATAGAGCCTGATGAGGTCAGCAGCGGTTCCAGGGTGTTGGGACATTGCTCTGGTGACAACCCCCCTCACGATTGTCTCAGCCGATGGGCATGTCCTTTCATAGAATCCCACTACCAGATTCTGACTGTCCTCTGATGAAAATGAAAAATCAGCCATAGTAGCACCACAGAATAGCAGAACCAACGCCATCACAGCCGCCGCTGAAACCATTGAAATCCTGGAATTCATTTCCCCTAACAGATTATGGTTCCAGAAAACGATATATGAATCAATTGACAATTTTGAGGTGAATGATGAAAGCGTCATTACAGGTGTTTTTATAGTAGAGAGGAGATTAGAGAGGTGGTAATTAACAGAATAATAACATATGTGGGCATTCGTTAATCATTGAATCGAAAAATCGTGCAATCCCTCATCATGCATAGCCTTCCTCATGATTGAACTGTCTGTATGACTTTGTAACCCTAATTGTACTTATACTACCTCCTTTCTTTTTTATTTGCACATTTTGACTTTTGTCACTGTTCATTAAGTAACTTTGACTCGACTTTTTAATACAATTATATAAGATAAACTTAGTCAAGTGAGATCTTGTTGGATTCGTCTAATCGCATAGATTTAGAATATCAAATTTTCATAATTTTTACTTGTATGGAATTTGAGTTATTACGGATTAAAAATGTGCATTGGATTGCGTGAAATGTGGGTATGTTGCATTTATTTAGGAACGGAGGAAGTATTATTTTTTAACACAACTTGCAATTGAAATATTGATATAGTCGCTAATCAGTTCTCATATGTTATAAAAGTAACAATTATTATTCTACGTACGCGTACAAGACTTGGTTTATGGGTGCTTTTGGGATCGATTTAAAAATTCAAACCCTATGTAATTTGCAGACTTGTATGAACAGCATATTTTATATATATATATATGTATATATATAAGAGCTGCTGAGGTGGCATGCAGATTTGAGGTGGTACTTGGGTGACGGGTGGTATATGCATGCATGACTTTGTGAGATAGTAGGAATTTTAAATTAAATGCTTCACATGGTTCCGATCCCTTCTCTCTACCAATTGATTAGTCTCATGAATAATAGCACCTAGATGAGTATATATATACAAATGCATGAATCCACGATTTAGATACTAAGATCCTATCAAATTTTATCAATAGGTAAAAATAATTATACATATTACCAGTGGTGGATCCACGATTTATAATTTGGTAGGTCAGTTTATTGACTAACTTTATACTTCTAACCTATCAAAATTTGTTGTTTAAATAACTTAGTTGCAGTTAGAAAAAAAAATTGATAGTGTTTAACTTTTAAAATGCTAAAAAATACTATACTTCATGGTATCTCTATTGTAGCACCTAAACTTTAAACATTACCTCTCTCAATTTTTAGTTTTTTAAACTCTAATACCAAATACAATCACCCAAAATTATCTCAATTTAAAATTATTTTTCACCATTAAGCTTCAAATTCTAAATTTTAATTTAATTATTTACTAAAATAACCCTAATATATACAACATGTTTATATAAAAACGGCCAATTACGGTGTTTGGAAGTTAGCGGATAACTGATTTATTTGGAGATAGAACTGTGAGGCAATCTGCTCTTCGAATCCACTATCTGCTAGCAGATCCGATCACTCTCAAACACACCTAGTATATATTCTTACACCCGAAATTATTCAATCATAGGCACCAAGATTGGGAAACTTATTTTTCCTTATCAATAATTATGATAAGTAATTTTAATATAAAAGTAATAATTGTACAGTAAACAAGAAATTTTTTTGAGGAGCCGAAGCCTGAGAAAAAGTAAATAAAAATTTAAATCTAAAGTACTAAGTATGGAAGCTTTATTACATCAAATAATGTTAATATCACAAAATTACAATTTAATTCCTAATTACATTAAAATATTACTCCAACTTTTTTATTTTTTATTTTTTTGGTGGGTCGGTCAATTGACCCATCTCGTCCTACACTACATCCGCCACTGCATATTACCAAGTTAAAGCATAGCATAGAATATTAGGGAAAAAAATCCCTAACGGTCCCATAATTTTGTTTGTTTTTTCAAACCATCCTATAAAAAAAAATAAATTAACCCAATCTATCTGGTAACTATGCTAATCTTTGTCCAATCCATCCCAACCACCCCCTACTGACATGTAACGCATATATGACAGTGAATGGTGCTGCCACGTCAACCACATTAGATGTACTAATCTACTGCCACGTTAGCGTTAATGGTCATTAGGGGGTGGGTGGGATGGATTGGAGTAAGATTAACATAGTTACCGGACAGATTGGATTAATTCATTTTAATGGGATGGTTTGGGAAAACGAACAAAATTATGAGATTATTAGGATTTTTTTTCCATAATATTATCCGGTAAATGAAACAATAAATCACTAACAAATTGAATTCAGAACAAATTTTATGATAAACATGAGATTATAAGGTCATATTTTAAATTTTGGTACGATTGGATTGTATACAATCGTGAGATCCTACAACTAAGATTAGGATTTTACAATCAAAATCAATATCCTACTAATTTTAAGATTCTACAAAAATATGCATCATTTTTAAAAGGTGGGATTGTAATATCTTAAGATTTCAAGGTTAATATCGTATGATGGATAATTATTAAAGTGTTGCATGTTTCCTTTTCCTAATTTTAATAATAATGCATCAAGAGTTGGTAATGGTGCTCCTCCCCTAGCTCATTCAACTCTTTGGCTATCTAACTTGAGTGTTTATGTATTCACTTGAAGGATCCAATATTATAATTACAAATGTCAACCATTCATTAGCAGCTAATAAAGGTTGTTGAGGCCAAATTGAATTTGAGATTGAATTGAGTAGAATTATATACAATATATTCCCGCTGCAAAATGTGAAGCTTGTATTTTTCAAATATACCTTCCTCCATGTGGTGTTTCTGCCATTAATTCTGGAAATACATTCTTACAGCTGTGTTTGTCCATATATTTATTACGGTTGGCAAGAAGGAATTTTCTCCAGTTCCTATGTTTCCTGTGGATTAATGAATTATTATACACAATTAATACATTGATTTCATCACCACCTAACAAACAAACACTGATAATAATATGTTCTCAAAGGAAAAAAAAAAAAACTCATATCAATTTAAAAAAATTTCAAAAACAGTTCCATAAATATCGAATTAGATGAACCCATCCATGAACCCGATTTTTTCGCTAATCATCGCCGAACCCATCCCATAACTACCAAAATCATCGCCGAACCCATCCCTCTATTAGGGAAGATATGGGACGGATTCAGCGATGATTGGCGAAAAAATCGGTTCAGAACCCATCCCTCCATTAGGGAAGATATGGGACGGGTTCGGAGATGATTGGCGAAAAAACTGGTTCATGGACGGGTTCGGCGATGATTAGGGTAGTTTTGGGATGGATTCGTTTAATTCGATATTTGTTTGGAAATTGAAAAAACTTATGGAACTAAATGAGTTTTTCCCCGGTTCTCAAATCAGCCATTACTGCAAGGAAAAATGTAACTACAATTGTACACCGCAAGTGTAAGAAAACCCTAGTTATAGATTAATAGATGTATGATATATTCCACGAAGAAAGTGATGATATTCTGGGCCGGCTGCAACTGAGGGCTGAATATTCAAATTCTATAAATTAGATTGAATTGTTGCCACTTTTAAACCCAATTGGGAGTTTGCACAACTTGTCACTGTATGGAATGGTATATCACATTCCTTTTTCCCTCTGATGCCTCTTATGTTCTAGTTTTGGCTACAAAGCATTTCCACATAATAAAAAGTGTATTATGATTTCATAGTGTAATATGATGTTGTCATACTCTGTGCGTCGTCCAGCGGCAGTTTCTGCAACGGAAAAGCATCAACAATGGCCGGTTAATGCCATGGAATGGTTTTGGTTTCAACGTTCTGCTTCAGGTGGTTATGAGTAATTTTCACCGGGTCGGATTCTAAGTTTTAGGGTTTGCCGTTTCGTCAATCCGGGTAAGCCCAACTCAACAAATCTTAAAACATTACAGGTGGATATAATTAGGATATAATTAAGGACTTAATTAGGTAAAGATTTAGGATTAGTAAAAAAAGGATTAAATTGGATATAACTTGTATACCTAAAGAACAAATAGGGCCAAAAATAGAAAAATGACTATTTTGAATTTTTAAAAAAGAAAAAGGACCATATAGTACATTTTTCCCATGTGTAAGTGTTGGGTATCTACCGGTAATATGTTTCATATTCTTTTGAGATCGACATGATTATTGAATTATTGTTTCCAACTTTAGATATTCCGATTTATCAAAAGTTGTATTCTTTCTTTTGGTAGAGATTCTCTCAAAAGTTAAAACTCCTTAACCTAATTAAACCCGCCGGCAACTAGTTAATTAGTATTAGTAGTTACAGTCTACAGGGTAATGAAAGAATCTAAGAATGGGTTCCCATTTATTAAAATTACTCTTTTGTTGGTAATAAAATGAAATCTAAACAAAATTGCATGCCTAGCTACCTGCCAAGATGACATTAAAACTTCAACTTGGGTTGGCTAGCTAGGTCACAAAGGTAAAGGTAAGATAGCCTTGTTGTTTGCTCTTCTGTATATAATCTTTTCACAAATACTAATACTGTACTAGTTAGTTACTACTAGAAATCAGAAACAAACTTAGTTATTGATGATGTAAACTGACATTATAGGTCCGATAAATTGATAAATTTAAATAGATTTTAATTGGAAAAAAAATACCATTGGTCCCATAAGTTTTCTCAATTTCGATTTCAGTCCCATATTAATTTCATTAATACAATCAATCCATTATTTTTTGCTAATTTTTGCATAATCCATCCCAACCCCTTAATGACGCATTTTTGCTGACGTGGCGCTGCGTAAGTTTGCTTAATCCGGTGCCATTGGTCCCATAAGTTGCTTAATCCCGCTCCATTGGTCCCATAGGTTTGCTTAATCCGGTGCCACATAAGCTTACTTGGAGTTTAATTTGAATAAAATAAGCTGAATTTCATACGAGCCAATTTACTCTTCTGTTCGATCGGCTCGTTTTACCTCAATTAAATATTTATCTCCATTTAGTAATTTACGGATCTTCTATAAAAACACTATCAAATGCAAATAAATAAGTCCACATAATATTAACAATAAAATATTTTCAATATAAAACTACAAAAATATCCTCTTAACAAACATACGAACTGCTGACAAATTTCAAACAATAATAAAAAAAAAAAAATTAAGATCGGTCTTGTTTTACAGATCTCAAAAAAATATTATCAATATTGGTATTTTATTTTATTTTTCAGAATTTTACTTTTGAGATAATTAAATCTAAATATTAAATTGGTAAAAAATATATTGACCAATTACAGCAAAAGTTTAATAGCTAAAGATATGCCCTCATTTTTCGTACTCAAATTTAATTTTAAAGGTGTGTTTTGTTTTTATTATATACTAGTATTTTTGCCCGCCTTCAGCTCGGGTGTTCTTTAAATAAAACAATAATTTAATCAATTTATTTTATTAGAATAAATAAATTGAGTGGAATATCATTAGATTACTATGTTTTATCATATTGGTTAATAATGCTCTTTTATGTAGAGTTTAAAGTTTATAAATTAAAATTTAATGATTACTCAAATTATAGTATTACTACATACAAATTTTAAAGTTATTTTTGTATTTATTATAATAGTTGAACGCTAAATACAAATATAAATTTTTAAAAATTATAAAAAAAATATTGGTTCATATTAATCAAATGATTAACATTGGACTGCTCAATCAAAGTTATTTTGCACATTTGTCTTTCGCATAAGTTGGCCATCTGTGTAACGCCCCAAAACTCTAAAACCAAATTTCTGTGACGTCACTGCTGTGTTACCTCTCTTAAACTGTTGGCCAATCAATTTAAGATTAATAACACGTAGCCAAGTAAACAGGAAGCCAATGAATCATAATACAAATCCAGAAAGGAAACCTCACATCATAACAGACGTCCGGCTTACAAGCCTTATTCATGCGACATAACAGTCGACATAACAGTCTCATCTCAACCTGTCAGAGATATTAAGTAACACACAAGACAGAACATAGTGTACCGATCAGTATCATAAGCAGTACGAGACAAGGTAATAGAGTCATAGCATATTATTCAAGACAATCACATAAGTCCACAACATGCTAATGCATCTCTAGGTAGATCACTCATCCCCAAACCCCACATCGTGCTCAGGCTCTGCGTCCTCCCCGGGAATATCTATACATGAAAACATAGCAAGGGTCAGTACAAGGTACTGAGCAAGAATAGAAGAATCGGCATAAGGGGAAACAAGAATTAACTTGATTCCCTAGAAGTATATTTATACATATATGTGGAGATATATTCCGTTTTTAACATTTGTCAGGCATATCATAAAAATTGAACAATGCGAATAAGTAAACATCACACCGTCCCATACCGGTGCTTCAACCACTGCAAATAAGATGAATGATGGATGATGAGATGAAATGTTATGACCTAAAATGTCTATCTACCCTAAATGCAACACATAAGCATGTCTAGCGCGCACCTAGGTACCATGGTCGGTATTCCCTCCCATATAAGGGTCCACTCCCCTTAATGGTCGAGAGACATACCCACAGTGCCCCCGCCGCGGACACTAACAGCTGAGATCGTGGCTTACGGCAAGCGGGTCAGGCTAAGGGTCATGAGCCCTTTCTAGCCAAATACAGACTAGGATATAAATCCTTTTCAGTCTCAATGCCCCGGGAAAGATACCACTATGCCCAATCGGATACCGACTCGTAAACATAGGGTATCCTACCCGCGTAGCATAATCCAATGCCCAGGGAAAGATACTACTATGCCCAATCGGATACCGACTCGTAAGCATAGCGTATCCTACCCTCGTAGCATATCAACATATCATCACAGATATTCACATATCATCACAGATATTCACATATCATCACAGACTAGGATATAAATCCTTTTCAGTCTCAATGCCCCGGGAAAGATACCACTATGCCCAATCGGATACCGACTCGTAAACATAGGGTATCCTACCCGCGTAGCATTATTTTTCAGTCTCAACATATCATCACAAATATTCAGATTCAATTTAATCACATGTCCATACGTAAACCAACGCATCAGGACATAATAAACAACTCATCTCGAGTTAAGTATAATCAGGGGTGTGCCAAGTCCCACATATCGGCACCAACAACTCATCGCGAGTTAAGTGTAATCAGGGGTGTGCCAAGTCCCACATATCGGCACCAACAACTCATCGCGAGTTAAGTATAATCAGGGGTGTGCCAAGTCCCACATATCGGCACCAACTCTCACATCATCATAGAAGCGAAACAAGACTCGATCTCAACTAAGGCATAGTAGATCACCGCTAATCGCAACTAAGTTCAAAGATTGTGAACATAATGATAGTTATGGCATGCTAGAAGCATAAGAAGAACTAAGGAACACGAAGGATGAAGAATCGGAAAAACGAGCAAAAGAGACATGAAGACAGCAGAGACCGCGCGGTCCCCGCGCGGTCTGGGAGTGGGGCGCGCGCCGACCGCGCGCCCTGGGCACGGACGGCCGTGCCGTTCGTGTCGCGCGCTACGCGCGCGCTAGCGCGCCGGGAGCGCGCCGATGCGACAGAATCGGTGAAAATGGCGATTTCCGGCCATTCCACCGGATTTGCCCCCCATTTAAGCCTATTTCTACCCTTGCCTGGTATTGAGGTGGTCCAAACTCTTCCAATACAGCTCCCCAACTCCTCCAAACACCAATACCAAGCTACATAACAAGAAATCAACCAAATCATCAAAACTCATCTATAAACATGAGTTCTTCCAACATACATCCAAAGAGTAGCAAGAACTTGAAATCAACAACACCAAAATGGTCTCAAGTACTAACCTTAGCTTCCTTCAACCCTTATTCAGCTTCCAAACAAGAATCCAAGCTTCGATTCAACACCAAAAGCAAGAATTTCTACAAACACCCAATTTTCGTCACCAACTTTCATCACCCCAAAACTCACTCAAACATCATCAAAATCAAGTGTAGAAACTAGGAAAATACTTACCAAAGCTTATATAAGTAATCCCCCAACTTGATTTGAGGAAGAAAACACCAATTCCAAGCCAAAATGAAGAACCCTATCTTCACCGAGAGGGAGTGACGGGAATGGTAAGAGGAGGATGAAGAAATGGGTTTCCCAATGCCCAAATCAGATTTTTGAAGGGTCAAAAATGGATCCGGGTCGGGTCATGGGTCTCGGGTCGGGTCGGAATGTGGGTTAAAAGGGTTACACCACTTGTCTTGACCACATTGCACCCATTTGAGCACTTGACTCTTATTATCTTGTGAGTTGAACTCACTTATTCCCCCACTTAAATCTTCATTCCCTACAAAATAATCCACATACCAAGTCTTTTGTTAATTAACCATAACTAAATTAAATTAATTATGAGTTAATTAAATCGGGGTGTTACAATCTCTCCCCCTTAGGATCATTCGTCCTCGAATGAAAAAGTATGGATTAGGGTCATTACCTCACTGAATTGGAGTTAAGTCCAATTCGGGATAACGCCTCGCCATGCTTTCCTCTGTCTCCCAAGTGGCATCCTCTACACCATGTCTTGACCAAAGTACTTTCACCATTTTGATCACCTTATTGCGAAGTATCTTTTCTTTAGTGTCTAGAATCGCCACGGGGTATTCTTCGTATTCTAGGTTGTCATCCAACTCCACCTCCTCCGGTTGTATAACCTTGTTAGGATCCGAGATAAACTTCCTCAACTGAGAGACGTGGAAAACGTTGTGCACCTTTCCCACCTCAGTTGGCAATTCTAACCGGTAAGCGACCTTCCCAATCTTTTTAGTGATCTCATAGGGGCCTATAAATCTGGGACTCAGTTTCCCCTTCTTCCCAAATCGTCTCACGCCCCTCATGGGTGACACTCTCAAGAGTACCCAATCTCCAATCTCGAATTCAATGTCTCTCCTGGACAAATCAGCATAACTCTTCTGACGATCCTGAGCTTCCTTCATTCTGTCTCTGATCACTCGTACCACTTCCGTGGTCTGTTCAATGAGTTCAGGACCCATCACCACTCGCTCTGAAGGATCACTCCAACACAAGGGCGTCCTGCACTTTCTTCCGTATAAGGCCTCGAAAGGCGCCATACGAATACTCGCATGATAGCTATTGTTGTAGGAGAACTCCACCAAAGGTAGATGTTCCTCCCACGATCCTTGAAAATCCATCACACACGCCCTCAACATATCCTCCAAGGTTCTAATGGTCCTTTCGGTCTGTCCATCAGTCTGAGGGTGCCACGCCGTACTCATACTGATCTGTTTCCCAAAGGCGGTCTGCAATTCCTTCCAGAACCTTGACAGGAATCTGGAATCTCTGTCGGAAATGATTTCTCGAGGAATACCAAAACGTCTAACCACATGTTGGATGTAAGCGCCAGTCAACTGTTGCATGCTCCAATTCAATCTCATTGGTATAAACACAGCACTCTTTGTTAGTCGGTCCACAACTACCCAAATAGTATCAAAACTGCTCCGTGTCCGGGGTAGCCCGGTGACAAAGTCCATAGCAATGGACTCCCATTTCCAAGTGGGAACATCCAAAGGTTGTAATAAGCCTGAAGGTCTCATGTGTTCGGCTTTCACCTTCTGGCAAGTGGAACACCTAGACACAAATTCTGCCACTTCCTTCTTCATGCCTTTCCACCAATAGTTTTGCCTCAGATCCTTGTACATCTTTACTGCTCCCGGATGTACGGAGTAAGGTGTGCAATGTGCTTCCTCCATAATTTTTCCTTTCAGCGCCTGATCTTTCGGAGGCACACACCAACGGTCCCCAAACTTGATCATATCCTTGCTATCAATCACAAAGCCTTCCACTTTACCCTTACGAATCTGAGCTTTCAAATGCATCATCTCTTGACTTACAGTTTGACTTAGTCTGAGTTCCTCGAGTAATGATGGCACCACCGTCATAGCATTCAACCTTGCTATCGTGTCGTAAGGAACAACCACAACACCTTCCTTGTCCAACTCTTGCCTTAAATTCCAAGGGAGAGTAATTGAGTTCAGTACATGTCCTTTCCTACTTAGTGCATCAGCCACCCGGTTGGCTTTCCCTTCTATGTACTGAATACTCGTGTCGTAGTCCTGCAAAAACTCTAACCACCTTCTTTGCCTACCGCTCATCTTATCTGCAGTGTAGAGACATTTAAGGTTCTTATGATCCGAGTAGATTTGACACTTGGCGCCGTAAAGATAATGCCTCCAAATTTTTAATGCATGCACGACCGCTGCCATCTCCAGGTCGTGAGTCGGGTAATTCAGCTCGTGAGGCTTTAATTGCCTAGATGCATATGCAATCACCTTGCCATACTGCATAAGCACACACCCAAGTCCTCGATAAGATGCATCTGTGTATACCTCATATTCCCCCGATTCATCCGGTAACACTAGGACCGGAGCCTCTGTCACCTTCTTCTTCAATAGATCAAAAGCCTGCTGACAGTCCTCACTCCAATGAAATAATACATCCTTTCTCAATAACTGAGTCAAGGGTCGAGCAATGCTAGCGAACCCCTCAATGAACCTCCTGTAGTATCCCACCAATCCAAGGAAACTACGCACCTCACTGACATTAGTTGGAGGATTCCACTCCAACACCGCTTCGACCTTCGCAGGGTCTACTGAAATTCCTTCGCCTGACACAATATGTCCAAGGAAAGCCACCTTATCCAACCAAAACTCACACTTCGAAAGTTTGGCATATAACTTGTGCTCCCTAAGCACCTGCAACACTGTCCTGAGATGTTCTTTGTGTGTCTTTACACTGGAAGAGTATACCAAAATGTCATCAATAAAGACAACCACACAAACGTCTAACCAAGGTCGAAAAACGCGATGCATCAAGTCCATAAAAACTGCTGGGGCATTAGTTAGCCCAAACGGCATCACTGTGAACTCGAAATGACCATACCGCGTTCGGAAAGCTGTCTTTTCACGATCTCCCTCTGCCACTCGAATCTGATGGTATCCTGATCTCAAGTCGATCTTAGAGAATGTGGATGCACCCTTCAGCTGGTCAAATAGGTCATCAATCCTCGGCAGTGGGTAACGGTTCTTGACTGTGATCTGATTGAGCCCCCGATAATCAATACACATCCGTAAGCTTCCGTCCTTCTTTTTGACAAAGATTACCGGTGCTCCCCAAGGCGAACTGCTAGGTTGAATGTATCCTTTATCAAGTAGATCCTTAAGCAGTTCCTTCAACTCCCTCAACTCGGCAGGAGCCATTCGGTAAGGGGCCTTGGCAACTGGTGCCGCTCCCGGTACCAAGTCAATGACAAAGTCTATCCCCCGGACAGGCGGAAATCCGGGTATCTCATCAGGGAACACATCTGGAAACTCCGAGACAATAGGAATCTGAGTAATTGTCGAACTCGAGGGTGCTGGCGTCATCTCACGCACAGAACAAAAGTATACTGGATACCCTTTTCTAATTAAAGCTGCAAAAGTGACAGAAGATACCACTGAATGTTAGGAGGGTAATAAATCACTTGCTCACCTTCTTCATTGGTGAAGGAAATCCTTGGTATCCCGCAGTCTAATCTGGCTCGGTACTTAGATAGCCAATCCATTCCCAAAATCACGTCAAAATCGGCCAAATCTAGCACCACTAGATTCGCTCTGAACTCTCGCTCTTTGATGATTATCTGTGCATCGGGTTTAATCCACTGGCTTCGCATGAGGTCTCCCGAAGGTAGCGTAACAGGGAGTTGATAAGCCTCCAGTGGTCCCATATCATTATTGGTTACGAATTCCGATGATATAAACGAGCATGATGCACCCGAATCATATAAGGCATAAGCAGACACATTATCAACTAGTATAGTACCTACGCATTTAATAACATAAGGCACTACTTGGGTACTTGTTACAGATGGTTAAGTCGATCAAGATTGAAGTTGAACAATAAACAACTTACCAGTCATGACATCGTCTCGCCCATCTAGCTCAGCCCGCTCAATCACGTTGAGGCGGCCCCCACGGCCCCTCTGTGGTCCACGACCTCTGTCTGCACCTCGTCCACGCGACGCATTCCCACCAGACGCACCTGAAGTAGATCCTCCTACTTGACCTACCAACTGTGGGCACTGTGGCCTCAAATGTCCTGGCTGTCCGCAATTCCAGCAGTGGAGTCCGCTCCTGTACGGTGGCTGTGCATAAGTCTGAGGTCTAGAGGTCTCCCCACCGCTTCTCGGCCTCGTCTGTCTATGCTGGGGTCTACTCGGCCCCCCTGGACCCCTGCGACGAGCGGCCCACACGCGCTGCACATCAGTGCGAGCTCTCTCAATGAATAAAGCCTGATCATATGCTGAAGCTAAGCAGGCGTGTTGGTTGCTAAACCCAGTCCGGATCTCAGCCTTCAATCCATCCACAAACCTCGAAACCTTATCTTCCTCATCAGCAACTAGCATTGGTACGTATGACATGAGTTCCACAAAACGACCATAATACTCAGACACTGTCATATTTCCTGCTTGCTCTAGGTTGAGAAATTCCCTCTTTTTAACATTCATCATCTGTGTGGTGAAAAAGTGGGATCTCAAAACATGACAGAAAACTTCCCATGAAAAGTTGGGTCTCGCCATAAGCTCACTCTTACACGACCTCCACCAATGGAGAGCTGGTCCAGTAAGATACTGCCGTCCCACTCTGACCTTCCAATCTTCTGGGCAGTCTATATTCTCGAAGATCTCCTCCATATGATAAATCCAATCAGTCAGAGCAACCGGGTCTACTCCTCCACTAAAGACCGGCGGTTGATAATGCCTTGCTAGATGCACGTAATCCACGGTTCTGGGTGGTGGTTGCGCAGGTTGATTCGCCTGCCCCTGATACATCCCATGCATAGCGTTAAACATATTTTGCATAAACTGAGGGTCAATGGGCATCTGCACAGGTGGCGGCGGTGGTGGTGGCACTGGTTCGTCCTCATAGTTCAAGTCATCCTCCACCTCTACCGGTTCCTCAATTGGAACATTTCCCCCATGATCATAGCCAAATCCACCATCCTCATGGTACTGTCCACGACCCCCAATAACTGGCCCCTGATTCCTACGAGGCCTTCCCCTCCTCCTGGGCTCTCCACCCCTGCGCGGCGGCATCCTATATTCATAACGTAACGAGATATTCAGTAACACTCTGAAAACAAGAATAATTCTTTACCGAACAACAATTATTAAGTATAGAATTCCCGGAATATCCCCAAGGATTGATCCTGGTTTGATTCACAAACCACAATCCACCCCTATAGGGCACGCAGATAACCAAAAACAATGCAATCTACAAGAATATAAGCAGAGCTAGATGCAATTCCTACACTATATGCTTTCCCCCACACATCTTACCACATGCTTGTGTTAGAATTCTAAGCACATACGAGCAGACATGGCTCTGATACCAACCTGTAACGCCCCAAAACTCTAAAACCAAATTTCTGTGACGTCACTGCTGTGTTACCTCTCTTAAACTGTTGGCCAATCAATTTAAGATTAATAACACGTAGCCAAGTAAACAGGAAGCCAATGAATCATAATACAAATCCAGAAAGGAAACCTCACATCATAACAGACGTCCGGCTTACAAGCCTTATTCATGCGACATAACAGTCGACATAACAGTCTCATCTCAACCTGTCAGAGATATTAAGTAACACACAAGACAGAACATAGTGTACCGATCAGTATCATAAGCAGTACGAGACAAGGTAATAGAGTCATAGCATATTATTCAAGACAATCACATAAGTCCACAACATGCTAATGCATCTCTAGGTAGATCACTCATCCCCAAACCCCACATCGTGCTCAGGCTCTGCGTCCTCCCCGGGAATATCTATACATGAAAACATAGCAAGGGTCAGTACAAGGTACTGAGCAAGAATAGAAGAATCTGCATAAGGGGAAACAAGAATTAACTTGATTCCCTAGAAGTATATTTATACATATATGTGGAGATATATTCCGTTTTTAACATTTGTCAGGCATATCATAAAAATTGAACAATGCGAATAAGTAAACATCACACCGTCCCATACCGGTGCTTCAACCACTGCAAATAAGATGAATGATGGATGATGAGATGAAATGTTATGACCTAAAATGTCTATCTACCCTAAATGCAACACATAAGCATGTCTAGCGCGCACCTAGGTACCATGGTCGGTATTCCCTCCCATATAAGGGTCCACTCCCCTTAATGGTCGAGAGACATACCCACAGTGCCCCCGCCGCGGACACTAACAGCTGAGATCGTGGCTTACGGCAAGCGGGTCAGGCTAAGGGTCATGAGCCCTTTCTAGCCAAATACAGACTAGGATATAAATCCTTTTCAGTCTCAATGCCCCGGGAAAGATACCACTATGCCCAATCGGATACCGACTCGTAAACATAGGGTATCCTACCCGCGTAGCATAATCCAATGCCCAGGGAAAGATACTACTATGCCCAATCGGATACCGACTCGTAAGCATAGCGTATCCTACCCTCGTAGCATATCAACATATCATCACAGATATTCACATATCATCACAGATATTCACATATCATCACAGACTAGGATATAAATCCTTTTCAGTCTCAATGCCCCGGGAAAGATACCACTATGCCCAATCGGATACCGACTCGTAAACATAGGGTATCCTACCCGCGTAGCATTATTTTTCAGTCTCAACATATCATCACAAATATTCAGATTCAATTTAATCACATGTCCATACGTAAACCAACGCATCAGGACATAATAAACAACTCATCTCGAGTTAAGTATAATCAGGGGTGTGCCAAGTCCCACATATCGGCACCAACAACTCATCGCGAGTTAAGTGTAATCAGGGGTGTGCCAAGTCCCACATATCGGCACCAACAACTCATCGCGAGTTAAGTGTAATCAGGGGTGTGCCAAGTCCCACATATCGGCACCAACTCTCACATCATCATAGAAGCGAAACAAGACTCGATCTCAACTAAGGCATAGTAGATCACCGCTAATCGCAACTAAGTTCAAAGATTGTGAGCATAATGATAGTTATGGCATGCTAGAAGCATAAGAAGAACTAAGGAACACGAAGGATGAAGAATCGGAAAAACGAGCAAAAGAGACATGAAGACAGCAGAGACCGCGCGGTCCCCGCGCGGTCTGGGAGTGGGGCGCGCGCCGACCGCGCGCCCTGGGCACGGACGGCCGTGCGGTTCGTGTCGCGCGCTACGCGCGCGCTAGCGCGCCGGGAGCGCACCGATGCGACAGAATCGGTGAAAATGGCGATTTCCGGCCATTCCACCGGATTTGCCCCCCATTTAAGCCTATTTCTACCCTTGCCTGGTATTGAGGTGGTCCAAACTCTTCCAATACAGCTCCCCAACTCCTCCAAACACCAATACCAAGCTACATAACAAGAAATCAACCAAATCATCAAAACTCATCTATAAACATGAGTTCTTCCAACATACATCCAAAGAGTAGCAAGAACTTGAAATCAACAACACCAAAATGGTCTCAAGTACTAACCTTAGCTTCCTTCAACCCTTATTCAGCTTCCAAACAAGAATCCAAGCTTCGATTCAACACCAAAAGCAAGAATTTCTACAAACACCCAATTTTCGTCACCAACTTTCATCACCCCAAAACTCACTCAAACATCATCAAAATCAAGTGTAGAAACTAGGAAAATACTTACCAAAGCTTATATAAGTAATCCCCCAACTTGATTTGAGGAAGAAAACACCAATTCCAAGCCAAAATGAAGAACCCTATCTTCACCGAGAGGGAGTGACGGGAATGGTAAGAGGAGGATGAAGAAATGGGTTTCCCAATGCCCAAATCAGATTTTTGAAGGGTCAAAAATGGATCCGGGTCGGGCCATGGGTCTCGGGTCGGGTCGGAATGTGGGTTAAAAGGATTACACCACTTGTCTTGACCACATTGCACCCATTTGAGCACTTGACTCTTATTATCTTGTGAGTTGAACTCACTTATTCCCCCACTTAAATCTTCATTCCCTACAAAATAATCCACATACCAAGTCTTTTGTTAATTAACCATAACTAAATTAAATTAATTATGAGTTAATTAAATCGGGGTGTTACAATCTGCAATTTGCAATATTTTTGTATAATTTATCATCAAAATTTAGTTGTCAAACTTTGTAAATTTTAGTGATTTATTGATATAGTTTGATGAAGTAATTTATGATTGGGTAGATTTTCATTCTTCATAAGAATTCTCAAAGGCATATATATAAAATGCCTGAATTTATGAAAGGTTCGCCGATTATACAAAAATTATATATACAACACAAAGTCTTGCTATTTTTAGTCAATTCATAACTTTTATATATGTGCATATATATATATATATATATATATATATATATATATTGAATAATTGTCTTTACCATATTAGTTTATTCATCTTCAATTGACACTACTTTTGTATATTTTTTTTAACAATATTTGGTTGTTAAATTTTGTGTATTTCATTATTTCCTCGACATAGAGTTTGTGGAAAATTTTCTAATTATGTACATTTGGCATTGAATAAAAGAATTTTTAAATGCATGCATATAATTTCATCATGTAAAGGCATGTATTCATCATATTGTTATGACTTATGACACAATTTAACAATTGGAATATTATATTATTCATTATATCAATATTGTAATATGGAAACTACTTATGTGGTGGGTAATATTGTACAAAATTAGTACACAATCACCTTGTCATCCAGCTCCAGAGTGAAAGCTGACCCCACAAACCAAAATGAGCTATTTCCAGTCCAGCTCCAGAGTGAAGGCTGACCCCACAAACCAAAATAAGCTATTTCCAGTTCACTTTAACCTCACTCACGCACGCCCTGGGAGACTTCCCAGAACGTCACTCATCCTAAAATTACTTCAAGGCAAGCACGCTTAACTTTGAAGTTCTTATAGGATGATTATCAAGAAAAAAAGGTACATTGTTGGTATGAGTAGTTTATTTCACTCCATTTAAACCATTATATTCTCTAGATTTTTTTATTTTTTTTGAGAAATAAAAATGTAGGGATTAATGAGATTATGTTTAATAATTGAATGGTGATGTGGTTTAGTGTTTCTTTTTTTTTTTTCCTCCAATTTTTAACGAATAATGTAAATTTGTTTAATTAGTATGATATGAAATTTTTTCCGTTTTATCTTTTTTTTTTATAGCCATCGTTCAATATTTTTAATGTTAATGGATTGATTATATTTAAATATTTTTTAGAAAGAAAGAATTAAATTAAATCTAAAAATGACAACATAGTCCGTACATATAAAAATTCAAAAGAAATAATAATTTATTATATATAGATTAAATCATTAGAAATATTAAAATACTAATATTAATAATTCAACCGAAAAATATTTTCGAAAAATATGTTAATTAAAAAATATTTAATTTTTGTCTTTCTATTAAAAAATATTAAAAAATATTAAAAAATAATTATAATCATATCTATCTATTATTAAAAAAAATATATTTAATTTTTGTCTTTCTATTATACAGCTTATTAAATATTTTTTAATGATATTAAAATTTATAGTTAAACCTACTAAAAATTAGGTTTAAAATTTGATTAAATCTTACTATAGCG
Source organism: Hygrophila difformis (assembly GCA_030278955.1). Lineage (NCBI taxonomy): Eukaryota > Viridiplantae > Streptophyta > Magnoliopsida > Lamiales > Acanthaceae > Hygrophila > Hygrophila difformis. Next base: position 35,790,327 of record JAOANR010000015.1, read on the forward strand.
GATTAGAATTTTTTTTAATTAAATATAATTTATGATAGAATAACTAAGGTATAGTTATCTATATAATATGACTAATAAAATATATATTGAAAATAATATATTAATAAAAGAATTATAATATATACATTTAACATATATTTACTAAAGTTCAGCTAAAAAACTAAATATTTACTAAACATTAAATAGATTATAATTTGTTGAGCATTTATATCTTTTGAAAATATATAGAAAGATTTTTTGAAGATTTATTTGTAATATATAGATTTATGATCTAAATATAATATAAAAAGTTTATGACATGTCACAAATAGAATTAATCAGCGATGACGTGGATTAATTAATTTCGTTGATCTTAAAATAAGGATATAATGACTGACTAACCCCTTAAAATTAAGAAGGATACATTAAAATTAATAAGGGCAATAGAGTCTGCACAGACAAAAAAGTATTCAGGATTTATTATATAGATTTACTAAACATTAAATAGATTATAATTTGCTGAGCATTTATATCTTTTGAAATATATAGAAAGATTTTTTGAAGATTTATTTGTAATATATAGATTTATGATCTAAATATAATATAAAAAGTTGATGACATGGCACAAATGGAATTAATCAGCGCTGAGGTGTATCTTCATGATTAATCAGCGATGACGTGGATTAATTAGGTTCGTTGATCTTAAAATAAGCATATAATGACTGATTAACCCCTTAAAATTAAGAAGGATACATTAAAATTAATAAGGGCAGTAGAGTCTGCACAGGCAAAAAAGTGTTCAGGATTTATTATATAGATGATTTAATTTAATACATCGATAGATAGATTAGATAGATTAAATACTATGAGGAGTGGATAAAATCGGCTTCGGCCCTCTTTTCTCACCGAAAAAATACTATGCGAACAATAGGAATGCAATATTACATGCATGATACATCCATAAATTAAATATTATATTCGTGATGAACACAATCCCCAAATTATCCATCTATTTATAATGATGGTCCCATGACAAATTGCGTCAAAATAATTTATAGTTGAATAGGAATGGAAGAACATATATGCCTATGTGCATGCTCTGTGTGATATACACGTTGAAGAACATATATGCCACACGACACACCATCTATATATATATTAAAGCATTAGTGAACAACCCATCCTATATTTAATGTCGTGTCTCCATTTTAAATTTCTAATTTTTATAGATTTTTACATTTTAAATGTATTAATTTTAGATTTTCGCATTTATTTATTATTCATTATATATTTTCAGTTTTTTGAAATATATGGAATTTTCAATTTATATAGAATTCCCACAATATCCACATCTAAAAAGATTTGAAGATTTGAAATTTTGCATATTTTATTTTATCTATATTATTTTGCATTTTTTATTTACTAATTTTAGATTTTCGCATTTATTTATTTATTCATTCTAGATTTTAGCCTATCGTGTATAAAATCTATTATATTATAAATTCTCACTCTATCATCATATCGTGTCACATATATTCAATTTCAAAAGGATTTGAAAGATAAAATTTGGAATTTTGCATATTTTATTATCTATTTTGGATTTTATTATTTTTGAATTGTTTTATTTTATCTATTTTATATTTTATTATTTTGTATTTTTTATTTTAAATTTTACTATTGCATTTATTATTGATTTATAGATTTTCAGGTTTTACACCATAGGATTATTATGATATGAATATACATTTTCAGTTTTTGCACCATATGATTATTATGACGAAGTTCTGCACTAGCAATTAAGAATTATGTTGCATTTATGTTTCAATATGGTGATCATATTGTAATGCCAGTAATTTTTTGTAGGTTTGGTCTCACTTTTGGTTATATTTTTTGGGTGTGATAAATGATGTAATCAAAATATACATTGCATATTATATTTATTTATTCATGTTAAAATATATTAATGTATATATAGCAATCCCAATTTTTAGTTTTTAAAATATATTTAATTTTCAATTTATATGGAGTTCCCACAATTTCAATTTATAAAAAATTTAGAATTTCAAATTTATATAGAATTTATATTAAAAAATACATTATTGAATATATGGAAAATATTTGTATATATTAATTAATGTATATATAGGCTATGTTTTCACAAAAATATGTCACTTCTCCTAAAAGTAATATACAATTATATAGTTGTTGATCGTTAAAAAATATGTTTTATAATTATATCATTCTATTTGTATATAAATATATATTAAATAATATAAATCTTATATATGTTTTATTAGATAAAGATAATACAAAACAATTATAATTATTAAGGGAATTGTGGAAATTCATATTTTATGGATAATTAGTTTAGAGTAAATTAATTATTTTTTAGGTGAATACCAATCCCCAGGCCACATTGGACCCAAGACTAATCCCTCAAGGATCTGCAAGGGCAATTAAGAGGAGCTCTCTCAGACAGTTTTTTGCATACACGAGGCTCGAACCCGAGACATTGCTTAAGCGACTAAAGCCCCCATCCACTCAAGCAAACTGATGTTGCTGGAGAAAATTAATTATTTTCGTAAAGCATAATATAAATAAAAGATCGGATGTATAAAGAGTTATTGAGGGTGCGAATAGATCCATCAATAAATAAAGAAAGAAAATTTAATTTTTTAATCAAATTTTTAAGAAATACTCCATCTATTTTATAATAAGTGTAACACTAGAAAATGACATGAGATTTAAGGAAAGTTAATAAAATTGATATAGTTGAAAGATTACAATAATTAAATAAATAAAATAAGATCAGTCACATTTGACTTTATTCCTTTTGAGTTTTATTTTAATGAATATAAAAAATAATTAATTTAAGTATATTTCGTATAAGTTATTAACCCTCAAAATATTCCAAATATGGTAACATAACACTTATTTCCGAACACCCAAAGAAGGAAGGTGTAACACTTAAAATAGTAAAAAACGGAGGAAGGAATTCATTAATGTATATTTTAACAGATTTACAATTGACGAGAAAATAAATATAAATCTAGCTTTGTTAAAAATTGAAAGGCTAACTGTTGCAAATTTTATAAGTTTGAAAATTTTCATTAGAATGCCGGTACTGAATGGAGTTTTAACATGTGAAACAGATAATATATTGATACTGGAAGAGATATATTATAATTAGGAAGAAATGAAGACGGATCATGCTAAACTATTACTTTTATTGATTGATGAGCAGAAGAATGTATATAATAAAATAATGTATGTAGTTGATAGTAATGATGGTTGATTCTTTTTTATTTACGTGGTGGAACTGACAAGACATTTATTGATAATTTATCTAGAAAATATTATGTTTAGCCCTTAATGGGAGAGGTGATATTATGTTGCCTCTAGCATCCAGTGGAATAGCACCCCTACTCCTTCCACGAGGTAGGACTGCACATTCTAAATTTGGTATTCCACTAGATTGTGTCGAGAATTTTACCTGCAAAAAACTTACCCCATAAAATTATTTAAAATTTCTTATTAAAACAAAGCTCAATATTTAAGATGAAATTCTTAATTGGTAGAATGATTATAAGCCCATCTGAATTAACTAAATTCCACATTCATTTTCTGATGAAAAATTCCTACTCGCAGTTTGTTTTACTATGACTATAGGAAAAGAAAAAAAAAGTCAATGTCAATCTGTTGGATTCTATATTGAAAAACCAGTTTTTATCCATATCAGTGATATGTTGCAATATCTCGTGTCACTGGAAAGAGAGCTCGGAGTATTAATATATAATTAAAATGGATTAACTCAAGATACAACAAGAAATGTTGTTTACAATGAAAATTTTATATATGAGAGAAATTTGCACAATGAATACTTCATTAGGTGATGGAAATTGGTAAAGTTGGTATTGATATTGAAGATGTATAATTAGATGTGACATTTTTAGATGATAATTTTATAAACTCTACGGGAGATCCTATAAACTGCACTACTTCAAATCCAGACATTGTTACTATATATCAACCCCTACCAATGAGATTGTTGATACGATCAATGATTATATCATGGAACGTATATTTACAAATGAAAATGTATATATTTATATCAGTTCTAACAATATTTGTCAAGACGATGAAAGCATAAATATTTGTAATAAATTATTTTCACTTGAATATCTAAGCACGATCAATTGATTGGATTACCGAATCATGAAATATAGTTGAATGATGGTTACATGGTCATACTTCTTAGTAATGTAGATCCATCAAATAAATTATGCAATATAAGTAGGTTGATAGTAACCAAGATGCGGAACCATATAATTGAGGTTAAACTAATTTTCGAGAAACCATGAAATTAGAAAATTCTTGATTGGTAGAATAATTATGAGCCTATTTGATTTAACCAAATTTCTCATTTGATTTCAGATGAAAAAATTATCACTCGCAGTTTGTTTTGCTATGATTCTAAACAAAAGTCAATGTCAACATTTAAAGAATTTTGGACTTTATTTTTCAAAACCACTTTTTAGCAGTAATGTTGCAATATTTCGTGTCATAAGCAAGATGTGACTCAAAGTATTAATGTGCAATTAAGAATGATTAACTCAAGATATCAAAAGAAATGTTGTTTACAATGAAATTTATATATGATGGAAAATTTGCAAAATGAATTTTTTATGTAGGTGACAGTAAAGCTGGTATTGATTTTAGAGATGTATAGTCAAATGTGACATTTTCGGATGATATTCTTATAAACTCTACGGGTGATTCTATAATGGTCATTTTTTCGAGTACATATAGAAATATAAACTGCACAACTTCAAATTCGGATATTTTTAAAAGATAGTACTATACTTGCCACTACTAATGAAATTTTCAGCAAATTGTGAGAAAATTTTTCATATTATGCTTAATACTTATATTTAAATTTTATTTCATCTTAATTTAAATTTCAAATTAAATAAAAATATTATTTTAATAATTATTTTTATCAATCTGTTACATTTGTATCGGACAAGCCACAGAAGCTAAAGAATACGGTATAATATAATTTCTTTTACACAAAATATAATTTAATATTACTTTATATAATATAAATATATATATTATATAAAATCTATAATTATGCCCGTCTAGTTGAATAGGAATGGAAGAACATATATGCCTATGTGCATGCTCTGTGTGATATACACGTTGAAGAACATATATGCCACACGACACACCAATTAAATATAAATCACTAATACACACATTGAACACAATAATTACACACTATAGGGAAATTAAAAATACAAAAGCAAGACAAAACTCATATAGCATATGATTATGTTTCAGAAACACACTTGAAATTAAATGAACAACACTTCATTAAAGAAGAATCAGACAATGAATATAATGAAAATTATGCAAATAATAAATACTCAATTATGCATGCTCCTCACACATAATTAGTTCACAAAATGGCACTGCTTTCTGATCTCCCCTTGACTCCCAGTGAGCACACCCACCTTTCCCAATTTCACCATTGCTGCGGCAAACTTGCTTGCCCAAATGGACCCGTACTGTGCATTTGTCAGCACCAGATTCTTCGTGAGGGGGCTGTCGAATAGGGTTTGGTCGGAGGTGAAGAGCCCCTTGTGATTCTTCAAATTCCGGTAATACTGGTTGTCCAGACGATCAGGGGTGACAATATCGTTGTGCACCTCGGTAATGTTATTATTGCCAGGCGGCGGGCACTTGCCTTTGAGGAATTTAGCAAATGCCGGGTCTAGAGAAGGGTCCTGCGCGACGGTGGCGTTGAAGTTGTAAAGCCTGCTGGAGAAGGAAGGGCAGTGAGCGTCCCCAATGGAGTGAGCACCGGAAAGCGTCACCATCTCGTCCAGCGTCATCCCTTTGGCGGCGAAGTTGTCCCTCAGCTGAGTGGCGTTGAAAAATGGTGGAGGCAGATTCTGCAGAACTTCCGAACTTAAGGATACGCGCCCGTCTTTACGCCCCGAAGGCACCTCGTATCCAATATGCCCTGCGATGAAGGTGCCGTCGCGTGCAGCAAAAGCCAGAATGTCGGCGCAGGACACAGTACCTGGACAACTGGCCTCGAGCAAAGACTTGGCAGTGTCTATCACATCAAACCCTTCGAGGGTGAGGTTGACGATGTTGTCTTTCTCAGCAGGAGGGTTTCCCGGCACCGTATCCAGCAGCACGGAGGCATCACAACCCTAGAAATTAATTAAAGCAGTTTAATGAATGATTAGGTACGCAACATATATGTAATTGAATTGAGGATGAGTTGAGTGTAACAATGTGTAAGGGGTACATTACCCTGACGAAACAATCATGGAAATATAGCCTGATGAGGTCAGCAGCGGTTCCAGGGTGTTTGGACATTGCTCTGGTGACAACCCCCCTCACGATTGTCTCAGCCAATGGGCATGTCGTTTTATAGAATCCCACTACCAGACTCTGACTGTCCGCTGATGAAAATGAAAAATCAGCCCTAGTAGCACCACATGAGAATAGCAGAACCATTGCCATCACGGCCGCTGAAACAATTGAGGACCTGGAATTCATTTTTCGAACAGATTAGGGTTGCAGAAACTATATATGGATCAGTTTCTGCCTGAAGGAATCGATTGACGATTTGGAGGTAAATGATGAAAGCGCCATTACAAGGTATTTATAGTACAAAAGATTAGACGAGAAGTGGTAATTAGAAGAATAATATAATGTTGGAATTGTTATATCATTGAGTAGAAAATGCATGCACTCCTTGATCGTGCATAAGCAGCACTATAGTGGAAATTGGACATCGTGTTCCTCACGTTTGAAATTGTTTAACCCTAATTGCAATTTTTTTTTTTTTTTTTGAACCATTCCCTATTTGTAATCGAGATAATGTTTGGTCAGCTTGCCCAGCCCTTCTTTCATCTCTGTATATAAGATATGCCAGAAAAACGGAAAAAAAAACCCAATTGGTCCCATAATTTTGACAAATTTATCAAACGGTCCCATAATATTTGAATTAACATAATCCGTCCAATAACTATACTAATTATCGCCAAAATGGTCTCAACCCTCCTTAATTATCTTTTAATCCGATGTGGCAGTGCATTAGGGAGGTTAATGGCTTTGACCACATACTCACGTGGCATGGGGGGTGTGCGGTGGAGCTCCGAGATACCTTCAGCTGATTTTCATGTTTTCAAGCTCCATTTTACTAAAATCCTTCTCCCAAATTATCATTTCTTACTTCCAGTAGCTCCACTATCACATTCAAACATGAAAGGATCGGTGTAGAACTCAACGTCGAGCCTCGTGCATATAAAATGAAAAGCTCTTGGTCGAAAACAGCGGCAACAGAAACAATTATTGCAGCTTAATCACCAAGATAGGATAAGGAAGTCTCAGATCTCTTTTTTCATTCCCATTTGTGGCTTATTCCCCATCCAACAGGTCTCTGTTGCCATTACGTTTGAAATGTAATTTTGATTTTTGATGTCGTAATTTTCATCGCTTTTATTGTTAGTTAATCGAAACTTTATTTTGAGTATACATTTGTAATATTTAGATGATTTTAGTTGGAATCGACATACGTTTCGTCAAATTTGGTGAAGAAATGCTCCCTGCCATTTTTCCGGTCAAGAAAGGAGAAATTCCGGCCATGTTATCAAACAACAAGCTGCGGTATGACTTTTTGAATTTTGAGCATAGATTCATGATCCTTACGATGAGAGGAGTCAAATGCATGTAAATTTCACTATTTTGAACAAGATTGGAGCATCCCGGAATTACTATTCATTGTCTTCTCCGGTGAGCCATTTTTTGTCCGGTGCTGCTTTTGCAATCTGAAGTATGTAACGGGGTCCTTGCGCGCTCTAGGTTCATTTTCTGAATCAAAATTGTGGTATGGATCGCCACTTCTCAAGATTGTTGTATGCATTGAGATGGTGTATTTCTCAATTAAGATTTTGCCTTCGAATTCGGTGCAGTACTTCATACACTTTAATCGTCACTTTCCACTAGATAGGTCTGTGTATTTGCTATGTTGAACTTGTTAACCGAGCCCGATCCTATTAATTGTCATTTTCTACTAGATTTGAGTTATAAGAGAATCTATTTAAATATAGGAATCAGTGCCATTTTTCGATTGATAATAAGAGTTTTTCCTCGACCTAGCTGCTCCTCCATTCTCTTTCGGGCGTCAATTCTGCAGCTGCGTTGCCCATTTATCTTGGTCGGCCTCCGATATTCAAACCCTTACGAAACTTGGGCGGAGTCATAAATTGTGACCACATAATACTTCAATCTTGTCTGAAACAGGGACAATAGAGTTTAGGGTTGGGGAGAATGGAGAAAATGGCGACGATGGAGCTGAGAGTTGGGGGAATCATGAAAGTCGCTGGAGGTAGGGTCAAAGAAATGAGGATTTGGGAAAATATTTTTGTTTTAAAGAAATGGGTATTACATAAATCAAGGTGGCTCGACCCACAATGCCAGGTAGGCATGCTTTCAAGTCAAAATAAGATTATTCCTTAATTATCATGCCACGTCAGCCTGTAATTCGATTAAGGAGGTGTTGGGATCATTTTGGCCATCATTAGCATAGTTATTGGACGGATTAAGTTAATTTAAATTTTATGGGACCGTTTGAGAAATTTGTCAAAATTATGGGATCGTTTGAGTTTTTTCTCAATATGAATTAGTTGTTATTCCGACTTAATTAATTTCATGCACATTGACATCACTTAAATAAAAAGGACAAAAACATGATTCACACTTCTTTTTTTTTTCGCTGAACAGCTTATACAGGATAAAAAAAATTTATCGTGAGAGTTCATGCCATACAAATTACAAAAAGACAAACATGCTATGAAAGGGATTATGAGAACTCATGCCACACAAATTATAAGGAGACAAACAAGAGGATAGGGACCAGGTAGGGAATCGGACCCCCAACATAAAGGTTGAAAGTCGAGGGACCTAACCATTTGGTCAAATTCCCCATCCCAATACATGTTTCACACTTGTAAAGAACAACAAAGAAGAAGTTAATAATAGTGCAATACATATGATGAAGAAGTAATAATAAGCAAGTAATAATAATCAATGCACGGTACGGTACGTTGATCCACCTCATCAGTTCACAAAGTGGCAGTTCTTTCTGATCTCCCCCTGTGTCCCTGTCAGCACATCCACGAACCCCATCCTCACCATCGCCGCACCAAATTTGTTCGCCCAAGCCGCCCCCGAATTCACATTGTTCATCACCAGATTCGTCGTCAGGGCGCTGTCGAACAGCGTTTGATCCGAGGTGAAAAGCCCCCTGTGATTCCTTAAATTCACGTAATACTGGTTGTCCAATCGGTTCGGCGTCACGAGATCGTTGTCTATCCCACCGTTGCGGGTGGCCGGAGGCGGCGGGCACTTCTTTTTCAGGCTTGCAGCGAACGCCGGGTCCAGGGAAGGGTCCTGCGGGAAAGTGCTGTTGAAGCTGTAAAGCCTGCTGATGAAGGAACGGCAGTGAGCGTCCCCAACTGAATGAGCGCCGGAGAGCGTCACCATTTCGTCGAGAGACAGACCCTTGACCGCGAAGTTGTCCCTCAGCTGAGCGGCATTCAAGGTTGCAGCAGGCAGATTCTGCCCTACTTCCGAACTCAGAGACACGCGCCCGTCCCTACGCCCCGAAGGCACATTGTACACAATGTTCCCAGCGCTGGCGGAACTGTCGCCAGCAGCGAAGGCCAGAATGTCGGCGCAGGACACTATTCCGGGGCAACTGGCTTCGATCAGCCTCTTTGCCTCGTCGATCACTTCGAAGCCGTCGAGGCTAAAATTGATGGGGCTGTCTTTTTCTGCAGTAGGTTTTCCGGCCACTGTATCCAGCAGCACCGAAGCATCACAACCCTGTAAAATTTCAACACAGTTAATATCCATTAATTGCCGATTGGTTCTTCTGATTTGAAATTGCCAAAATCCCTTAATTAGCTTGTTTAATATATATAGTAGTAAATTAGGGCTTTACGAATACATACCCTAACGAAACAGTCGTGGAAATGCAGGCGGATGAGGCTAGCAGCAGTTCCAACCTTGGCAGATATAGCTCTGGAAACGACCTGCTTGACAATGGTCTCAGCCTGTGGGCATGTGTTGGCATAGAATCCCACTGTCAAGGTAGTTTGAGCAATGGTGGCAGTGGAACACAAGAGCAGCAACAATGCAATGAGAGGTGCAACGAATTTGGGAAGCAGCAGCCTGCAGGAATTCATTTTGTTATGGAAACAAATTAAGGGGATTGATTGATGATATTATACTAATGGATGGATGGATTATATAATTGGTGGAATATTTATAACGTGGATGATTTGGTGAATGATATGATGAAAGGGGAATGATTGGGGGTAGGGTATTTATAGTAGTGGCAAAAGATCCTTAGAATCGTCAGAGGTGGTAATAACTGGTGAGGATGGGATATGTAGGTTGCATGTTGACATTGCATGGTTAATTAATAATTTAATGGTGGAAGGAGGGTATGTATATATATATGCTATGCAATTCAATAGGAGGGTTGAATACGCCATGTAATTAAAGTTGACATTGGACATTTTCTTGCTCTAATCAAATAATTAATTAATGCTCTGTCGTCGTCATTATGACTTTTTGTAATGCTAATTGTGATGATCATTTGCTATTTACGCGCTCCTAATGAAAGCTTCAGACCCTAGCTAGCTTCTATCGAACAACCTAATCATTGGGTGGTGTGCCTAATTATTTGGTGGTGTACTGGTGTAGTAGTTTTCTATTATATTCACCTTGGCTTCATTTTTGCTCAATTTAAATTAAATACCGTGCTTATTGTCGAGTCCGTTCATACATCCACCGTGTTTGCAAACTGTTAACCCCAAAATTTTAGGCCCAATGAATTAATTCATTAGGCCCAGTGAATTTAGCCCAATCTACTTTCGAGGGGCCCAATTCAGAGGCCCGTTAAATTTAGCTCAATACATTTGTCGAAGCCCAATCCAATTCAAGGAATATCCGGATCCATGTGGTAAGAAGCCGCCATCTATCAGTTCAAAATGTGTCCAGGTGACGATCATGAGGCAACGCCACGCGGCTTGGTGATTTGAGGCTGCAACCCTTGGAGAAGATTGTGGAGGGCTTTAAAGCGAGGCACCATCCAAGGAGAGGATCCCGCCACATGAATAACAGGCGCCATCTCCTAATTCTATCCGGAAACAAACGCTACGTTACCACAAAGGGCAACCAAGAGAAGATCGCGTTCCATTAATGTAGGGCGCCATCAAAGGGGAGGGGAATCGGTGCATTGAAGCTGGAGAGATCGTCCTCCCATTGTCTATAAAAGAATGAGGATATATGGAGGCAAGGCATCTACACACCCCCAAGAGGACGCATTTCAATATTTTTTTTACTTCCTGCGAGTTTTTCGTTTCTGCAAGTTTTTCTTGTTTTTCTTCCATTCCATTCCGTAATTTCTTGTTCCTACAGCTTTTATTTAAATTTCTGTAATTCCATTCCTCAATCCTTGTAACCATCTCCATCAATATCAATCAACAAAAAATTCTTGGTTAACAAATTGGCACGCCCAGTGGGACTCGAGTGGAAACCATATTCGCTTAGGAGTGTATGCTACTTAGATCTGGACGAGTAGTAAGGGACTTAACACAAAAATTTGAAGAGATGTTGCTGCATGATGAAACTCCAGTAAGAACACCATCTGAGAACGCCGATAATGCGGCGGCTACCTCTCAACCACCGCAAGGGATAATGCAAGTCCCCATCCTTTCGAAACAAATGCGGCTATCGATGACCGAATTGATGGCCGAATTCATGCCTTTACTTACAAGGCACCTTATGGACGTATTGCGGCCTGCTATGGCTGATCAGACTGATAAGATAAGTGGATCACTGCGAACTTCGCAAGAGGGCTCCATTTCAACGAATGGCACGAATGTGCCACCAAGCATCCCAGGGCTGTATGGCGGCCTACAAAGGACTTGGGGGACAACATCTAGTCAGCCACCACTTTCCGAGTTTGGAGGGCTGGCGAGTTTGCCCTCATTCCCGTCTACTCTTGCTTTCACTCATGCGGCACATAACATGCCGAATTTTAGCATGGCATCACGCCAGACAACAACACAACCATATGGAGTGGCGGCTCCCATGCCATCAGCCGCCATCCCTACTGCTATGGGAGGACACATGCCACAAGTGGCTACAGCACCACCAGCCGCCATGCACCATCATCCGGCCGCCAACAACCTACCGGTCGCCAACCCTCTTCCAGCCGCCAACCCTGTCCCGGCCGCCATGGCTCATCAGGCCGCCAACCCGCATCCGGCTGCCATGGCTCAAGCCGCCAACCTACACCCGGCAGCCATGGCTGCTCAGGCCGCCAACCCTCTCCCGGCCGCCATCTATCCTCAAGCCGCCATGCCTTCTACACAGGCACCCGCGGTGTCACCCGAATTGTTGGCAGATATGATGCAACAACACTTCGGGATTTAATTAAGGCCGATGGAACGACCTACGTACAGGAAACCATACCCGGATTGGGTAGACACTATACAGCCTTATCCTAGAGGCTTCAAAATGCCCAAGTTCTCCACGTTCTCGGGAGACGACGGCAAATCAACAGTAGAACATGTGGGCAGGTTTACTTCTCAATGTGGGGAAGCTGCAGCCAATGATTGGCTGAAGTTAAGATTGTTCAGCTCATCTTTGACTGGACCTGCATTTGCCTGGTTTGCATCCTTGCGGCCGAATTCAATTCAAAATTGGGCCGATCTCGAGCGGGCATTTCACGACAGATTCTATACACCTCTGTCACAGGTTAGTCTTGCAGATCTCACTAACCCCAAACAATTTGCCGATGAGGCGGCAAGTTCTTTTATTAATAGATTGCAGTGCCTTAAAGGCCGATGTACTATGGCAATACCTGATAAATAAATAGCCAATATAACAGTGGCTAACATGTTACCGAGATTAAAGAACATTTAATTGTGCAGGATGCAACTGACCTTGCCCAGCTGGCCGAGAGAGCGGCCCGCGTGGAAAAATTCCTGGGAGAACAGGAAGAGAGGCGTCCTACGCGTCGAGTCCACTTCGAGGAGGTGAGACTCAATGATGAGGAGGACGAGGCTGTGGAGGTGGCTGTTGCAGAACTAGTGCACACAGCCAAACCGCATACGTGTGCGGCTCTCAAGCCGCCAAAGCAAAGAGAGGCTAAGTATAAGCCTGAAGAAGACCTCTTTGACATGGGCAAGGCGGACCAAGTGTTCGATGCTCTACTCAGAGACGGTGTGATCAAGTTGCCCGAAGGGCAAAAATTACCAGCGGCCGAGGAAATTCGAGGCCGAGCATTTTGTAAGTGGCATAATTCGTATACTCATAGCATTACTAAATGCAGGAGTTTTGGGACTGCCATACAGAACAAAATAAAAGAGGGACGTTTGAAAATTGCAGGTATGAAGGTGGATTTAGATCCATTCCCTCAGCTTCCCATTGGTGCTTCTGGACTCATCCCAAATCCAGAAGATGATGGCTCCAGTAGCCGAACTGATAAAGGAAAGGAACACATTGAAATGGATGAAGAGGATGTGGACTTGTTGTCGGATGAGTCCGATCATGAAAAAAGAAAAGAGTTGTATAAAAAGCAACCAAGATTTAAAAACATGTCAAAGGAGGACTTCAAGAAAGTCCTGGAAGCGGAGGAGCGAGAACATCAGAAGAAGCAAAATCCTCCTTTGAGGGTTGAGATCCCTAAGCATGCTGTAGAGATTCATGAAAACGGGAGACACCAACCTATTACTCGTAATTATAGGCATGGTGTACAGGTGGTTCCAACCTTGGTGAGGCGTCCAGAACATCCATTTGGGACTGAAAGGTGGATGAAGAATAGGGCTCAGAACAAAGCTGCTCAAAAGGAGCCGCCACCCATGACTAGAAGTCAATTTAGGCGGGCTCAGAGACGGTATGCAGAAGAGATGCGGCAATGGAAAGCTCAGATCCATAAGTTGGAGTCTTCCAGGCCACGGAAGCCAATACAGCCGACTTACTTCAGAGGAGAAACCTCCGAACAGCGGAGACCCCTTCACCAGAAGATACGTGATACGGGGGCAACGTTGCCAGCTAGGGAGTATAACTCGTCCATGACACCCCATCAAGGAAAGTTGCATGAGGTTTCTAGGAGACCACACCAGCCGCCATCACCTTCCGTCAGGAGGCCAGTCCGAGAAAGACTGCAACCGCCATTACCCTCCACCAGGAGGCCAGTGAGGGAAATGTTGCAACCACCATCACCTTCTACTACTAGGAGGCCAGTGCGAGAGAGGCTGCTGTGGGCAGAACGAAAGCCTCAGCTGCCATCACCAAGGCCTAAGGTAACCAAAGCTGAACTTCCTCAAACTAACATTTCATCATCAGTTTCTAATGACAAAGTAAAAGTTGTCGCCACAACCGAATCTGGTGAAGAAGGAAGCAAGGTTAAGTCTGTGGGACAAAAGTTCATTGAGAAGCTGGACAAAATGGACATGACTCCTTCAAACATGGCTATGGCTAGTGTGCTTATGAAATACATGGCATATTTGGCAGCCCATGAAGCCAGTGAATTTTGGTGAGCCACATAGTTTTGAAGGATTCACGGCTTACTGCAAGACTGTGGAAACCCAGAAGAAGTCAAAGATACAATTTGAAACGAAATCGACCAATGAGGCACCACAAGTGAATTTTGGTGCTATTACACCTACAGAGGTGGAGGCTGCTGTGGAGGCCAATCTCGATAAACCTAAAGTTGGGATTGGTGCCCTAGGCATCATGACTGATGAATATGGCACGATGGATGATATCAATATTGATGAGGAATATGGAGATGGATATGGTGATGTAAACCTCACTATTGACGAAGGGTATGAAGATGGTGTATGGGGTGATGTGAACCTCAATATTGATGAGGAGTATCATGTTGAATTAGACGGCATGGATCTTGAAGATGAGGCTTTCTGGAAAAAAATTGGACAAAGAACTTAAAGAAGCAGACCATAGGAAAGAAGAAGGGCCGAATGACCCGTCCGTACCTATACAGGTTGTTGGATTGGCGGTTGATGAAGAGTTAAGTGATGCTGAATCAGAGATATGGGATGAAGATGAGCCATCATTCGCCAGGCTCATTGAAGATATGGATGAAATGATAGCGGAGTTGTCCCATCCAACCAGAGACTTGCCTCTCACACAAGAGCTTGTTGGCCAACATGATGCACAAAGTTTGGCTTTGGCACAGTTTGCCAAACCAGAGGTGGCCCAAACGAGGCAACTAAAGCCCTTATATGTCAAGGCTCACATTGACGGACGTCCTGTGAGCAGGGTGTTTGTTGATAATGGGGCGGCAACCAATGTGATGCCGATGTCAACTCTAAGGAAGATTGGGAAGAGTGAGAAAGATCTGATCCCCACCAAGGTCAGAATGTGCAGTTTTGTGGTAGAAGCAACACAGCCTGCCGGATTCATAACGGCGGATGTCACTATTGGTTCCAAGACAATCAAGGTGGCTTTCTTTGTGGTGAGGTCAAAACTTGTTATTCAGCATTGTTGGGACGTGACTGGATTCACATGGCGCAATGTGTGCCATCCACCCTCCACCAGCAGTTGCTAATTTGGGATGGCGATCAGATAGAATTGGTGGAGGCGGATCCTCAACCCTTTGCAGGACATGACGCCAATAATGATGAGGCGATCTTCTATTTGGAGGACATCCAACCTGCATCGGCTTTAATTGGTATGGACATTGATCTAGAATCCATCGACTTCACAACAAGCGGCTTCAAGTTACATTCTGCAGATAGCCGGCGTGAAGCATCAAGCTCTTCATGATGAGCAGCCATGACATTTATAAAGATTTGTTGCAGCGGCTCGCCAACACTGAAATAATGATGGGCGCCGAAGACAAGTCTAAAAACCCAACTGACACTCGGCCATCTGAGTGGCCATCACCTGTGAAGCGGACGTTGCCTAGTCCGGAAGCCAAGGAACCACTTGCAGACATCAACCTCGGGACAGAAGTGGAGCCAAAGCTGACCAAGATAAGTGCATCGTTGCCTGAGGAGGAGCGGCACCAGCTAGTGGAGCTGATTCATAAGTATAAGGATTGCTTTGCATGGCAGTACACAGACATGCTGGGACTATCAAGAGAGCTAGTGGAACATAAGTTGCCAACTCATCCAGAATTCAGACCTCATAAGCAGCCGCCAAGACGGTTCGATCCAGACACCATCCCAAAAATAAAGGCCGAGATTGAGAAGCTTCTTAAAGCAGGTTACATTAGAACTTGTCGTTATGTAGAATGGCTTGCAAATATTGTACCTCTTGTAAAGAAAAATGGTCAATTGAGAGTCTGTATAGACTTTAGGAGCTTAAACTTGGCAATGCCCAAGGATGAATATGTAATGCCTATGGCCGATATGCTTGTTGATGCGGCCGCCGGCCACAAGTTTTTATCTTTAATGGATTGTTATTCTAGATACAACCAAATCTTCATTTCTGAAATGATGTACATAAAACAGCTTTTCGTTGCCCAGGGTCAGTCAGCATTTTTGAATGGGTAGTCATGCCCTTTGGATTGAAAAATGCTGGGGCAACATACCAAATAGCCATGAACATGATTTTTCATGATTTAATCGGTCATACACTTGAAGTGTATATTGATGACATAGTGGTAAAATCATGTGAGTTTGGTCAACACTTGGCTCACCTCGAAGGTGCCTTCATCCAAATGAGGCAGCATGGATTGAAAATTAATCCAGCTAAGTGTGCCTTCGGAGTGGCGGCGGGGAACTTCTTAGGTTTCTTGGTCCATGAAAGGGGCATTGAGGTAGACCAGAATAAAGCTAAGGCCATCTTGGAAGCTCGTGCACTGTCCAATCTCAAGGAGCTGCAATCATTGATTGGCAAAATCAATTTCTTAAGGAGGTTCATTGCCAACGCCGCAGGGAAGATGAAAGCGTTCACTACCTTACTTAAAGGGAGAAAGAATGAGACGTTCTTATGGGCGGCTGAGCATCAAGCAGCCTTTGAAGAAATAAAGAGAGCGTTGGTCAATCCTCCAGTATTGGTGCCGCCAAGGCCTGGAGTGCCTTTAAAACTTACGTATCAGCCGCCGAAGAATCTATCGGATGCCTACTTGCACAGGATGATGAAGGCGGCAAGGAGAGAGCTATCTATTACCTCAGCAAGACTTTGCAAGGGCCAGAGGTAAGATATACCACATTAGAAAAATTGTGCTACGCCCTAGTGTACTCCTATAACAAGTTGGAACACTGCATGCTGCCAAGAACAGTTCATGTAGTAGCTCCCTTTGACTTGGTGAAGACACTTTTGCACAAGCCAGCATTAAAGGGTAGGCAAGCTAAGTGGGCTATGAAGATCAGTCCTTTTACCCTTGTACACGTCCCCCAAAAGGCAGTCAAGGGACAAGCTTTAGCTGACTTCTTAGCTCAACACCCTTCGTTGGTTTTGCCAGAGGATCCCAAAGAAGCGTCCTTTATGGGATTCGAACCTTGGGAACTAACCTTTGATGGATCTTGTGCAAGCAGCGGCTCGGGAGCCGGTATTACGATCACTAAAGCCTGGCACCACCAACAATCAAGCGAAATACGAAGCTTTGATATTTGGCCTCGAAACTGCATTGCTAAAGGGTGCGAAATCCATTACAATTTTTGGAGATTCCCAAGTCATCCTGAAGCAGCTAACGGGAGAATATGAATGCAAGAGTCCCAGATTGATTAAGTGCTATGAGACAGCACTAGAACTACTAGGCAAGTTTTCGGATGCCACCATCATACATGTGCCAAGAAGCCAAAATCAAGAGGCCAACGAGGCGGCTCAACTTGCTTCAGGTTGGCAGACTGGTCGACCTAGGGGGGCACCACGCATTGCCACCATCACAAGTGAGCCTGAGGACCAACAAGAGAGTGGTGATTGGAGGACTGAGATCATACGGTACCTCGAGAACCCGTCATCTGGAGGAGATAACT
The DNA here is from genome assembly GCA_030278955.1 of Hygrophila difformis. Taxonomy (NCBI): domain Eukaryota; kingdom Viridiplantae; phylum Streptophyta; class Magnoliopsida; order Lamiales; family Acanthaceae; genus Hygrophila; species Hygrophila difformis. Next base: position 35,808,356 of record JAOANR010000015.1, read on the forward strand.
TGCTAAAAGTAAAAGCTTTGCCATACGCACTGGTCAATGGCGAATTATTTCGAAGGGCAGTTGATGGATTGCTGCTCAAGTGTATAGGTCCCGAGGATGCTAAGTTGGTAATGGGAGAAGTCCATGAGGGGATATGCGGCTCTCATCGGGCAGGGCCTAGCATGAGGTGGAGCATCCACCGTCATGGATACTTCTGGCCAACCATCATGGAGGACTGTATCACGTATGCTCACGGTTGTGAGGCTTGCCAAAAGCATGGCCCAATTCAAAGGGTACCGGCGGAAGAATTACACACAGTCATTAAGCCTTGGCCATTCCGTGGCTGGGGGATGGACATTATTAGGAAGATTCATCCGCCATCATCTAAGAATCATTCATTTATACTTGTGGCCACTGATTACTTTACCAAATGGGTGGAAGCATGGCCAATGAAGAAGATCGATCAAGGAGATGTAATTAAATTTGTGACTGAGTTAATACATCGGTTTGGAATCCCTCAAACAATCACTGCCGATCAAGGTACTGTGTTCACTGGTGAAAAGTTTATAGCTTTTGCCAAACAATTTGGGATCCGTATCTATCACTCTACTCCATACTACCCCCAAGCAAATGGTCAGGCTGAAGCCACCAACAAAATCTTGATAAATATGATAAAAAAGGCGATAGGCGAAAAACCAAGAAAGTGGCATGAGGCCTTGTCAGAGGTCTTATGGGCTTACAAAAATTCTAAGTCCACAGCTACAGGGTTCACACCGTATTACTTGACATATGGTAATGACGCTGTTTTGCCTTTAGAAATAACGGTTCCTTCTCTAAGGGTGGCCAAGCAACATCACTTAGACTTATCTAAGTATGAAGAGGCCATGTTGCAAGAATTTGAAACTGCTGACGGTGACAAGCTAATGGCCTTGGAAAGTATCCGTCGTCAAAAAGCTAGAATGGCAAAACATTATGATAAAAAGGTTCGAAGTAAGACTTTCAGCGAAGGGGATCTAGTGTGGAAAGTGATCCTACCTTTAGGAGTGCATACTAACGAGACAGGGAAGTGGTCCCCAAATTGGGAAGGACCATTCATTGTGACACAAAGACTACTCAATGGTGCATACAAGTTAATGGACATCGATGGTCAAGAACACAAACAGAGTATAAATGCAAAATATCTCAAAATGTTCTATCCATCAGTCTGGGAGTCAGAATAAGTAGCATAAGTGCATCATAAGTGGTCAATCACAAAAGCTGGCCAAAGAAGTAGCAAAAAACGGCAAACAGGAGTAGTAAAAAGTGCTCGCCACAAGGCCGGTGAGCTGACCCAAAATAGTGTATTGAATGAAAATCACAAAAGCAGTGCTAACTACTCGGGGGAGGTAACGTCTCATCACCTAGTAGGCGACGACGCATGACGGCCCACTGATCACGAGCGCGCCCAAGGGTGTCTGTGAGGCGACAAAGTGCTGCAGCAGAAACTCGAGCACGAACTGATAGCAGGGGTCGACGGACTCTCGATAACTCAGCTGATAAATCACGATCATCTGCAGCTAAGCGATCATGATCAGCCTGCAAAGCGGTAGCTCGATCAGACAACTTGAGCAACTCAGCCTCAAGTATGTCAAGCTCACCGGTAGCCCCATGAATGATGCAGTGCTTCTCCAAGATAATACGCTCCGCCTCCGCAATAACTTCTTTCTGCTTCTCAATGTCGCGCTTCGCCTGTGCGACAATACTCTCTAGCTGTGACTGCCTACTCTCCTCAGTCCTAAGAGCCGTGGATGCCTGATCACGCTGAGGACGTATAGCCTCTAACTGTGAGCGAACCTCGTGCTGCCGCGCCTCGAGATCATCAATAAGTGTTAAATCCTGGGCAGACTGATCTGCTGAACTACTATATAAAGGATAGGCAAGGGACAAATCGGTGATAAGCTCCGTAAAATCCGAGAAGGCGGCATCCTCAACAAAGGCAGGGACCAAGCTCACATCGCCAAGAAGGTCATAGAGTCCAGAGACCATCTCAGCTGAAAGTGGACCGGTCTGAGTAGAAAGAAGACGGTCAAACGCCTCACATGATAAGGCAATGGCAGCGCGAGTGCCCGAATCTGGAAGAGAGTCCACAGGGCCTGCAGGAGGGTCCATTGGTGCCTGGAGGCAAACTATGTTAGGATAATACAAAAAAGTCTTACTGTTACAAAAGACGAAATGAAATATACCTGAGGAGGTGGCGCAACCAAATCAGCTGAAAGAGCTGAAGTATCAGTCACGGAGCAATCTGTCTGAGTAGGCGGTACATCAAATCGGCTGAAGTATCAGCCGCGGAGGGATCTGCCTGATCCGAAGGGATCTAAAGGAAAACATCTTTAGAACATATCTTTAAGGATAAGAACAAGAGAAGACAAGAATACAACTAAAGGGTACCTGAGAAGTCGCCAAAGGGTCAACAGTGCTAGTCATGGAGGCGTGATCCACAGCCTGAGTAGGAAGAGGATGGTCTATCTGGTCTCTAGGAGTCTAGAGGATAGCTGTCTTTATAATCATTTTGCATAATATAGAGAGACAAAAGAAAATAGGGATGTAACTAAAGTGTACCTGAGAAGTCAACTCGGGTATAACGGAGCTAACAGTAGAGGCATGGTCGGCCTGAGAAGGAGGATCCATCTAAGCAGAAATAAAAGATGTTGATACTTTACCAAAACAGGACTTGAACAAAGAGTCCAAAGTGGTGAAATGTACCTGATCAATGGAAGCAGGGTGAGTAGCATCCATCACCATGGCTTTAGTCTTGTACTTAGGATCATCCCCATGGAGGATGATATAGTCAGCACGAGCCAACAGTTCATCATATGATTCACTCATAGCAATCACACTGTTCATATGCTCATCAACGATAGTCGTCGCCTCGTGAAGCTCCGCCATATAACTATCGTCCCCGGTAACATCATCCTCAGCGTGATCCTCCACCATAAGGTCATCATCATCTACAGGACCCTCATCCTCATCAGAACGTGTTTCATCTTCACCTGAACCCGATTCCTCCTCACTAGAACCGGAAGCCCATTCCACATCGGAGTGAGCAGTGTAATCCTCATCAGTAGACTCCTCAGAGCTCGCAGACTCCTCCTTATGATGATCATCATCTGGGGCATCATCCTCATCTTCCTCGTTATCTCGGTGGTCTAAAGAAAAGAGAAATGTTAGAAGACCAGGAAAACAATGTATAAAAAGACATGTTAATAAAGGAGACATACCTCTTTGGCGCTTGCGAGATGAGGAGGCTGCAACAGATTTTGACTTCGGGGTACGACAAGAAACGAGAGTAGCTGCCGACCGAACGACGGCACTATGAACACTAGGCTGCTTCGAAGGAGCCGAGCTATGCTATAGGTCCCCAAAGCGGGCTGTAATCTGGTTATAAGAGGGCAAGATAGAGGTGATGTAGGGCGTCCACCATGCCATGAAACCAGCAGCAAGCGTCCCTGTCGGAGTAAAGGGAAGATAACTAGATAACGTCAGACGGGACGAGAGAGAAACCACCGCCTGAATATCAGTGACCGTCATCCTCTTACTCCTAATAGAAACCGGCCACTTCATACTACGAGGAAGTCCGAGATGACAACCAAACTGACGAGCGAGGAAACGAGGACAATATGGCTCGGCTACGATCGGATTATATTGGTCCTTCCTCTTTAGCCCACTCAAAAGCATATGAGGCTTCATACTAACGTTCCAAGTAGACTCTCCATGAAGACCATGTGGCTGATCAGGCTTGCACACAAGCTCGGACAACAACCATCCTATAGGGTCGTACACATATAAGTCCTGATAAGAGGGCCTATGATGAAGAAAAAATCGAATAATCCCTAGACTGTCCCGCTTCAAAAGACCATCCTTGCTAATCTTCACAGAAGCAGCAGCTAGTAACAGGCCTAATGGGTCACCATCAGCAACATCCCTCGGACCAGGATGAGGCACACCAGTAAAAAGCCGAGGAAAGTATAGCTAAATCCAAAGCTGCAGAAACCTTAACGGCCCAGAGGCCGAATTAGTGGGATCTCGCCCACTAGCCAACATATCAGAAATCTTGGCCATACCACTGAACAGGGTGCCAAGAAAAATAAGAACCAGTGGCCCGAGAAAAAATGACTCATAATAGCCCGTACGAGAGGAAGAGCAGAACGCAAGACAGTCCGAGCCCTGGAATAGATAATGAATCGGCTAAACCATAACAGTAGAAATGCCACGTGCTCATCCAAGGTACAAGGTGAACTCTCGGATGTCATATTGTGATCAATGTATGCCGCGTACTGCTTAGTCTTTTTGCCCGAAGGACAAATAGCATCACCAAGAGCACGATCATCGGAAGCCGACTGTGTCAACTCTGAACCATCCATTCGGAGTCTTGTGATCATGACAACATCAAGAAGCGTGGGACCCACAAAACCACAAGGGAACTGGACGGCATTAACACTAGAGTTCGAGAAGCCCATGATGTAATAAATGAGACGATGATCGATCACTACAGGCTGAGTAGACAGAATGATGGCATCTTCAATACCCCAGTTACGCCATTCAGTTGTACGTCCTCCCACCTGCATCCGGCGAACCCACGAAACATATTTCTCCAAAATACTCTGATCGTCATTTTCTTCGGTTCGGGGAACCTTGGTCTTCTTAGATCTAAGGGCAGTGGTGCCAGACTGATGAGACCGGATAGACCTCGTCTGCGAAACAAAGGCTCCAATGAATGCAGCCTGAGTGATCGGACATGTGCACGATAAAAACTTCCGGGGTGGCGGCTGAGACCTTGCATGAGTGGCGGCCTGGACAGGAGTGGCGGCCTGGGCACCCGAGGTGGCGGCCTGAGCGGTCCTCACGACGACGTCCTATTGCAAAATTGGACAAATCAGTCAAAAGAAACTTAAAGTAAAAAAGTGAACATACAAGCAGGTGAAGAGATCGAACAAACCTGAAAAGCCGTGGCACCAGACGACAAGGCAGCGAAGCCAGGCAAAGGAATGGCGGCCTGTCCTGGTGAAGGTGGCGGCTGGCGGCCCGGGGTGGCATCCCGAACAGATGGCGGCCTGGAGCTGGAGCTGGCAGCCGGAGAAGAGGCTGGCGGCCTGAGGGGCAGAAGCTGGCGGCCTGGGACTGGCGGCCGGAGTAGATGGAGCTGGCGGCCTGAGGGGCAGAAGTTGGCAGCCTGGGACTGGCGGCCGGAGCAGTTGGCGGCCTCAGAGCAGTTGGAGGCCTAGGGCTGGCGGCTGGCGTTTCGTCAGCTAAATTCTATGTTAAAATTTTAACAATGTTTGAGAGATACTCAATCAAACAAACGACCAAATAACAAGACAAGCAGCTAGCATGGCATGGTGCTCTAAAACCCTATGTAAAGCGAGCAAGGATGCTCAACAAACAAACATGGTGGTGGATTTGACTAGCTCTTATGTGTCATCAAACAATTCAGAGGTGTTGGGTACAATTCAAGATCAGCATAACATGGGGTTGGACACATCATAACATGGTGTTGAAGAGGTTCGGTTAACATCTACCGCTAGTGGTACATACAGCTAATGTGCCAAACATGTTGCCTAAGCATACATGCAAGTCAAAGTGTCAGATGGAGAGCAAGAACAGAAACAACCCCAACGCTGCATACATTTATGTATTGCTAGCTAGTGATGAGAACAAGTCACGGATGCAATTCAAAGTATCAAGATCAGATACAAGCTTCTACACCTAATGATGCATAAACACACGCAGTCCAAATAATCCACATAAACGCCCATCCGTAGTCTCAAATTAAAGCAGAAGAACAGGACAAAGGAGACAACGAGCTAACTTGATCCATTAGTCGAGCGGACGGACGAAACTTGGCGGTGACTCCGGTTGGCGCCAGGAGCTGGCGGTGCTCCCCCTCAGCTAGGTTGGCGGCGGGAGTTTGGCGGCAGAGGGAGGGGTTGGCGGCGGCCGGGTTTGGCGGCGAAGACTCTGGCGGCTCGTGGGATGCTGGCGGCGCTCGAGGTCAGCTTGCGGCGAGAGGGTTGGAGGCGTTCAACGAAGGGCTGGCGGCAAGATGGCGGCGCTCCACCGATGCTGGCAGCTAGGGCGATGCTGGAGGCAGGATGGATGGCTGGCGGCCCGGGCGATGGCGGCAAGCAAGGTTGGCGGCCGGAGCGCGAGGCGGGCGGCTCGACCGAGGCTGGCGGCGCCCGACTCCGGAGGGCGGCGAGCGTCCTCAAAGTTGGCGGCGCTCCCTGGCGGCATCTTCACCCTAAGCTGGCAGCGTCAGTTGGCTACCAAGGCTGGCGGCAGCACCAAGGCCGGCAGATGACAATGTTTCCGGAGCTGGCGGCGTTCGGGAAACCTGGCGACGGCGCTCCAAGGTGTTGGTGGCCCGGGACAGTCCAACGATGGTGGCGCTCGAGAACCTCAACGAAGGCTGGAACGAACGACGGTGCCCGGACGATGGTGCCAACGGTGGCATTCCAGAACAAGGAGGAGGCGATCGAGCAAAAATAGGGAGAGAAGGAAAAATTTGAAAAAATGCCCAAAAAATTTTGACCTAAGGGAAGAAGTGGCTTTTTATAGAATCTAAATAGGGTTAGGGTTTTGAAATGGGCCTAATGGGCCAGGCTTATGACTCAAACGCGCAGATTTGTCTTAAAATACTAATCAGACAAATAGCGCGAGGGGGCATCTGTTAACCCTAAAATTTTAGACCCAATGAATTAGTTCATTAGGCCCAGTGAATTTAGCCCAATCTACTTTCGAGGGGCCCAATCCAGAGGCCCGTTAAATTAAGCTCAATACATTTGTCGAAGCCCAATCCAATTCAAGGAATATCCGAATCCATGTGGTAAGAAGCCACCATCCATCAGTTCAAAATGTATCCAGGTGACGATCATGAGGCAACGCCACGCGGCTTGGTGATTTGAGGCTGCAACCCTTGGAGAAGATTGTGGAGGGCTTTAAAGCGAGGCACCATCCAAGGAGAGGATCTCGCCACATGAATAACAGGCGCCATCTCCTAATTCTATCCGGAAACAGACGCTACGTTACAACAAAGGGCAACCAAGAGAAGATCGCGTTCCATTAATGTAGGGCGCCATCAAAGAGGAGGGGAATCGGTGCATTGAAGCTGGAGAGATCGTCCTCCCATTGTCTATAAAAGAATGAGGATATATGGAAGCAAGGCATCTACACACACCCCAAGAGGACGCATTTCAATATTTTTTTTACTTCCTGCGAGTTTTTCTTTTCTGCAAGTTTTTCTTGTTTTTCTTCCATTCCATTCCGTAATTTCTTGTTCCTTTACAGCTTTTATTTAAATTTCTGTAATTCCATTCCTCAATCCTTGTAACCATCTCCATCAATATCAATCAACAAAAAATTCTTGGTCAACACAAACATTTCCAATCCTAAATAAAACTATAGATATATTAATATTATATACTCCATCCGTTTCTAAATAAATGTAACGTTTTAACTTTTTTTTTACTGTTTATTGTAACAGTTTAACTTCTATTTTTGTTATAGTTATACAAAAAAATATAGCAAAATGAGATCTCGTTGGATTCGTCTCATCTTGTAGTAAATATCAAATTTTTACAATTTTTATTTGTACCGAATTTGAGTTATTAATAGTTTAAAATGTGCATTAGCATATATGAATGGGAGTAACGTTAAATCGAATTTAAAAATTAAAATGTATTCAATAAAATAAGTTGATCGAATTTCATTCAATTCGATTCGAGTTCTTTTTTTTTTTACAGTATGAGCTAAATCGGAACACGCTATACGCTTGTTTGAATAATTATAAAGGAGCTTCGTCAAGCCAAATTAATAAATAGTAATAATGTTTGAATATTGATAAGAATATCATTATTATATCAATTTTAAACATATAGGAAGTTGGATTTGTAAGTAAAAATTGTGTATGTAGAGTATGTTGGAGTATGTGCATGAGTTGTTGGAATCACCGAAATTAAATAAAGGTTCACATGTTTAATTAATTAACTAGTATCTCTGTAACACCCCGAAATTCATCCTCATAAGTTTTCAGAATGTTACCGCCACACTTGTCAGTCAGGCTCGCCCTTTGGCTAACTTAATTGACAAGTGCTACGGCTAAATATAAATTTTTGTAGTATGAACTTTAAAAATAATTGCCAATTTTATAAAATATAGATATAAGAAAATTTAAAGTACTTAATACCAGAGTCATTGTTCTTTCTCACGCGGAAGCATAAACTAAAGACAATATATAGGACATTAATATTTAAAAGTACGTGGTTCCTTAAAGCAACAATCTTTTGATGAAAAGTAATCCCATCCCCAAATGCTTATGTCATGAGATGCAGTTCATATGTCAGCTCCAATATCTGTAAAAAGATAACGCAATAACTTTTTATCAGTACAACGGTACTGAGTAAGTCAACCCGCTCCACTTTAAGAAATGGGTTTTAAAATAATGGTTGACACTCAAAAAAAATAATAATAATAATTTTCACTTTTTCTTTTAAAATGATCACACACATACCTTTAACAAAATAAATAACTTTCATTCTTACCATTGTAGCAACTATGCACAAGAGGACACCATTTTCCATATATCATATCATATCATATCGATCATAAGTCATGACCAGCATGCAGCGGACTCATATACAGACACACTCCGGAGCCTCGGGTAACCCATCACGGATACACCCAAGAGTATAGACTCATACATGCAACAACGCCGTTTTGGCACAATTTATCAACAATGTCGTCTTGGCATATTTAGAGGGGGAGGCCCCGCAAGACACATCCCTAGTGCATTAGCCCTCTATCTAGTATGGCATCTTACTCAAGTTAATAGTGCACAATGGATTTAAAAGAGTTTTTCACAATTTTCTACATAATATCCTCTTTAAAAGAGTTTTCAACAATTTCACGGGAGTAACTTCATAACAAGGGCATTCAATAATGCCAAATATCATTTCAACATTTAACTCCCATATCAATATCTCATAAATATGAAAATATCATTTCATTGATCTCAAAATCCAACAATTTCTCATTTGGACCAAAAATCAAGTCCAATGTCGCACTTTACGCCAAGTCCGTTTAAAAATTCATATGAAAGGCGATTGCTTTGAAATTTAAACTGTAGATACTCAACACATATTTGAACAAGTTTCATGTTTTACACTTTTCAAAATAACGTATGGAAACAGTTCAAAAATCGAGTTCTTTTCAGAACGTATATTCTGCCAGAAATTCAATAGTGACTCTATAATTTTCAACAGGTTTTAAAAATAGTAATTTGCGACCAAAAATTCTGAAATTTTACTACAAGGTAGATAACATATAGATAAATATTTTTCATGAATAAACCATTTGGGTTTGAAACACTTAAGACCTTCAAAAATGAGGATGTCAGAAACACTATCATTTCTTAGATTTCAACAAAAAGAGATTTCGACCTTTCGATAAAGCGGATCTCATAAATTTTTCATATGAGTTCTAAAAATTATAAAATTTTCTAGAAAGATACTCAACTTAATAAGGAACAAGTTTTATGAAGGAACCTTTGAGGGATAATGGAACCAAAATAGTTTAAAAAGATGGATCTTTACGTAAACGAAAAACTGACATATTTTAGTATAATGGGAATATTCTAATTTTGTACTCTTGAAACATGGATTGGGATCTCCAAAACTTGAAGTAGAGATTATTAACTTACTGAATTGATGTATAAGAGCAAGAAGATTCAAAGATAATGACCGTTATAACACAAGATTCGCACCACAAATTACAGGTTTCACTGCAATCCGAAAAATAGAGGAAAATCAATTTATAATATAAAAATAAAAGATTTAGATGTAACACCCCGGTTTTTGGTCACCCAGGTCGGGGTGTCACCGCCACACCTCCCTAGCAAGACACGGTTTCTCCGAGCTCACTAAAGAGATGCAAGGCTATGGTTTTTCACAATTTAAAATATTCAAACAACCCATTCATATATAATTTAAAAATAATACATCGAAGTTGCAGCGGAAAATAATAATTACATATGTATAAAGCAGCGGAATTTAAATATAGCCAACACGGGCAGAATACGGGTTAAACAGGCCCGTTCATGCAAGATCTAGTCTAATACAATAATTCAAAATAATATATCTTCCCAAAATTCCCCTGTATGCATATGACGATGCATAATTCTCAACTTTGAAAGAAAAAGGAAAAATATGGTTTGGTCAGCAAAAACTTGCTGAGTAAGTTAACACGTACATGTTTATGAGGTTTCAAAGCCTTTAATTAAATTTAAAGGAAACATGTGCATAATGTAATCTATTCGTTTAATAATAATTTAATCGCATAATTTAAAAGCCATGGATTCCATACGATCTTAAATATAACTTGCAAAGTAATTAAACAAATTGCCATAATTTAAAAACACAATTTAATACGGATTTAGGTTTGGAATTCTCATAAACTTCTCGTTTCATATCTTTTAGAGATCACCATCGCTAGGGCTCTTATGTCCGCCAGCCTTACGCCTGGGCTCTTATGTCCACAAGTATCATGGTCGATCTTTTAATTAGAGTTAATCCGTCCGCTAGCCACACAATCAGTGTTTCGCTAGGGCTTTTACGTCAACCTAGACATACACTTGGGCTCTTATGTCCCAAGCCGCAGAGAACATTGACAGTATCTACCTTAGTCATAACCCGCCATATTTTAACCTTCTTGTTTCGTGTATCTTATTTCAAAGAATTTCTACTCGTTTCAACCTTAAAGGCTAATTTCACCGTTTCAACAAGATTTCAAGATTTAACTCCCGGTAAACCACTGTTTACTCTGAAATTCTTGAAAAATCAGGTTTAATTCCAAAAATTCTGACATTTTACCATTGACCCAGAAACATCGAGATGAACAACTTTCATGTTTTAACTTTTTCAATCCGAGATACCGAAACAGGTCAAAAATGTCAATTTTCGTCCTACCATAAATCTGTCCGAATTTCGTGTACAGCAGTTCAAGATTATCAAGATCTATCATAGCAAATCAACTTCAAACTTAACAAAATTTTACAGAGACCTTCTTAAGACATTTTTCTACAACTTTCATGTTCGGCTAAAGATCTAAATCGGCCTATAACTAATGTCAAAACCGAGATCAAGATCAGAACTAAGTTCTGTCAAGAATTTCAAGATCCAAGTTTCAGCAGTTCGGTTTTGGGTGGATTTCACATATCAAATCGTCTCTAAAAAATTCTGAAAAATTTACAGTAGATAGATCTAAGCCCTAGAAACGTTTTTTGTGTTTTAAGTTTTTCCGTTTGAAGTAGTTTTAAGGTTTGGAAAAATTAGACAAAACTGTTGCGCCGGTAGAATTCATATGTTGACAGATTTTTGAAAGATTGGATTAAGCTTTAGTTTACGTGTTTTAATCACTCCCATAACCATGTAAGTATTAACTTACAGATTCATAGATGTCCGGGATCGTCGATTCGGAGGCGTGGCTTCCAGTCCACCGTTTATCTCCTTAATTTGTCGGGTTCTTCGTTCTCGATCCTGATCGGGGTTTAGAATAGAAAAAGGATGAGGTTAGGATTCGTTTTCGAATCAAGAATGGAAAGAGGAATAGATCGGATCTTACCAAGACGATAGAAGACCCCAAATTCGTCCAAGTCAGTCCCTCCTCTCGGTGTTGTGCCTCCGACGACTCCGGAATTAGAGTTTTATGTGTAGAGAGATTTCGTAGGATTTTGTAAAACATTTGGGGCTGATTAGGATGGTTATTTATAGATGGAAAGGACCTAAAGGTCGTCCAAAGGCAGCCCTAGGATGTCTTGAGTCGCAAGGTGTGCAACCGAAGTCGAAAAATCCGGATTCGGGAAAGTAAATCTCGCGACGGGAGATTCTGCTGCGTGGCGCGCTCGTGGCGCGGTCTTTCCCTTATAGGCGCGCGGCCACCGCGCGGCCTCGGTCCAGGCTGCGGTCTGGGCCGGGTCTTGCGATCCGTCGGGCGTTTCCTCATCTCTTTCGGACTTCTATCCCTCTATGTTCTCGGATTCGGATTTCCGGGATATTTTCGGGCTCCGATTTCCTATCTTAATTTTATTCGGATCCAAATTTACATTTGGACTCGAGTTATTGAGTCCATCGGTGTTGGGTTTCCGTGTAACCATTTATTCGATTAAATTGTCTTCGGCTTCCCGGGTTCTCGGAATTTGATTCATTTTTTTTAAAATTTAAATTCCATTTCTCATTCGATTAAATTTATTTATTGATATGCTGAATTTATTTGTTTATCGTATTTATTTTATTTATTGTATTTATTTTATGTTGGAAAATTCTCGGGTATTACAGTCTACCCTCCTTAAGAATCAACTTCGTCCCCGAAGTTGTGTTTCGGCTTTTCTCGTGTTAGGAACTAATCCTTTTGTTTATTTTATTATTTTGTGACTGAACTTAGAATTAAAACTTCTAAGCTGCCTACGTACCCTGTGAAGGGATCAAACCATAACGTAGTTCAAAACAATTTGAATTTGTTTGTTTACGATTTAGGATACATCTTTTCGAATCGAACTCCGAAAAATAGATTTCTACCGAGTATCACATCCTCTCCCCCTTAGGACTTCAGTTATGTCCCCATAACTGCCTATTTATTATTCTCAGGAGGGTTCGGGTTTTGGTCTTGTTCCTCGTCCCTCTCTCCTTGCCGAAGGTTCACCGAATCTACTCTCTTTTCGATCCCCTCCTCTGGCGTTCGACATCCACCAGCCTTGTGACCAAGCTTGCCGCACCTACGGCAGGTTCCAGGCTTCGGGCATTGGTGCACCAGATGTGTACGGTTGCATCGTGGGCAGCATGGTATAAACGCACCACGGTTGTTGTCTCCCCCATTGTTGAGACCTTTATTTCCTTTCCTTCGGGATCCATTGTCTTTCCTATCCTTTTTCTCAAGTCCTTGTGAGTCCTTGTTCGACTCACCATGTTCCTTACGCTTCAATTACTGGATTCGAGCAATTGTTACAGCGCGGTCATATATCGTCTGCAGGTTCGTGAATTGTCCTACTGCAAGTATCTCCCGGATACTAAGGTTCAGACCCATCTCGAATTTCTGAGCCTTGTCAGAGTCGGTTGGTACTATCCTCGCAGCGAATCATACTAGCTCCTTGAATTTGCTGTAGTATTCTTGTACCGTTTGTGCACCTTGCTTTAAGTTGATGAATTCCTCGTACTTCGCAGTCTTGGTGCTCAGTGGGTAGAATCTTTCCCTCAAAGCTTCCTTAAGTTTTTCCCAGGTGTAGGCTTCTTCGTCTTCCACTGAATTCGCTTGGAGATTTTGCCACCACTCATCGGCTTCGCCTCCTAGGTAGTAGGTCACTACGTGTATCTTCTCCTCATCAGGGCACTTGATAGCATTCAAGAGCTTATCAAAGGTACGGATCCATCCTTCCAACTTCGCCGGATCCTCTTGGCCGTCATAATGGGGTGGGTTATAAGGGTTCACTAATGCCAAGTAGTTGACTCGGGCTACTGGCGGAGGTACTGTTTGTGCCCTATGCACCTCGGCATTTCCTAATGCTACAAGGACTTCCTCCATAGTCCTTAGATGTTCTTCCATGTTGTTGGGTGCAGGAGGTACTCGTTCTCCTAAGTTTTGAGGGGTCTCATTGTTATTGGCCACGTTGGGGAGGTTAGCGTCAGTGCCGTTTGGACTTACCTTCCTTGGGTTTCTCCTAGGTGCCATTTTCTGTTATAACGTATATAGATTAGTTTATCAGAGTTTAGATAGATCACTGGAACAAGAAATTTGCTAAATTATATGTGAGATCAAGTGTTAAACGCGCGCCCATAAGGCCACGTTTAGAGCATCGTGGGTTTCAAGTTTCGAATTTCGAATTTTCGGATTTGTTGTTTGGAAATCCAAACAAGATTTTTGGAATAAAGAGTGTTTTAATAAAAACTTGATTTTTATTGTTCCACATAAGGAAATTTTCTAGTTCGTACAAGGATAGGAATGGCTAGAGCCGAGATTTGTTATGCTTAGGCGTGCGCTTAGATGAACGCGATCTAGAACTAAGGCAAGATCAGTCTCTAGTTAGCGTTCCTAATTTGATGTCAAGCCTCTAAGTCATCTAGTGCAAGCAAAAGGTCTAAGTTAATATTCGCCACGATTCTAGGTTAACTTCGCCAAGATTCTAAGTTAAAATTCGCTAAGATTCTAAGTTCTCTACATAAAAGAGATGCAATATACAAATGCGAATGATGATTTTCCCCCAAAAATAATTTATGCACTATATATATATTTTTCCCATGGGTTTTAAAATAAAAATTTTTGCATGGAAATAATACTTTAAAATTTAAAATAATAGTCAAAATATTAATAATAGTTTAAAAATAATAATGGTTTAAAAATAATAGTTTAAAAATAGTCGGGCTCTGATACCAACTTGTAACACCCTGGTTTTTGGTCACCCAGGTCGGGGTGTCACCGCCACACCTCCCTAGCAAGACACGGTTTCTCCGAGCTCACTAAAGAGATACAAGGCTATGGGTTTTCAGAATTTAAAATATTCAAACAGCCCATTCATATATAATTTAAAAATAATACATCGAAGTTGCAGCCGAAAATAATAATTACATATGTATAATGCATCGGAATTTAAATATAGCCAACACGGGCAGAATACGGGTTAAACAGGCCCGTTCATGCAAGATCTAGTCTAATACAATAATTCAAAATAATATATCTTCCCAAAATTCCCATGTATGCATATGACGATGCATAATTCTCAACTCTGAAAGAAAAAGGAAAAATATGGTTTGGTCAGCAAAAACTTGCTGAGTAAGTTAACACGTACATGTTTATGAGGTTTCAAAGCCTTTAATTAAAGTTAAAGGAAACATGTGCATAATGTAATCTATTCATTTAATAATAATTTAATCGCATAATTTAAAAGCCATGGATTCCATACGATCTTAAATATAGCTTGCAAAGTAATTAAATAAATTGCCATAATTTAAAAACAAAATTTAATACGGATTTAGGTTTGGAATTCTCATAAACTTCTCGTTTCATATCTTTTAGAGATCACCATCGCTAGGGCTCTTATGTCCGCCAACCTTACGCCTGGGCTCTTATGTCCACAAGTATCATAGTCGGTCTTTTAATTAGAGTTAATCCGTCCGCTAGCCATACGATCAGTGTTTCGCTAGGGCTATTACGTCAACCTAGACATACAGTTGGGCTCTTATGTCCCAAGCCGCAGAGAACATTGACAGTATCTAGCTTAGTCATAACCCGCCATATTTTAACCTTCTCGTTTCGTGTATCTTATTTCAAAGAATTTCTACTCGTTTCAACCTTAAAGGCTAATTTCACCGTTTCAACAAGATATCAAGATTTAACTCCCGGTAAACCACTGTTTACTCTGAAGTTCGTGAAAAATCAGGTTTAATTCCAAAAATTCTGAAATTTTAACACTAACTCAGAAACATCGAGATGAACAACTTTTGTGTTTTAACTTTTTCCATCCGAGATACCGAAACAGGTGAAAAACGTCAATTTTCGTCCTACCATAAATCTGTCCGAATTTCGTGTACAGCAGTTCAAGATTATCAAGATCTATCATAGCAAATCAACTCCAAACTTAACGAAATTTTACAGAGACCTTGTTAAGACATTTTTCTACAACTTTCATGTTCGGCTAAAGATCTAAATCGGCCTATAACTAATGTCAAAAATGTGATCAAAATCGGACCTAAGTTCTGTCAAGAATTTCAAGATCCAAGTTTCAGCAGTTCGGTTTCGGGTGGATTTCGCATATCAAATCGTCTCTAAAAATTCTGAAAACTTTACAGTAGATAGATCTAAGCCTTAGGAATGTTTTTCGTGTTTTAAGTTTTTCCGTTTGAAGTCGTTTTAAAGTTCGGAAAAATTAGACAAAACTGTTGCGCCGGTAGAATTCATATGTTGACAGATTTTTGAAAAATTGGATTAAGCTTTAGTTTACGTGTTTTAATCACTCCCAAAACCATGTAAGTATTAACTTACAGATTCATAGATGTCCGAGATCGTCGATTCGGAGGCGTGGCTTCCAGTCCACTGTTTATCTCCTTAATTTGTCGGGTTCTTCGTTCTCGATCCGGATCGGGGTTTAGAATAGAAAAAGGATGAGGTTAGAATTCGTTTTCGAATCAAGAAGGGAAAGAGGAATAGATCGGATCTTACCAAGACGATAGAAGACCCCAAATTCGTCCAAGTCAGTCCCTCCTCTCGGTGTTGTGCCTCCGACGACTCCGGAATTAGAGTTTTATGTGTAGAGAGATTTCGTAGGGTTTTGTAAAACGTTTGGGGCTGATTAGGATGGTTATTTATAGATGGAAAGGACCTAAAGGTCGTCCAAAGACAGCCCTAGGATGTCTTGAGTCGCAAGGTGTGCAACCGAAGTCGAAAAATCCGGATTCGGACGAGTAAATCTCGCGACGCGAGATTCTGCTGCGTGGCGCGCTCGTGGCGCGGTCTTTCCCTTATAGGCACGCGGCCACCGCGCGGCCTCGCTCCAGGCTGCGGTCTGGGCCGGGTCGTGCGATCCGTCGGGCGTTTCCTCCTCTCTTTCGGACTTCTATCCCTCTATGTTCTCGGATTCGGATTTCCGGGATATTTTCGGGCTCCGATTTCCTATCTTAATTTTATTCGGATCCAAATTTACATTTGGACTCGAGTTATTGAGTCCATCGGTGTTAGGTTTCCCTGTAACCATTTATTCGATTAAATTGTCTTCGGCTTTCCGGGTTCTCGAAATTTGATTCCTTTTTTTTTTAATTTAAATTCCATTTCTCATTCGATTAAATTTATTTATTGATATGCTGAATTTATTTATTTATCGTATTTATTTTATTTATTGTATTTATTTTATGTTAGAAAATTCTCGGGTATTACATTAGATCTCTAAGATACAAGGTTATAAGGAGGATATCTTACTAACCAAGTGTTGAGAAGAGTTATAACTCTAGAATGATGAAGGTTGCCAAGCCTACATAACTCCACAATCCTTAAGATATGCTCACTATATGGGAGAACTTTGAAGAATAGAATGGATAGTGAATTTGGCTAATGAGATGGATGAGATTGGTGTATTTGAAGGCTAGAAACTCCCTCTATTTATAGGCTAAGATTTGAACAATTGAACATGACACATTGTGAGAGTGATTACAACCTCACCAATCATCCAATTAAGTGTGTCTTGAGTAATAATGGTTAGAGTATTTGTATCCACTCATTTGGTCCTTATAGCCTAACAAAGATGCTATTAATTTGGGAGACTATTAATTTTGTCCATCATGTTGTCTATTAACATAATGGTTTGCCTATTATGGAGGCTATTAATCTTGGTGGGTTCAAGAGATAATTTATCACCTTTCTTTGCTAGCCATTCATCCAAGACACTTGTTAATCATGTTGATTTTTCATTTATTTGTTTAGGAAGAAAATTTCTTACAATTGCTTTTAATCTTATATTTGTGTAAGTAGTGTATCATGAAAATGATTGAAGTATTAGCTTGTCTAGAAAAATCATTATTCTTGCCATTATTTAGTGGCATGCATTTATACTCAATGAGTTGGATATGATAATATAATATTTATTTATTTATTTCAAGTATTGTATTTATATTAGTGTGCTTTCAATAAGATAATAATAATATACTTGCATAGTTTTATTTTATTCACAACAATACTCAAACCACAAAGTCTTCATGTCATCATCAAATAAAATTATAATCTATGAATATATTTTCTCATATATAAAAGTTATTTCTCATAAATTCACATAAACTCATACTTTTATTTTTATAAAAATTTATTCCATAATGAATATCAAAATACTTAAATATTCACATACTATCCTCATAATAATTTTCAAGACCAATGTGTATATATATAAAAGCTTATATATATAATTTAAACAATAGATTTAAAAAATATTCCATAAACTATATAATTCTATTACCCTTGATATTGAAATTCATATTTCTTTTGGAAAAGATAAATTTACATATATAATTTTACAAGTGTTATTTTGTAGAAAAAATCAATATACTAATTTTTTAAGCAAGTGTTTAAATATTTAATAAAAGTCTACTTAATGAATTATAATTATTTCGGGTAATTTCTATGGTATTACAATCCACCCTCCTTAAGAATCAACTTCGTCCTCGAAGTTTTAATGATGAAAACTACTGTGGCAATCTAATATGCGGAATACAAGACAAAAGTTAATGAAAAAAAGTTTTAGGAGATTTTGAACATACCCTATCAAGATTGTGTCGGGTGGTTACATCATCCTCCCCTTAAGCCTACAGTTATGTCCCCATAACTGTTATTTAGTCGTTTAAAAAGAGATTGGGGTAGCGTTGCTTCATATCATCCTCTAGTTCCCATGTTGCTTCTTCCGTACCATGATTGGACCAAAGTACTTTAACAATGCGGGTGGTCTTGTTCCTTGTCGTTCTTTCTTTGATGTCGAGTATTTGGATTGGAAACTCTTCATAAGTTAGATTTTCTTTGAGTTCAATTATTTACTGTTGAAGTACATGGGTTGGGTCATGCACATATTTCTTTAACTGTGAAACATGGAACACATTGTGCACTCAAGATAGTTGTGGCGGTAGGGCTAGTCTATATTGTAAGGATCCGATTTATTTTAAATGGACTGTTTTAATTATTTAGGGATGGGTTAATTACACTCAAGCCCGGATGGGGTTATTTTCAATAGTTGAGGATGAATAGGGGAGTGATTTATAATTATTCACATTTTGGAAGTAATAAGGGGTCTTTTTTTGTATTTTGAAAAAAAAAAGAAAAGGAACGGGAGATGAGATAGGGGAGAGGCCGACACATTGAAGGGTTTTTGGGGTGATCTTCGGCTCTTTCAAATCATTGCGTTTCTTGGCCGATTGATTAATCGGTTGTTGGTAAGTGTTTCTCTTCGTCATCTTCTTCGTAGTGATTTTTATTTCGTGCGTTTTGGTGGTGATTTGGAGATGTTTTGAAATGGTAGGATTTGTGGATTTTTGGTTTGATCGGTCGAGTTCGTGCCGAACATCCCGGAGGTTTTATTGATCACTCCTAATATCGAGGCAAGGTATGCTTAAATTACGTGTTTGGGGGTATTAATTGGATTCGGCAAGAGGATTATGTGTATTCTTATTAAGATTTTTCAGATTTTATTGGTTACATATTTCTATATATATGTATTTATACACGGCTGCCTATATATGAAATTTTCTGTTCTCACGGGTGAGAAAGGCATTTGGATATTTATATAGATACAACGAGTATTATAATCAGTATAGTATCCCGGTTGAGTTGATCTGAGTGTGTAGTTGGTGATCTGTATTCCAATTTGCTTATTTGGTTCCCATGGTGAAGGCCGATCTGGAGCAAAATTATATTTATAAATGATTATCGTTCAATTCATTTTTCAATTGCTTGTTCAGTCCACTTTAGCATTTGAATCTTGTGTAGTGAAGTGCACATAGTCAAATAGGATGGCAGTGTTTGAAAATTTGGTGCAGGATCGTGTAGTACTCACTTCCTATATTTTATATCATCCTTCTAGACATGTTTTAATGGCCTGAAGTGTAGTGGACAATTTGCTAGATATTACTTTATTCAATTTCCTTAATAATCAGATTGCTTGGGACTGTTAATCTAGTTTATATGTTATATGGTTTAAATTTGAGATATATCCCACAAGTACTCTCATTTAATTATGGTTATGAGCTTTGATTTTGATGAGATTGACGGATATGAACCCGATGGGTTGTTTTGATGACTTATCTGATCGGGCAGCCTTCACCGGTGTTGTTGAGTCCCGATGACCCTACGGGTAGGATTATTGGCTGTGAAGCCTGTTGGCCCTTCGGGGTGGATGATTTGGGTTGTGATGCCTGTGGTCCCTGCGGGGATGGTGTATGTTACCCTGTAGCGGGTTGGAGTTAATGATATCCTCACCTGTGGGTTCATACCGCCCGGGTTTTTAGGTGCCGGCTAGGCATATTCTTTTGCATGTGCATATAGGATAGATAGGTGTATGTTAGGTCATGCATCACGTGCATAAATTGTATGCTTGTGGTTGAAGCACCGGTATGGGACGGTGTGATGATTAACTGCTTTATTTATATTCAGTTATGTTATTCATGCTTTTATTATTTATTATTATTATCATTAATTGTTGTTGCTTTGTTTTCCCTTACCCCCGGTGTAACACCCCGGATTTGGTAACCCAGGCCGAGGTGTCACCGCCGCATCACCCTAGCAAGACACGGATTCCCGAGCTCGCTAAGGAGGTGCAAGGCTTATGGGTATGCAAAGTTTTAAAACATTCAACAATGAATCCGGAATCCAATAATACTTTAATCAAGTACGGTAGTAAAAATCATCATGCATGGATAAGGTAAATGCAGCGGAAATGTAATCACGGCCAACACGGCCAAAACCTCGGGTTAAACAGACCCGGTAAGCAGTAATACGATGCAGAAAGCGAAAATGTTCATAAATAATTCCCCCCAAGTGTATGCGTATGCGTCACTCGACATACTCTGTAAAAGAAAAATGACAACGGTTGTCAGTATAAAAATACACTGAGTAAGTTAATCCCTAACTAACAAATAAAAGGGGTTACATGTGTTAAACTAAAGATTTCGCTTACCACACGTAATGTTAAAATACATAGTTTATTGCAGCGGAAAACATGATTAAAGGACTAAATTTTAAAAGCGTAATTTAAGCATAATTTAAGAGGCATGAATTTTAAATACATAATTAAAGACATGATAAATACGATTTAAGCATAATGAAACACTCACACAAGTCTTTTACATTTATCCCGTAGACTAAGAAGAGGACACCATACCGGGAGATTACTAACGAGGCAATCTCAACATAGGACCACTAACGAGGCAGTCCAAACAATGGGAGACCACTAACGAGGCAGTCTCAAAAGATAGTAGGACCACTAACGAGGCGATCCAAAAAGATAGTAGGACCACTAACGAGGCGATCCAAAAATACAGCGCGCGAGATCACTAACGAGGCAATCTCAGATAGTAAGGAGACCACTAACGAGGCAGTCTCAAAGATAATGATAGCATGACGATCGGCTCAGCCTAGTGAACGGGATTTTTCGAAAGTTCGTATTTCAAAGTTATCAAATGATCGATATCGCGTTTTCATAGTTCGAGTTTTCTCAAGTTCGAAAAATCCTATTCGAGGCAGTTTACGCCTTTCTTAATTAAAAATTCGTCTTTTCACCAAAAATTCTGAAATTTTTACAGTAATTCAAAAACACACACACGAACAACTTTCATGTTTTAAGTTTTTGGAAATAAGGTTCCGAAGTGAGTCGAAATTCGAGTTCATTGCAAGGAATAATTTCTGTCTTAAAAACTGTTTTCGTCACAGGTTCGTGCAACGCCGATTAAAAATTCATTTCAAAACCAATCGATGCGAAATTTTACAGTAACTACAAAACACGTTAAGGAACAACTTTCATGTTTTAAGAATTTGGAAATAATGAATTCTTGGTACTCAAAAATCGACCACAACTCACTGCATACTCGCGGGTTCCGAATAGGGTTTAAAACAGTTTTGAAAATTCGACCGATTGACATATCAAATGAACACCAAAATCCGTGAAATTTTATATGCATAATCTAGACACAATTATCTACAACTTTTGTTTAGGAATGCAAATTTAAATCATTCGAAAAAGGGGTGAAAAACACGCATCAAGTTGAATATGGAAATCTGTCACAGTTTTAAAACGTTCGGGTCGACACAGAAAGTTTACGGCGTGATTTGGGATAGCAAAACTTAATGTCAACGGCTGAAATTTGGACACAAGATAGATAAAGGTGTTAGGAACAACTTTTATGTTGAAAAGTTTTCGGTTTGAATTCCCGAAGGTCGAGTTTTAGGAGAGTCTTTGAAATTGGACGAAAATAGGGTTTTTGAAAACCGATTTTTGTTACAAGCCTATATCTCGAGATTTAAACAACAAACAACCACGAAAATTTGTGAGTAAGGTCTTAACTTACTTAGAATGAGGATAGGGTCGCTGGATTGGGTTTCCGGGTGTCCTAGGGTCACGACGAACGGCCAACTTCTCCGATCGCTTTTTGTTCGTTTTCCGACGGGAAGTCGTAGTAAGGAAAAAGGGTTAGAATATGAGTTTCTGAGATATATGGACGAATTAAAACTTTGTACAATAACTTACCAAGAGTCTAGAGGGCAGGGCTTGGTTCCTTTCGCCTTGCCGTCGCCGGAATACTTGCCGGAAAGTGAGTTCGGAGAGGTTTCGACTTGGAGAGGAATATTGGAGGTGGCTAGGGTTTGTTTGCTGGAAATTATGGGGGAGGGGCGGCCACACAGCCTCTATAACCTTCCCCCATTGCCTTGATCCGTTTCCCCTTGATAGGGGACGGATTTTTGGCAAGAAAATCACCATGGAAGGAAAGTTTACACCTCCTGCACCTCTGGCGCGCTGGTGACGCGCACATAGGCCTTTGTCCGCGCGGAACACGCGTGGTCTGCCCTGGAGTCGCGACTCCTCCGTCCGCGCGGTGGCCGCGCGGCGGCGCGCGGAGAGCGCGGGCCGGCCGGACCGGCCGGTTCGGCGGTCCGCGTGTTCCGTCGGGTCTTTCCTTGCTTTCCCTATCGGTTTTCTACGTGTTAGCTCGATTCCTTGGGTCGTCTCCGGTTCGGAATCTTTTCCTTAAACTTGTTACGAGTCCGGCTTATCGCTCGCAACATTTCCGTGTCCTAATTAGCCTAGTCTAAATTGGTTCCAACTCCTCCTATCGTCCTTGTGATCTATTTCGTGATTTATTTTGTGATTTATTTCGTGACTGAACTTAGAAATTAGTTCCAAGCTGCCTACGTACCCTGTGAAGGGATCAAGTCATGACGTAGTTCAAAACAATTTGAATTTGTTTTTCCTCGGGTGTTACATCCTCCCCCCCTTAAGAATACAGTTATGTCCCCATAACTGTGGTCGGGTCATCTTGGAAGAGGGTAGGGTAACGTTGCCTCATGTCGGCTTCTAATTCCCAGGTTGCCGTTTCTGTCTCGTGGTTGGACCACAGGACCTTGACCATCTTTACAGATTTATTCCTTGTCACCCTTTCCTTGTAGTCGAGTATTCGCACCGGGGTTTCTTCATAGGTCAAGTCATCGTCCAATTCGATTACGTCCGGTTGGAGTACATGCGAAGTGTCGGGCACATACTTCTTCAGTTGGGGGTCGTGGAGCTCGTTATGGATACGAGCAAACTGTGGTGGGGACGTTAGTTAATAAGCAGTTTTCTATTCCCTACGGAATTCCTTATGGTCCCTATGTATTTACGTCCCGAGGGTTTCCTGTAGTCATGCGAAAGGAGGACGTGAGGCAATTCTGTTGTCCTTGCCCGGAATAATGCCAGGTGATGCTCCATGTCGTCGTATTTCACTGTCAATGTATGCCCGGGTTCAGTGAGGAGCGTATATCAAAAGAGATTGAGCAGAACAGGAAAAATAAAACTCCCTCCGGGTCCCGCGCGGTAATGAGCCCCAGCGCGCGGAGAGCGCGCGGCTCCCTCTGTTCGAGAAAATAGGGCTCGCGCTCCGCGCGAGCCACTTCCCCCATTTTCCATTCGAGAACACACCCCCAATTCTCTCTAAATCCGGCGAGTTACCTTCCTGTCTGCTTGATTTCGACTTCAATTTCACTCATCGAGGTACGATTCTACTAAACCCACTTACTAATTTCAACTTTTATGTTTTGTATGACTTGATTTGTGAGGAGATTTAGGAAATTAGGGTTTGTGTACAAAAATTGGGGGTTTGTGACTTTTAGGCTTGATTTGTGCAAATTAGCAAGTGTACGTGGCAATTGTTGTTACTCTTGTTGCCTTGCCTATGTTTATGTTATAATGTGTTTATGTTTTTGGCAAATTCTTGTTGAATTCGAATCCTTAGAAAGGCTATGAAGTTTTTGATGTTTGGTTGTTATTGGGGTGTGGTTATTAGTTCGTTCCCCTGTTGTTTGGTGCTGTAGGATATGCTGTGTTGTTATTAGAATGATTGTTTCATTCTGTGGGCAATTTCCGTGTGTTGTTAGTAACTTAGGTTTTGGTTTATTGCGCATATAACATGTTCGACGAAATGCCACAAAGGGTTTGTGCACTAGTTTGAGCATATCCTTTGTCTAGATTACCTCCTGGTTGGTCTTAGCAAACGGTAGGATTTGTTGTTCTTACGGTATATTCGCGTTGGAAGTGTATATTAATGCCCTTTTCGTATTTTCGCTTGACTTCTGTGTGGGACTTAGCCTTATAATCGGTATTTGGTAACTTGCAGGATGTTGCTCTTTTTGTGGGTCGTTTTGGCGTCTCTCATGTGTCCTCCGAGGACTAGGAGACGAGTTGCTGATGAGGCTGGCCCCAGTCATGCCGCTCCGGCGATGCCTGATTTCGACGAGAGCGAGTCAGAGGAGGACGAGGAGCAGCGGGGCCCGCGACTCAGGGGTCTCCCGGACGAGGTGCGTCCTCACCGGCACGACAGGTTCCGGTTTAGGACGAGGGCTGCCCAGGACTTTTATTTCGACGAGCTTCGTCGAAACAGGGCCTACGTCCCTGAGAGAGGCATATATCCCCTTCATATGGGCGATGACAGGGTCAGTGCAGTCTTGGAGTATCTGCAGTGGACCGGACTGGCACGCCACCCCGAGGGCGTCGCCTCCGGTTATTTGGCTATGGAGGTTATTGCCAACATTGGCGGTCTCGGGGAGGGTGACGATCTATCCCGGGTATGGGTCCGTGGTCGCTATCTCGACTTCAGTGCTCGGGCGATCAATGTCTATTTTGGCTTGCCCGACGATGGCGTATTCCGGCCACAGCCTGAGGGACGTGTTCTTGCTCCTGCGTGGAACACCTTATGCACCATAGTGCCTCCTCAGCTTGAGCACAGTCATGAGCTTCGTTTGATGACGATGGACTCCCCTTGGCGAGAGCTTGCTCAGTTGTGGTTAGGGCGCGTCCGGCCGATCACTCGGAGCCACATTGTCCTGGATCACGTCTACGAGACCATTTGCTTCATCGCGCGAGACGGTAGGGTGAATGTAGGAGCTTGCATCGAGGACAACTTGCGGGGTATGCGGAGAGGACGAGGGAGTAGGGTGATTACCCACGTTCACCTTATCTGTGGGTTGTGCGCGGCGCAGGGGATTCGCACTACACCGGAGACAGACCCGTACGACCTAGCACCGGGCCGTTGCTACCGTATCCCGACTTAT
Organism: Hygrophila difformis; assembly: GCA_030278955.1. Taxonomy (NCBI): domain Eukaryota; kingdom Viridiplantae; phylum Streptophyta; class Magnoliopsida; order Lamiales; family Acanthaceae; genus Hygrophila; species Hygrophila difformis. The sequence continues at coordinate 35,833,673 of JAOANR010000015.1, forward strand.
GCTGACCGGCGGAGCGCCTTACGTCGTGGGGCTCCCCGTGCTGTACTTCGCCCGCAGCCTGATGACGGCGGCCTGATCCTTGTTGTACCACCGGAGCAGCCACCCCCTCCTCCAGTAGTTCCACCTCCTGTTGTGGCACCTCAGGGGCATGAGATGACTCAGATGCTGCAGATGATGCAGGAGATGCGGGTCAGTATGGACGCCGGGTTTGCAGCTGGGCAGGCTTGTTATGACGCCCTCGACGCTAGGTTGGACTTCTATCAGACCCGTATGGACTCGTTTGCTACGAGGCAGGCTCAGCAGCAGGCCACCATGTCCGACATGTACGCCTATGTGCGGCAGATGGACGACTACATGCGCCGGCAGTTCCCGCCTCCCGATCAGTGATGTCCCCTTTTGGTTTCGTGTTTTTGTTCAGGGTTGGCATTAGACGTACTTTGTTTCGTTTCCTCCTTATGAGGTCGTTGCTGTTGTCTGGAATTCGTGTCTTATATTTTCGTCATGTTATTGCTTAGTTAGGTGTCTGACATGTGTTAGTGGTTTACTGTTGTTTTAGAAGTATGGTTGAACTGTCCCGCTTTAGTTATGATTAATGGTACTACGGCTTCGTCGTTACCTCTTCACTGCATTTTCATGAGTGGAGGCTGCCCACTCGTTATTGCGCATTTACGTGGTTGAGTTTCTGTCGGGTATGTGGATATGATACGCGAATAAGTATAAAGGATAATTGAAATAACTGCTGGAAATTCCTTTTATCGCTCCAAAAGAAACCTTTTGGGTTATACGCAGTAGGATGAACGTAGTAGTGCTGACAATAGTCAAAGAAGGTACAAGTAGTAATGCATCGATAACTATATCCCTAATCTAGAGGGGGCAGGTAGGGGCATCCTCGATGGGGTCGTCCTCATCGCTGGATACGTCAATGGGGACAGCGACGTCGGGGCCAGGGCCCAGGTTCTGGAGGATTGCCTCACCAACTTCTTGGGTTAGGTTGGTCAGGTCCCAGCCCAGGTTCTCCACTTGCTCTTCCAAGCCATCACTCTGGTCCTGGAGCTGGGCCACTTGGGCCTGAAGCTGCGCGACTTGCTCCTGCAGCTGGGTTATGTGGTGATGGTCTGCCTCCCTAAGATGACCCAGATGGGCCACGTTACCCTCCAACTGTCCTACCCGCGTTTTGAAGTAATTGATGTGCTGTTGGCCCTCAAGGTATGCGTTCATTAATTTCACCATCAAATTGACCATGTTCGCGTTGGGCTCGGCCATCTAATGTCAACAAGGGAGGTTAGAGTTAGACATTTTTCAGGCAAGGTTAAGATATGCACGAATTTAAATCTATATGCAACATGCAAGTGCAAGTCCCTTCCCCATTAAAATTTAGTTTATCCGTATGTTAAAAATAAATTGCTAAAGGTTGGGCCTCTATAGTGGGCCAAAATTTAATTTTTCTTTGGCCAAGATTTTGGGCTTATGAAAAGAGAAATAAACTTTTGGCTAAAAACAACACTAGTAGTCAAAATAAATAATTTAAAAATAATACTTGGGTTTTAAAAATAATGGTTTAAAAATAATAGTAATAGCTTTTAAAAATTTTCCGGGCTCTGATACCAACTTGTAACACCCCGGATTTGGTAACCCAGCCGAGGTGTCACCGCCGCATCACCCTAGCAAGACACGGATTCCCGAGCTCGCTAAGGAGGTGCAAGGCTTATGGGTATGCAAAGTTTTAAAACATTCAACAATGAATCCGGAATCCAATAATACTTTAATCAAGTACGGTAGTAAAAATCATCATGCATGGATAAAGTAAATGCAGCGGAAATGTAATCACGGCCAACACGGCCAAAACCTCGGGTTAAACAGACCCGGTAAGCAGTAATACGATGCAGAAAGCGAAAATGTTCATAAATAATTCCCCCCAAGTGTATGCGTATGCGTCACTCGACATACTCTGTAAAAGAAAAATGACAACGGTTGTCAGTATAAAAATATACTGAGTAAGTTAATCCCTAACTAACAAATAAAAGGGGTTACATGTGTTTAAACTAAAGATTTCGCTTACCACACGTAATGTTAAAATACATAGTTTATTGCAGCGGAAAACATGATTAAAGGACTAAATTTTAAAAGCGTAATTTAAGCATAATTTAAGAGGCATGAATTTTAAATACATAATTAAAGACATGATAAATACGATTTAAGCATAATGAAACACTCACACAAGTCTTTTACATTTATCCCGTAGACTAAGAAGAGGACACCATACCGGGAAATCACTAACGAGGCAATCTCAACATAGGACCACTAACGAGGCAGTCCAAACAATGGGAGACCACTAACGAGGCAGTCTCAAAAGATAGTAGGACCACTAACGAGGCGATCCAAAAAGATAGTAGGACCACTAACGAGGCGATCCAAAAATACAGCGCGCGAGATCACTAACGAGGCAATCTCAGATAGTAAGGAGACCACTAACGAGGCAGTCTCAAAGATAATGATAGCATGACGATCGGCTTAGCCTAGTGAACGGGATTTTTCGAAAGTTCGTATTTCAAAGTTATCAAATGATCGATATCGCGTTTTCATAGTTCGAGTTTTCTCAAGTTCGAAAAATCCTATTCGAGGCAGTTTACGCCTTTCTTAATTAAAAATTCGTCTTTTCACCAAAAATTCTGAAATTTTTACAGTAATTCAAAAACACACACACGAACAACTTTCATGTTTTAAGTTTTTGGAAATAAGGTTCCGAAGTGAGTCGAAATTCGAGTTCATTGCAAGGAATAATTTCTGTCTTAAAAACTGTTTTCGTCACAGGTTCGTGCAACGCCGATTAAAAATTCATTTCAAAACCAATCGATGCGAAATTTTACAGTAACTACAAAACACGTTAAGGAACAACTTTCATGTTTTAAGAATTTGGAAATAATGAATTCTTGGTACTCAAAAATCGACCACAACTCACTGCATACTCGCGGGTTCCGAATAGGGTTTAAAACAGTTTTGAAAATTCGACCGATTGACATATCAAATGAACACCAAAATCCGTGAAATTTTATATGCATAATCTAGACACAATTATCTACAACTTTTGTTTAGGAATGCAAATTTAAATCATTCGAAAAAGGGGTGAAAAACACGCATCAAGTTTAATATGGAAATCTGTCACAGTTTTAAAACGTTCGGGTCGACACAGAAAGTTTACGGCGTGATTTGGGATAGCAAAACTTAATGTCAACGGCTGAAATTTGGACACAAGATAGATAAAGGTGTTAGGAACAACTTTTATGTTGAAAAGTTTTCGGTTTGAATTCCCGAAGGTCGAGTTTTAGGAGAGTCTTTGAAATTGGACGAAAATAGGGTTTTTGAAAACCGATTTTTGTTACAAGCCTATATCTCGAGATTTAAACAACAAACAACCACGAAAATTTGTGAGTAAGGTCTTAACTTACTTAGAATGAGGATAGGGTCGCTGGATTGGGTTTCCGGGTGTCCTAGGGTCACGACGAACGGCCAACTTCTCCGATCGCTTTTTGTTCGTTTTCCGACGGGAAGTCGTAGTAAGGAAAAAGGGTTAGAATATGAGTTTCTGAGATATATGGACGAATTAAAACTTTGTACAATAACTTACCAAGAGTCTAGAGGGCAGGGCTTGGTTCCTTTCGCCTTGCCGTCGCCGGAATACTTGCCGGAAAGTGAGTTCGGAGAGGTTTCGACTTGGAGAGGAATATAAGAGGTGGCTAGGGTTTGTTTGCTGGAAATTATGGGGGAGGGGCGGCCACACAGCCTCTATAACCTTCCCCCATTGCCTTGATCCGTTTCCCCTTGATAGGGGACGGATTTTTGGCAAGAAAATCACCATGGAAGGAAAGTTTACACCTCCTGCACCTCTGGCGCGCTGGTGACGCGCACATAGGCCTTTGTCTGCGCGGAGCACGCGTGGTCTGCCCTGGAGTCGCGACTCCTCCGTCCGCGCGGCGGCGCGCGGAGAGCGCGGGCCGGCCGGACCGGCCGGTTCAGCGGTCCGCGTGTTCCGTCGGGTCTTTCCTTGCTTGCCCCTATCGGTTTTCTACGTGTTAGCTCGATTCCTTGGGTCGTCTCCGGTTCGGAATCTTTTCCTTAAACTTGTTACGAGTCCGGCTTATCGCTCGCATCATTTCCGTGTCCTAATTAGCCTAGTCTAAATTGGTTCCAACTCCTCCTATCGTCCTTGTGATCTATTTCGTGATTTATTTTGTGATTTATTTCGTGACTGAACTTAGAAATTAGTTCCAAGCTGCCTACGTACCCTGTGAAGGGATCAAGTCATGACGTAGTTCAAAACAATTTGAATTTGTTTTTCCTCGGGTGTTACACCCGGCACGTAGCCTTGCTCAGTACGTTGTACTAACTCCCTTTGTTTTTGTCTGTTTTATAGATCCTGCTGGAGGCGCTGGAGCATGATTGGGGTATGGGGATGAGGGATCACATAGATAGGATTCTCATGTTCTTTTTATTACGTTTATTTATGTGGTACTCTGTTGATTGATATTACTTGATACATAGTTGACTAGTTGAGGCCTGTGAGCCTAGGATTTATATTCTGTCGGCCTGTGGCCTTATGTGTTTACTGCTTTGGGCTGGTAGCCCTGTTTCTGATATATTGGCAGGATGCCAGATTATGTTTGAGAGGCTTGTAGCCTGATACTCTGACAGGGATTGTTTTATTCAGTTATGGTGGATTATTTTCGTGCCTATGTGTTTTATTCGATTTTAGTTTCCGCATGAAATTGGATTAATCAGATGATCACTTTAGGGATTGCCCAGCCTTGTACTAACTGTTTTAATTTAGCTGGCCACTGGTTTAGGATAGTTAGTACGGCGGTAATGCTTGCGAAAATCAGGTTTGAATTTTCGGGGCGTTACAGAGTGGTATCAGAGCCTGTGTGCTCTTTTATTGCATTAAAATTGGTGTAGACATAGGCGGTGAGATGTGTGTGGGATACATATAGTGTAGATTTGCATTCATATTCTTATTTTTGTTGAGTTTTGCGCATACCAGTGTGAGACACAGTTGGGGAAACTGTGGAAAAACAATGGTACTCCAGTCAGGATCCTTGAGACTTCACAGTCATTGAGGACTGCGAATTCGTTGTTATTTATTTATTTAATTGTTTTATTCTTTATTATGCCATCAGATATATGGGATATATGGTATGTTGGTGATTTCTGCTGACATGTTTGTTCATGTTGTGTCTGTTTTGCATATCAGAATGGTTCCTTATCGCGCTAGAGGTGCTGGTCGACGGGGAAGGCTCCGCAGGAACCAGGGTCCACCCGTTGGAGATAGGGTAGGGGACTTTGCACCTGAGGAGATGGGAAATATGGTTCCACCTGATGGAGTTGAACAGGGGAACGACGGACTACCTCCTCCTCCTCCACCCGCACCAGAGGAACCACTTGTGGCTCAGGTGCCTCTCGGGAATCCACCAGTAGGTGGTGCAGCTGCCTTCAATCCAATTGAGTTCACTCAGCAACTGGCACAGTTATTTCAGATGTTACCACAGACTGTAGTGCAGCCTGCCCCTGCCCCTGTCCAGTCCTTCTGATTTGGAGAACTGGAAGTATCAGTTGGGTTGGGTTCTTATTAGTATCAACTGTTCTGAGGACCAGAAGGTCTATGTAGCTTCCCACTACCTGGAAGGGGAAGCACTGCATTGGTGGAGGACTCGCGAGCACGACCTACTCGCTCAACCCGGGTTCAACTGGGAAGAGTTTACAGAGGCTCTTAGTTCCCATTTCTATCCACCACATGTCTTGGAGGCGAAGAAAATGGAATTTCTGGGTTTGAGACAGGCATAAAGTATGAGTGTGACCGCTTATCACAGGAAGTTTGTGGAGCTTATGAGGTTCGTCGTTTCATTTCGGGTCTCCGGGCAGGGATTAACTCCTCTTTTGGCTATCGAGGTTATGATACATTGTCTGAGGCGTTCGATCAGGCCCTATACGTGGAGGAGAGTCGGGCTGAGGAACGCCAGCAGTGGCAGAGTAGAAAGAGGCAGAGGGACCGGGCCCGTGAGGGGTAGAGAGGCGGCGATCAGAGGGGCCAGCCTGCTGTTAGGGGTCGCCGATGGTGGCCGTGCTGATGTGGGCAGGGGTGGTGGTCGTGCATCGCTACCTGTTCGTGAGGTTGGACCCGATGTGCGACCTGTATACCGTTGTTGGACTTGCCACAAGGTGGGTCATCGCCGAGCGGATTCCCCGCATGCTGGCAGGGGTAGACCGGTTCGGGCTGACAGGGGTGGCAGACTGAACGTCTTGGATCGTGCGGAGGCAGATCGTCGGGATGATGTTCTTGCAGGTGTGTTTTAAATTCCTGCAGTTTTCTATTTTCTTTTCGTTGTGCTCTGTCTTTGTAAACTTCGTACCCCGTTCAGGTACTATTACTGTTGCGAATCATTCTGCCTTTGTATTGTTTGATTCGGGATCCTTGTGTTCGTTCGTGGCTTTGCGATTTGTGCGGGAGCACGGAGTAGGACCGTTGGTGCCCTACCAGATGCCTGTTTCCTTGCCTTCGGGCGATATCATCCGTAGTGATCACATATGGCGAGATGCGGTATTGAGCATCGAGGGCCGTGAGTTCAGAGCCGACTTGGTTGTATTTAGCCTGGCTGACTTTGATGTAATTTTGGGCATGGATTGGCTGACTCGCCATCGTGTTGTTATCGATTGTGGTATTCCACGTATTTCCTTCCGAGATCCTCTCGGTAAGTATGTCTCTTACCGACCTTCTTTGATTCCACCTGCTATTAGTGTGGTTTCGGTTGATGCGTTGTGTGATTTGATGCGCAGGGGTTGTTCTCTTTCCCTGTGGCAAATGAGGGATCTTCGAGTAGAGGTTCCTGCTGCTTCGAGTGTCCCTGTTGTCTCTGAGTTCGGGGATGTGTTTCCCGATGAAATTCCTGGTCTCCCACCTGCTCGGGAGATTGATTTTACTATCGAGCTGATGCCTGATGCAACTCCTATTTCTAAGGCTCCTTACCGAATGGCTCCTGCTGAATTGAAGGAGTTGAAGGATCAGTGAATGAGCTTACTAGTAAGGGGTATATCCAGCCGAGTAGCTCGCATTGGGGAGCTCCTGTACTATTTGTTAAGAAGAAGGATGGTTCGATGAGGATGTGCATCGACTACAGGGGTTTGAACCGAATCACGGTGAAGAACAAGTATCCTCTACCTCGGATTGAGGATCTGTTTGATCAGTTGAGAGGGGCCAGTATATTCAGTAAGATTGATTTGAGATCGGGCTACCATCAGATAAGGGTGGCAGAGGCTGATAGGCCTAAGACATCATTCAGAACTCGTTATGGACACTTTGAATTCACGGTCATGCCTTTTGGTTTGACTAACGCACCAGCGATCTTCATGGTTCTTATGCATAGGGTATTCCGCCCCCTGTTGGATGTGTGCATGGTTGTGTCCATAGATGATATTCTGGTCTACTCGCCGACTCGTGAGGCACATGCTGGCCACTTGAGGACAGTGTTGAACACATTACGAGAGCATAAGGTATATGCTAAACTCCCTAAGTGCGAGTTCTGGTTGGAGAAGGTGTCGTTTCTGGGACACATTGTTTCGGGTGAGGGCATTGCAGTTGATCCTGCTAAGGTGGAAGCGGTACTAAAGTGGCAGGCCCCGAAGAATGTGGGAGAGATCCGGAGTTTCTTAGGTCTTGTTGGCTACTACCGCAGATTCATTGAGGGGTTCTCGAGCATTGCTAGACCTCTGACTAGACTATTGAGGAAAGATGTCAGATTCAGATGGGATGATGCTTGTGAGCAAGCATTCGAACTGTTGAAGAAGAAAGTGATAGAGGCACATGTTTTGGTACTACCTGATGATTCAGGCGAGTATGAAGTTTACACGGATGCGTCACTTAAGGGTTTAGGTTGTGTGTTGATGCAAAAGGGCAAAGTGATTGCTTATGCATCTCGACAGCTTAAGCCACATGAGCAGAATTACCCGACTCACGATTTGGAAATGGCAGCGGTAGTGCATGCTCTGAAAATCTGGAGACACTATCTGGATGGAGTTATTGCAGGACTATGACACGGATATTCAGTATAATGAGGAAAGGTGTAACCACACGACACAATCTTGATAGGGTATGTTCAAAATCTCCTAAAACTTTTTTTTTTCATTAACTTTTATATTGTATTCCGCAAATTAGATTGCAACTTCGAGGACGAAATTGATTCTTAAGGAGGGTGGATTGTAATACCATAGAAATTACCCGAAATAATTGTAATTCACTAAAGAGACTTTTATTAAATATTTAAACACTTGCTTAAAGAATTAGTATATTGATTTTTCTACAAAACAACACTTGAAAAACTATATAGTAAATTTGTCTTTTCCAAAAGAAATATGAATTTCAATATCAAGGGTAATAGAATTATATAGTTTATGGAATATTTTTTAAATCTATTGTTTAAATTATATATATAAGTTTTTATATATATACACATTGGTCTTGAAAATTATTATGATGATAGTATGTGAATATTTTAAGTATTTTGATATTCATTATGGAATAAATTTTTATAAAAATAAAAGTATGAGTTTTTATGTGAATCTATGAGAAATAACTTTTATATATAAGAAAATATATTCATAGATTATAATTTTTATTTGATGATGATATGAAGACCTTGTGGTTTGAGCATTGTTGTGAATAAAATAAAACCATGCAAGTATATTATTATTACCTTTTTGAAACCACATTAATATAAATACAATACTTGAAATAAATAAATAAATATTATATTATCATATCCAACTCATTGAGTATAAATGCATGCCACTAAATAATGGCAAGAATAATGATTTTTGTAGACAAGCTAATACTTCAATCATTTTCATGATACACTACTTACACAAATATAAGGTTAAAAGCAATTGCAAGAAATTTTCTTCCTAAACAAATAGATGAAAAATCAACATAATTAACAAGTGTCTTGGATGAATGGCTAGCAAAGAAATGTGATCAATTATCTCTTGAACCCACCAAGATTAATAGCCTCCATAATAGGCAAACCATTATGTTAATAGACAACATGATGGACAAAATTAATAGCCTCCCAAATTAATAGCCTCTTTGTTAGGCTATAAGGACCAAATAAGTGGATACAAATACTCTAACCATTATTGCTCAAGACACCCTTAATTGGATGATTGGTGAGGTTGTAATCACTCTCACAATGTGTCATGTTCAATTATTCAAATCTTAGCCTATAAATAGAGGGAGTTTCTAACCTTCAAACACACCAATCTCATCCATCTCATTAGTCAAATTCACTACCCATTTTATTCTTCAAAGTTCTCCCACATAGTGAGCATATATTAAGGATTGTGGAGTCTTGTAGGCTTGGCAACCTTCATCATTCTAAGAGTTCTAACTCTTCTCAACACTTGGTTAGTAAGATATCCTCCTTGTAAACTTGTATCTTAAAGATCTAAATCTTTTATTTTTATACTATAAATTAATTTTCCTTTATTTGCTGAATTTCAGCGAATCCCGTAATTTGTAGTGCGAATCTTGTGTTATAACGGCCATTAACTTTGAATCTCCTTGTTCTTTACACATCAATTCAGTAAGTTAACACTCTCTACTTCAAGTTTTGGAGATCCCAATCCATGTTTGAAGAGTACAAAATTAGAATTTTCCCATTATACCAAAATCTGTCAGTTTTTCGTTTACGTAAAGATCCATCTTTTTAAACTATTTTGGTTCATTATCCCTCGAAGGTTCCTTCATAAAACTTGTTCCTTATTGAGTTGAGTATCTTTCTGAAAAATTTTATAATTTTTAGAACTCATATGAAAAATTTATGAGATCCGCTTTATCGAAAGGTCGAAATCTCTTTTTGTTGAAATCTAAGAAATGACAGTGTTTCTGAAATCCTCATTTTTTAAGGTCTTAAGTGTTTCAAACCCAAATGGTTTATTCATGAAAAATATTTATCTATATGTTATCTACCTTGTGGTAAAATTTCAGAATTTTTGATCGCGAATTACTATTTTTAAAACCTGTTGAAAATTATAGAGTCACCATTGAATTTCTGGTAGAATATATGTTCTGAAAAGAACTCAATTTTTGAATTGTTTCCATACCTTATTTTGAAAAGTGTAAATCATGAAACTTGTTCAACTATGTGTTGAGTATCTACAGTTTAAATTTCATAGCAATCGCCTTTCATATGAATTTTTAAACTAACTTGGCGCAAACTGCGATATTGGAATTGATTTTTGGTCCAAATGGAAATTGTTGGATTTTGAGATCCATGAAATGATATTTTCATATCTATGAGATATTGATATGGGAGTTAAATGTTGAAATGATATTTTGCATTATTGAATGCCCTTGTTATGAGGTTACTCCTGTGAAATTGTTGAAAACTCTTTTAAAGATGATATTAAGTGGAAAATTGTGAAAAACTCTTTTAAATCCATTGTGCACTATTAACTTGAGTAAGATGCCATACTTGATAGAGGGCTAATGCACTAGGGATGTGTCTTGCGGGGCCTCCCCCTTTAAATTTTCCAAGACGGCATTGTTGATAAATTGTGCCAAAACGGCGTTGTTGCATGTATGAGTCTATACTCTTGGGTGTATCCGTGATGGTTTACCTAAGGCTCCGGAGTGTGTCTGTATATGAGTCCGCTGCATGCTGATCATGACTTATGATCGATATGATATGATATGATATGATATATGGAAAATGGTGTCCTCTTGTGCATAGTTGCTACAATGGTAAGAATGAAAGTTATTTATTTTGTTAAAGGTAATATGTGTGATCCTTTTAAAAGAAAAAGTGAATTTTATTTTTTTTTTAAATGAGTGTCAACCACTATTTTAAAATCCACTTCTTAAAGTGGAGCGGGTTGACTTACTCAGTACCATGTACTGATAAAAAGTTGTTGTGTTATCTTTTTACAGATATTGGAGCTGACATGTAAACTGCATCTCATGACATGAGCATTTGGGGATGGGATTGCCTTTCATCAAAAACATTGTTGCTTTAAGGAACCACGTACTTTTAATTATTAATGTCCTATATATTGCCTTTAGTTTATGCTTCCGCGTGAGAAAGAACAATGACTCTAGTATTAAGTACTTTAAATTTTCTTATGACTATATTTTATAAAATTGGCAATTATTTTTAAAATCCATATTACAAAAATTTATATGTGAAGATATTTAGCCGTAACACTTGTCAATTAATTAGCCAAAAGGCGAGCCTGACTGACAAGTGTGGCGGTAACATTCTGAAACCTTATGAGGATGAATTTCGGGGTGTTACATAGTGGTATCAGAGCGTATTTTTAAACTCTAAGTATTTGTAAACTGTTAAATATAGAGCTACATGAGGTGATTCTGTCTAAGGAGTCTGGTTTTTAAAGATTGCCCGTCAGCCGATGGCTCTACCAGTCTATCCTGGGAATGCGACTCTGTAGCTATATATTTTAACTAGTTGGCAAATTACTTAGAAGGCGGTACCCTCTAATCTTAGCATTTCTTGGTTAAGTTAGCAACAAGGCGAGCTTGACTAAGGGATGCGACAGTTTAACTCCGGTTTATGGATTTTAATTTTTTTTTAAAAAAAAAGTCCATTTTGAGAAAGAAATATGCAAAATATTTTTCAAAGGCCCGAATGGGCTATGTTAAATTTTGAAACATAGAAATTATTTTTGGGGTGGGGACATATGCATTCATGAGCATGCATCATTTTCTATAGAAATAAAAATAAAAATAAAATAAAATAAAATAAAATAAATAAAAAAATAAAATAAAATAAATTGTTATGATGGACTAAGTCAGTTGACCTTATCATAAGTGCTCTTTTTAAATTCTCTATCTTGTAATGTTTTCTAGATTTATGAAATAAAGCTTGTTATTTCATTCCTTTTAGTTAATCTCTCTATAAATAAAGTCATACTCCTAACTTAGACATTTCTGCGTTAACTCATCCTTATACTATGACCTAACGAGTTTTAGGACATAACCACCCCTTAGACTTGAACTCACTATTGCTTAACCATCCTTAGCAGAATGGCACCCCGTGCAAGGACTAGAAAAACCATCTGAAGTGTTAATGCCCTCAACAACATGGAGCCACACCAAAATCCGAACATGACTAACCACGATGTGCCAGCACCGGGTGTATCCAATCAACAAGATGTACCACCTGCACACAACATACATCACCCTGACATCACCAACAATCAGGGCATTGGACACAACATGGTACCTGTAACATCCCGATTAATTAACCCATAATTAATTTATTTAATTGTGATTAATTAATTAGTGTGGGCTTATGTGAAATAATTGTATATAAGTGTGACAATTGGGTGTAGCCCAACAAGTAATTATAAGAGAGGAAGCCCAAATAGATTTAACAAGGGAAGTTTGAATTGTTGAGAATTTACTTGGGCCAAATTGAAAATAAGAAATTGCACAAAGGTCCTTTGACCTTAAATTGGGGGAAGTAGAGAGTTAAGGCATTTCTCTTTTCTATTTCCCGTCACCACTATGAGAGAAAATGAAGAATTGGAGAGCTCAATCGATGGAGAAGGGGATGACAGTGGTCGGTCGGTCGGAGTGGAGCTTCAAGGTATGGTCTCCTATTTCACTTCTCATCTTTTTCCTTTCTCCATTTTTCCATTCCACCTCCCCTTTTCTCTGTCGGACTACAATTGGTGGCGGGGGGTGGTGTCGCCACTGCGGTGGCGACGGGGAGGGCCAGGGCCGTCGGCCCTGGTCATGGCGAGGCCGGAGGCAACGCCACAGCGCGGTGGTGCGCTGTGGCTGTGAGCAGCGGCTGCTGCAGCTGCTTCTACGGGGACGGCGCCGGCGACGTGGTGGCGGCGATGGTTGTGCATGGTGGTGGTCCAACGGTGGTGGTGGCTGAGTGATGGTGGTGGTGGCAGCCGTTTGGCTGTGGTGGTGGGGGTGTTTGATTACTTGATTTTCTTGTTTGAATGTTATATAAATTGTTGGGTTTGAGTGGCTTTGTGTTAATTGATTCCTTGTTAGGGAAATTGTGATGTTGAGTTCTAATGATTAACTTGGTAAATGGATTTTGGTTGTTTTTGGTTTGAAGTGTTGGATTGAGTTTAAAGTGTCAATTTGGGTATTGTATATCCAATGGGTGATTGGATTAATTCTTAAAATTGGAGTATGGATGTTGTTGAAGAGCTTTGAATAAGCTAGTTTGATTTTTGTATAAATGTATTGTTGAAAATATTAAATGGATATTGGTGTTTAAATATGGGAGTTGGAGGATAAGGATGTTTATGTATTATATTGGGTGAGGATATGGTTCGGTGTTGCTAGCTTGGAATTGATCTTATGATGTTATTGAAGTCCAGTGCAAGTGTAGTTTCTTGGGAATTCTTAAGCTACTAAACTGATTCTTGAATATTGAATATTAGGGAAGTATGTATTTTAATTATTGAACTTGGTTGTGTTGGGTAATTTTTGGAATGAACAAGATGATGATTCTTGGGATATTATGTTGAAGTGTTAAAAATATAATTGGTTGATTATATTTGAATTCAAGAGTTAAATGAATTTTATAAGTAACTCTTGAATAAACAAGTTGTGATTTTAAAGTGGGAACTTGATGGTGTTATTGGAATTAATTGGGATATCTTGCTAGTTTTTAATATGAGATTACTTGAATGCTTGAAACTTGTAGAATTATATCTTGGATGTTGGATTGAATAAATTGGAGTATTGTTGGATGGTTGTTTTGGAAGGGAGTAGAAAGGGGATTGGAGGTGGATGTTGAAATTGGTGAAAGGAGGAGACGAGTATGTTGGTGTTGTTTAATTATTGTATTTCTTACAATTATATTTTTATACAGGAACTACGATGAAGCTGTTACAAGTGTGGAAACTTGTCAAAGGAAGCTTTGAAGATTTATTATACAGGCAAGGTTTAGTTAGTAATCTGTAGATTAGGGAGTTAGCCGAGATGACTAACGAGTGTTGACTTATAAATAGTATAACTCGTGACAGTTAACCTAGACGTTTAGGATGTGATCCTAATTAGGTTATGCTTTAGATGTAGGGACGT